>OY986045.1:16575279-17062779 GCA_963920215.1 Nineta flava | reverse complement strand
CAAAACCGACATCTATTGGGAATCAAATTTGGAAAATATGACATTTATGGAAAATATGACATTTAATATTCGGAAGAATTGGAAATTCATGCGTAGCTGCTCACATCATAAAACTAATGAAAAAACTGACAAATTGATAAATCAAACTTGAAACCATACATGTTAGTTTACATAGATACATAAAACCTATTTTGACAAAATGGAAACCCGACTTCAAAAATCAAATATTCTATAACAAAAAATGCACTAAAAAGTAAAAAAATAAATGCATATTCTTGTGCCAATTTTAGTTCACCTTACCAAAAATTCTTAAACATATATGTACAATTATTGTTATTTTTGGAGGCGGTGTTCAAAAGTTATGTGAATCTATGCTGACACCGACTCCAAAAACAACAATAATTGTACATATATATTTTAAAATTTTTGCTTAGGTGAACTAAAATTGGCACAAGAATATGCAATTATTTTTTTACTTTTTAGTGCATTTTTTGTTAGAGAATTATTGATTTTTGAAGTCGGGTTTCCATTTTGTCAAAATAGGTTTTATTTCTCGCTTTTTAGTGACTTTGAAGTTCTATAACTGATTTTATTTGTCTAGATATGGGTAGACCTACTAAACGACCTACTAAATTTTAGTGCATTTTTTATAGCAAATTTTTTTTATCCTTTTTTTTTTTTTAATTTTTAGTGCATTTTTTTATAACAGATTTTCAATTTTTTTTACAAGCATTTTGTTTTTTTTTTGTAATAATTTTTTGTTTGGGGTCGGTTTTTTTTTGTAAAAAATTTTTTTGAAGTCGGTTTTTTTAAAAATTTTCTTAATTTTCCCATTATGAATGAGTATACCCTTTCAAAAAAAAAAAATTTCGCAGAAATCGATTATCACATATAAAATGAGGGTTTTCCTCGATTTCCAGGGGACCCCTTCATCAGAACGCGATTTGGTGACAATGGGACCAATCGGAAAACAAACTCTTTAAAACAAAAACAAAAATTCAAAATCGGTTAATAAATGACGTAGTTCTGAGGTAACAAACATAAAAAAAAATAATATAGACCAATTGAGAACCATCCTCCTTTTTGAAGTCGGGTTAATAAATTAGAAAACATGTTTCAAATCTGGATAATGAATCTATTCCAAATTCAATTAAAATTTGTTTATTTTAAAGAGAAAATGATTTTTTGTCAACAAACTTTTTTTCTATCTCTTACGGTTTCAAAAATATAAAATTTCCTCCCTGGCGGGGAGCCCACGTTCCGATTTTGCCCATTAACGAACTTGACCTTACTTTTTTGCTCTAGAACACACGAAAAATTTTCAGCTAGTTTGTTTGTTGCTAGTTTATGAACACCTATGACAAAAATTTTTTTCTGCGATCAATATTTTCAAGCGTTCAAAGTCGGAACTAAACTTAATATATCTTGTATATTTACAAATATACTGGGTATAAAAATGGCTATCACTAAGCCTTATATAAATTGAAATGTGAATCATAATTTCACATATTATTATAGTTGTATACATAGGCATCACAATACAAGACTAATGTCAGTTTCCATTAAGGTTACGTAAGACATAATATGAAGGAACTAGTGTATACTATATATACAAGCATGTTATTGAATTTTTAATTAAATATTGAAAAGAAAAATAACTCATCCAACACGAATTGAACATAGACCTTTGGATACTTATTTATATAAATTTAAAAGCTAGGCTAGGTACAGTTAGTGTTTGTTCCTTAGTACTATGACATCTGGTGGCAATAATTAGAAACAGAGTAGTTTGACTCAACACAGTTACATAGGCGTTCCAAGGATTGCGTTAATAAAATCAACAAAAAATTATTATTTTGCTACAGAAATTCATCTTTTTTTTATGAAAAATATAACTAATTGTTTACATTTAGCCAGACTAAAGTCGTCATTTTGGTATATGACGCCATGAGTAACTTTACCTTTATCTTTCATAAATTGACATGCAATAATAATTTTAAAAATGATGGTTTTTAATTTTAAATTCGAAAATCTTTGATAGACAATCACTAGCTGATATAACATTTCAAATTTTGCCCCAATTCCTAGAACATTTGTTTGTATTTTATAAATACGTAATTCGACTACATTGTAGTCATCGTCAGTATGAATTAGCTAATCCTAACTATCTCTGGGATATGAATTCAGAGATATATTGCTTGTTGCTAATTTGGTGCGTGCTCACAATGATATTTAAAAAGTTCTGTCTTTTATACGATTTGACTGAGGGTATAATCTGACTTGAGGATTATTTGAGTTGACTGACTAACGGATTAGGTGTGTGAAAAGCCCCACCTATTTATAGACAGTATCCTTTGGTGACTCTGCGGCGTTTGTTTTGTCACTTTTAACTATTCTTAACCCGACTTCAAAAAAAAGGATGGTTCTCAATTCGCCTGTATTTTTTTTTATGGGTGTCACCTCAGAACTCCGTCATTTATGAACCGATTTTGAATTTTTTTTTTGTTATAAAGGGTTTGGTTTCCCATTGATCCCATTGGCACCAAATCGCATTCTGATGAGTAGATCCCCAGGAAATCAGGGAAAATCCTCATTTGTATACTCATTCATAATGGGAAAATAAGAAAATTTTTTTAAAAACCGCCATCAAAAAAATTTTTTACAAAAAAAACCCGATCCCATAAAAAAAAATGTTTACAAAAAAAAAATGCATGTAAAAAAAACTCAAAATCTGTTATAAAAAATGTACTAAAAATTAAAAAAAAAAAAACAGATAAAAATGTGTTATAAAAAAATGCACTAAAAGTTAGTAGGTCGTTTAGTAGGTCTACCCATATTTAGACAAATAAAATAAGTTATAGAACATCAAAGTCACTAAAAAGCGAGAAATAAACCATATTTTGACAAAATGGAAACCCGACTTCAAAAATCAAATATTCTATATCAAAAAATGCACTAAAAAGTAAAAAATAATTGCATATTCTTGTGCCAATTTTAGTTCACCTAAGCAAAAAATTTTAATTATATATGTACAATTATTATTATTTTTGGAGGCGGTGTCCAAAAGTTATGTGAATTTCTCTATGCTGACACCGACTCCAAAAATAACAATAATTGTACATATATATTTAAAATTTTTTGCTTAGGTGAACGAAAATTGGCACAAGAATATTCAATTATTTTTTACTTTTTAGTGCATTTTTTGATATAGAATATTTGATTTTTGAAGTCGGGTTTCCATTTTGTCAAAATATGGTTTATTTATTAATAAATCCAATGCTTTACATTATGAACGCTGCTGTGATGTGACTATTTTATTTATAAACCTTAATTGAACTGACAGTGAGGTATCGTTACTAACCTACTGGGAACCCTTTCGTTAAGTTTATATTGTCATATACTATGAATGAAAGTGCACCATCCACTATACCACATTTCTGTTGTCTACTTATCTATTTCTAATATATCTACGAATATTTTGTATAGGCATTCTTTTGCACATAATTTGGTGAGGCATACTACGATTTTTACTACAGAAGCGACCATATAGCATTATATATATATATATATATATATATATATATATATATATATATATATATATATATATATATATATATATATCTACTATAAATGATATGACTGAAAATGATTACAAACAGTGAACTTTTTCATTTATTTATTCCGTTTAAGTTCAAAGTAACAGGTAAAAAGAGAATAGACGTTTGGCAAAGTAAAGAATTTTTTCCTCCATTATATTATGACATAAGTTTTGATCATAAGAAATAGATATACGAATTAAAAGCGCAAAATAAAAAGAAAATGAAAAGAAGGTATTCCTTTATTGTCAGTTTTATCCAACACACACACACACAAAGAATTGTAATGAAAATGTGTGATCTTACACTATTTCGTAAATATGTTTGTGCCGTTGAAAACGAATATAATATTATTTTAAACTTTTAATTTCTGATACATGAAAATGGAAAAATTGAGAGATTAGATAAAACAGTTAGGGAATCAGATAAGATTTTGCCCAAAAAGGTTCAGGAGATATTTTTCATCTTACTGGAATTTCCTAAAGATATTTCCTACTAATGATCCATTGTTTATTGTGGAATCGTTTTGGTCGAAAATTGTCTAACCGTTACGGAGATAATATATATTAACAAAAAACTGTATTTCTCGACGTGTGACCCCACTATTAGAATACCCAAAAGAAGCTGTAAACTCTACACTCTACATCTTTCCCCTATTTTTTTCGAAGTTAACCCTCCAAGTGGCCGAGCGGTCTAAGGCGTTATTTCTGCGCAGTATGTCTACTAGGAAACTGGGAGGATATGGGTTCGAATCCCGACATAGTCAGTTTGTCAATTATTAAGAAAAAAAAAAGGTGGTTAATTGACTAAACTGTCGGCGTATGGACAAGAACGAAGTAACCGGCTATGCTTGAAAAGGTTTTCTGCAGTTTCTTTCAGGAACTCAGATGAATATCGGCATAGTTCTTATCATAGTTGTCTGTAGCCGCCTATCCTACCAATTCTTAGTCTATACACAAAAATTCCTTCCAATCTACTCACATCCTCACATCCTTAGGCATCACAATGGACCTTATGGTCGAAGTGTAGCCTCTACAATCTATCTATCTAAAAAGTCAATTATTTCAAAATTTAAAGACCAAGTTTTGCTAACCGATAATAAATTAGATGATTTTGGTATCTAGATATCGTGAATAATGGATATGCTTCGTGAAATAAATGAATTTCACAGCGCTTCCACTCTTCGTTGTATCTTGATAGTTGATACCAAGATAGGGTCTTTTGCATAGCTATTTTATGCTTAAAATATGTCGAAAAATTCACATAACTTTAGTTGTGTTCCTTTTGTACTAGTATGTAGTATCTATCATTTTCATAGTATTCCAGATATTAGGAAATTGTCATCTACGAAGAATGGTCTCACAAAAATTGCTAGCATGAAATTTGTAGATAAGTGAGCGAAAAATAACTTTTATTTGAACAATTTTTCGAAAACATTACGGTATTCAGATAAATCTATAAGACCACATTTTAACAGCTAAATTCAAATATGGTGTCCATAGCACATCATGTAAAACTGCTTATTTTTGTGGAGAGATTATGTTTTTTTAATCTATTGGATATTAATTTAATATATTGGATACTAATTCTAGATAAATGCATCGTATTCCCATTTAGCGAATTATTTCCTGGTAAAAAGTGTGTAGACAAAGGGAGTAGACTAGACATGACCTATCTATTGCACGAGGGATGATTTTGCTTGGCACATCACATCATACATTAATCGACACGAAAATCGTCAAAATAAAAGTGTTATGTTTTACTGATTATTTAAAATTTTTTAAGGTATTTCCAAACTATTATTAGGTTGTCAAGAACTTCACGAAATTCACGGTATTAATAAAATGAATCCTCAGGAATCAGCTAAATTTTTTTGAAAATTTATCCCCATGGCGTTTTTGAAAAAATTGTTACGTTGGAGAAATTTAACATGCATCTTCATAAACATGGTGAAATAAAATGCACGATTCCAACTGTTTTTACTTCGAACTCTCTCAATATAATCATGGTTCATCTGACATTCGACACTACTTTCCTCAATTCCTTAGAAATATTTTTCCTTAAAACTTTGGGAGAATGCTCATCGAGTTGTTAAATTTTTTGATAAAATTTGCGTAAAAAAGTGCATTTTTTTCATATCCGCAACAGAAGGTTATTTTTTATGGTTCAGTTGTCATCCTGAGTACAAGTGCGCTGTTTGAAAGTCGTTTAAAATTATATACCAGTATATGTATGATGATATATGACGAATGGGAACACTGACGACAATGGACAGCTGTTTTCAAAAACGCGCAGGAGTACCAACATTTTTTTTACGCATATAATTTTTCTATATAGTTCTTTTCGCGCGGGTACCCGATCAGCTGATATAGTTTGAAAATACCCTAAGAAAATTTTATTATTATTGATCATGCATCTTTTGGCGACCTTTGGCACGCGAAATGAAGTTTTGAAAATCTCATGTAGAAGGTTAAAAGACAGGCACACATACATACATAAGTACACACACCAATAGGTTTTTAATTTGTATTTTCTAGGCTCTACAAGTGAAATCGTATCGGCTTTCATTAAAAACTAGTGTTGTAATTTTTTACTAATACTTTCTAACTCATATTGTCTGTCATTCGATGATGAAATGAAATTATACCGTGAGTTTCGTATAACTTGAACCAAAAAGAAAATTTTCTTTTTCTTTTAAACAAAATTTGTATGCAACTATATAATCAATCTTCATTCAACCCGCTATACGCGTGCTTGAATTACGATTAACACACATCGAAAAATTTTAGATAGGCGTAGGAGGTGATAGAAAATAAGTACCTCTGACTACAGGCCTTAACAGAATACCAACATTTGATCAAAATTAACATCCAACAACAAACATTTATAAAATCCAATACAAAATCCAATATAGTTCATAAAATTCTACAAAATCCACAATAAAGTTTATCGTTTTTTGCTGTAAATTAAAATTAAAATTATTATTTAATAAACATGCTTGTTTCAGTTCATTTGCTTAACTGTGTATATTTTTTAAAGGGCGCTGCTGTTTTTCAAATGTACCAAAATAGTTTCAATTATTCTGATTAAACTCATCAACAATTAATTATAACATTGGATGACACTATTTTTTTAATTTAATAAACTGTAATTTAAAGAATATTTTTAAACAATATTTCATAACAGTGTCTAATTTATTAGCATAGTCGTTACAAATTATATTAAAGTATAAAAAGTATATTAAAGTATATGTGCCTATAAATCTTGAATGTCCAATTATTATTTTAAAACTTTGATAACTTTTTCTAATAATAGGTTTTGAATTTTTGAGGAAACATAAATACAAAACTTGCCCAATACAAAAATTAAAAATTTAATCTAATATAAGTATCACGCATGACCGACCTTAATGGTATAAAATACAATGCTTTGTGTTCTATTGAAACTTAAAAATCAAAATGATTTCAAATTATATATTCTAATGTGTATATATATATATATCCTATATATATATATATATATATATATATATATATATATATATATATATATATATATATATATATATATATACGTATATAATATTTCCTTGACTAATTGAGTTTGTAATTAATTAACTGGTTAAGTAAATTTGGTATGAACAAAATACTTATAAGCACTGGGAAAGTATATAGCATACCTTATACATCTACAGTTTAACCTGGATACGCAACAGTTCAAAGGACCAGAAATTTTTTCGCATTTATCAAGATTTTTTACTTAACCAGAAGTGGCCTTGTTGGAATATACCAAGAAATCCGAGTAAGCTCAACCAAGAACCTAGGTTAATAAAAAGACAATTTGTGGACTTTAAATCCATTTTTGTTTTTACCTAAATATTTAATAATGAATGGACAAGTTTGTTGGTGCTTATGACGTATAATCTTAGGACATATGTATTGCACTAATGCACTAAACTGACTAGATTTTGAAATCCAAGATCTAGTGTAAGTTCACTACATACCTGCCTCTACCACCACCTAAAAAAGAAAAAAATTAAAAATTAAAAATTAAAAAACGGGCCAAAACAGGCAAAAAAGTTTAACAACAACAGAGGTATAAGATTGCCTCTATGGGATTGTTTTTATTGAAGGTTCATTTAACCCACTTCACACGTTGTTTTTCCACGTCAGGAAACTAAGCAACTCGGTTCCTGTTGATATTTCCTAATTCTTCGTAGCACTGTGTTTTATTGATCCCTTGTCTCTACTATTATAAAACTGTAGACAGATAGATAGATTGTAGAGGCTGCTCTGGACGGGCTACACTTCAACCACAAGATCAATTGTGATACCTGATAAGGATGTGAGGATGTGAGTAGAGTGGAAGGAATTTTTGTGTATATTCATCTGGAGATCGTGAAGGAAACTGCAGAAAACCTGCTCAAGCATAGTCGGTTACCTCGTTCTTGTCCATATGTCGACAGTTTAGTCAATTAACCGCCACTTTTTTTTTCTAAATAATTGACAAACTGCTGATGTCGAGATTCGAACCCATAACCTCCTAGTTTCCAAGTAGGCATACTGCGCAGACATAACGCCTTAGACCATCCGGCCACTTGGACTGGTATTATAAAACTGTAATAGGGAATATGCATCAAAATTTTTTTTCACATTTATTTTCAGAATATGAAAATACTGTTAATACTGTAATAATATTTAAAAACGAAATTAAAATCCGACAAATATCAAGGAAGCTATAAGCTTTTAAAGATTATTATCTGTCTCTTTCTTGCAAAAATACTAAAAACGGAGTTTTACGTGTATTTTAAATGGTGAAAGTGTAATATGACGTCACATAACATATCAAGAGGGCTATCACCCTCTTTGTCTAATCGGGAATTTCAATCATTCATATGTCGCTTATTTTTAAAGTTATTTAAAAAGTAATTTTACCTTGATATTTGTCAAGTAAACATGCTTCAATTCAAGTGAAAAAAAATGAATGTCAATTTTTTTTTTATATTTTAAATTTATTGGCAAATAATTAGTTTCCAAAATTTTGTTAATGTATTTATTTCTATAGAAACTATAAACTATATTAGAGATAAATAAAGATTATTAAAATAATCAAAGAGAACTGTAGGTTTTTTGAAATTACAATTCAAATTTTTGCTCCAATAGGGAATATGCATGAAAATTTTTTTTCACTTCAATTGAAGCATGTTTACTTGACAAATATCAAGGTAAAATTACTTTTTAAATAACTTTAAAAATAAGCGAGATATGAATGATTGAAATTCCCGATTAGACAAAGAGGGTGATAGCCCTCTTGATATGTTATGTGACGTCCTATTACACTTTAACCATTTAAAATTCACGTAAAACTCCGTTTTTAGTATTTTTGCAGGAAAAAGACAGATAATAATCTTTAAAAGCTTATAGCTTCCTTGATATTAGTCGGATTTTAATTTCGTTTTTAAATATTATTACAGTATTAACAGTATTTTCATATTCTGAAAATAAATGTGAAAAAAAATTTTCATGCATATTCCCTATTAGCCTTACTTAAATAATTTTCTCACTTATCCAGGTTTGACTGTGTATGTACTTTATATATTAATGATACACCTTACGGGGACATTTAACTTTGCTGCTATATTTACCTGTTCAAGATAATATATATATCTCTATGATACTTCTATTCCACTTAGTGTAAAGTGTTAACTATTTAATTATTTACATTTTAATTATAAATTTTCAAATTATATTTAGCCTGACAGTTCACATTTGACGTAATTATTCACGTAAATCTTATGTCAGAATGAAATGTCAAATGAAGTTCGTCATTCTATGTCCTGTCTATAATACTTTATTAACCTTATTAAATATCAGAATGAAGATCGTAATTCTATGTTATCTCTATATTTTATTAGCTCTACAGGTAGTATAGTCTAGTAAGTTTAGTCCCGACTTTGTAACGGTTGAAAATATTCATATATATTTATTTGTGTATACTTAAGCGTCAACATGACAATGTTTGTCCAAATTCCTTTCGGTTACGTAAGACAAACTGTAGAAGACTTTAGCGTATACTATTTAGACAAATGTCATTGTCATTAAATTTTTAATTAAATACTGATATGAACAAATTAACTCGTCAAAAAATTACGTAACCGAAAGGAATTTGGACAAACATTGTAATGTTGACGCTTAAGTATACACAAATAAATATATATGAATAATAACTTCGACAGAAGTATACTGTCTAAATAAATAAAAATAAGAATGATATGAAAAGGTTGGCTGTTACGTCACAGTCGTCTTTGGTGTAGCGGAAGCATACTGGACTAGATATCCAGAGGCCCGAGGTTCGATTCCTGGTTGACGAGTTAATTTTTTCATATCAGTATTTAATTAGTTGAAAATATTGACCGCAGGAAAAAAATGTTGGTGTATGTGTTCATAAAATGACCTTATTCATTTATTTCCGCATGTCCGTCAGTCTGTCTGTCCGAATAACTCAAAAAAGATGGAGATAACCAACTGATAGTATAGGTGTGTATTCTAGAGCTAAAAAGTATGTTCAAATTCGTAAATAGGCAAAATCGGACAGGTCTTCCCCTACCCAGGGGGGATATATCATCTTAGAAATGGTCAGAGATAGAAAATAAATTTAAACACAAAAAATTTCCCTTTATAAAAAATAAACAACTCTTGTTTGAATCTTTTTTTTTTATAAACTCAGTATTTACCGGGTTAGTTAGACCTAAGATTTAGATTTACGTAAAATAGAATATAGCTTATACTAAAGTGACTCTCAGTGGGTAGATCACTGTTGAAGCCATTGTTAGCCAGTAGGCCTATTTATAGTTGTTTTTAGAACTGATAATAGAAAAAAAGTAAACAAACAAAAAATTTTTTACCGAGTATTTAATCAATTAACTCAGTTGGTTGTTAATTTCACTGGTTTTATCATAATTTAGAGATTTTCATCACAGTAAATTAATGTCCAGCTATTTATATAAAGCGGACACATAGGCATTAAACTGACATTAAAATAATCATTACACATGTATGCCGCATTTAAAATTATATGAAATAGTGGTACAATATTTTGGCATAGCAGCACGTAACTTGCAAAACTGACTATACACTTATACAGCAATCTGCATATTACGAAAAAAACTGTAAACACTGTACATACAGGCACAAAAGTAGCGTTCGTTATTCAAAGTTGTATAATTTGTTTGTGCCTTATTCATACGTTTTAAATAATAAATAAAGAATAAAAATTAACAAAATCAAAAAATATAAATTTAAACAATTCTAGATGTAAACAATACTAAATGTAACTGATTCTTTCAAGATTCATCAAGAAATGGAATTGTTATTAAAAAAATAATAACTCCCAAAAATTAATTAATTACCGTATGTCAGTCGGACAACAAAGTAATTGAAAAAAAAAATGAAATTTTAAACGTCTTGGCTGTTGACTATCCACAGCCAAGTACAATTTCCCGTTCCCATAGAGAATAAGAATATGTTTTCGCGGTATCCTGGCTCTCTTTATACCTCAAAGGAGCGCTGCCCGAACCTAAAAATGATTCCGATACTCGACAAAAACAAAAATATATATATTAGTAAAAGGATTTACTAAATATTTTATAATTGAAATGACACGCACGTTTTTTTTTAAAGAAAAGACAAAAAAATTAAATTAAACACAAGTTTTTACGAAACAAAAAAAAAACTGATTTTATTGCTTTAAAAAAAATGAGTGATGTATGACTTTTGACTTTTTTTAAATTAAATTATATCTGATAATTTTTTTTTTCAATTTTTTTTTTTTTTTTTAAAACTTTAAATCAAAAGCAGTGATTATTTACTTTTCAATTTTCGACTTAAAAAAATACTTAGCTTAAGAAAAAAAATAAATCGAACTATTTTATTTTCTTTTTGTAAAAAAAAAACTCCTTTTTCCAGGGAGAAAAATATTGTTTTGTTAAATATTTTTCGCAATATTTATTTAATATTTTCTACTTCGTAATTAAAATGTGTGTTGGATCCAGAAAAATTATTCTCAATAATTTTTATTACAACAATGTATAGTACATATACTATGTTATCGTCGGCTTGTACAATATCTTGACTGACCACTTTAGCTTAGAAAGCCGATGTTTTATAGTCAGAATTGTTTACATTACAATTTCTGTTTTCTACTATACGAAGGTAAATTCGTATTTATCGAACTCTGTTTATTTTTCTTCTAGTATCTTAGAAAATATTCATAGGACTTTTTTTAGAGATTTTCCTACTAAAAGAATATAGATTTATTGTATCGAAACGGTTAATTTTATGATACAATATGTTTCTACTTTAGAAGTACTAGATATGTCAACAAGTACAAAAGACCTCCATGCATAATGTAGCAAATAAGAATTAAGACCTCCATATATATATATTAAAAAAGCAAATGTGTAGATTTGTGTCGTTACAATAAAGTGCCATACCAAATGTTATCAAAATCGCATAAAGATAGAAGAAAACACAAAATATAAAATATCTCTCTTAATATTGGAACGAATAAAGTTGTGGAAAATCTAGTTTGCTATAATTCGTTACTTTGTCATTTTTTCTCTATCTCTTATGTGTACAGTGATATTTAGAATTTTAACTTTCAATCTTTAATTGTAAATATTTCTGTAAATATTGGTGTAACAGAAAAATGATAAGAAACAACAGTTAAACTAAGTACCTACAATTTAACTGCTGACAAATTTTTCAAGTATTAAGGGAGATGTGTCAAATTTTGTGTTTCCCCTCCCTTAACCCCCTCCCTTTCCCTTCATCCGATTTTACCCTTTAATGAATTTGACCTTTTAAATACCAAATGCGCCTCAAATACCAAATTTCATTCCAATCGGAATAAAACTGTGACCACTAGAGAGTCCACAGACTTATATGTACATATATGTGTTGATGTATATATACATATATAAAAATTTTAACGATAGTGATTTTTGACATCTAGTAGGTTGTATCGAAGGACATTTGAAGAAATTTTTACGAAATTCCAACATTGGTACAAAAACAATAGCTGATTTCCTTTAGAGGAAATTCGCTAATAGTATGCTAAGTCTAGAAAACCGTAGAGTAATTGAAAGAATTAAAAATTTTTCTTCACCGGTGTAAATACAACACAAATTTCAGCTTAAATCGATGCAATGGCATGTGTAAAAGAAATTATTTCCATCCAAACAATTAGTGAATAGAGGAAAATCTGATATTATAAAATTTCTTTTTCTTTTTTCAGGTCGAACGCAGAATAACAAATCTAGTCCGCCGCCCATATCAAATTTAGTTTTAACATATTGTTCACAACCATCAAATCAAATTCAGAAAAGTATGTATTAATTTCTTAAATAATATATGTAACTTATCAACTAACTGGAAGAACCTCTGATGAAATTTGAATTATAGAAAAATGACTCACCCACATTACATTATTTCTCCACAGTTTCAAGTTCCCATAATTTTGTCCGAGCCAATTTTCAAGTTAGAAAGTCGATTCTTTTGTAATAAAAAAAATCTCCATCTGTGAGTAATCCTTACCGGTGCATAATATGCAAATTATCATTGTATTCGAATTAAAAACACATAGTCATAAATTCAAACCTAAAGAAAAAAAAACCTCAAATTATCACATTTGAGGCACCAAGTAATATAGTCCAAACAAGAAACCGAAATGAAATCGAAAATGTGGAGATCACATATAATTGACTTCAGCGAGTTGACTTTGTTTGGACTGGAAGTGGTAAACATTAAAAGTCCTGGGATCTAGAACAAGATATAATTGTTTTCTTAGTCATCTTTGGATATCTCAAAACAGGCCTAGCTTTGAAAACATTATGTACAAAAATTAAAGAGCTTAAATTGCCTATAATACTGTTTTTATTAATTTTTTCACATCTGATATGGTTTTAGAAGTATATGCTCGTGAACCTCGTTAACGTTTTGTGAGCTTTTCATTTTCGTTGCCATTCATTAGAGAAGAAATATTTCAGGAAAGGTGTGAAAAAATAAAAAGTTTCCAACAAAATGAGAATATTATTTAATATTGTATGCTTTAACTGATAGAAGAGCAATTTATGTGAAAATTCTGAGATATATGACACAAAATCTTTGTTGCAATTGTTCATAATGGTGCACCATAACTTTTGATTTGGTGAGGAAGAAATTTTGAATATACTCATTTTATTAGAAATTTATTCTGCACAACTTCTTTTAAAATAACTTTTTCCTTTAAACTTTATTGAAAAATTACCCACTTTGACGCAAGCTTATATCTCTCAAGCTATAACAGGTACAGAAAAATTTATGAGGGAATTTTTACGAATACTTAATTCTCTTCAATTTCGTACTGCTTTTAATGCTAAAGCTTCCTAATTTTTAGTAAAGGGAAAAGTAAAGAAACGGATATTATGCGTTTCCCCTAGCTTTGCCTCTCCTTTTAGATCCAGAAAGATATTTTAGACCCAAAACCCTAAAGTATATTCTTAAACTTCCAATATACTCATATACGCTCAGTCTTTGAGCATTTATTGACTGATCGAATAATCAAGTTCATATAGTTTCGGCAACGAAAAATGCTGTAGCCATACTTGAACACAAAATTTGATCGTAGACGTATTTTATTGTAAGAAAACCGCACTTTACTACAGATTTCTAAATTTTCGTACAATATCTATTTTCTTTTTATAAATTCTGCAGCTATCAGTTGTCAGCTATCAGCTATCTATCTGTCCATATTACTGAATTAATGTTTGGTGTAAAATTTTTGTTTGTTTGCGGAATGCACCCACAACGAAACACGGGCACAGTAGAGTTAAATTACTGATATTAAAAAAATTTTGAACAAACTATACAGCAACAAACATAAAGTTGAACTAGTTTAAGGTTATATTTCAATGATGAATACTGAAATCAAATGACTGAAAGCTATTTTAATATGAAAATTAATTATTACTATTTAACTTAACAAACACAAGAGAGTATACATCATTATGTATAGATACAAAGTAATTTTTATTTATTGCTATTACACAATATAATATTATCGTATAGAAAACCTTCAAGTACAACTAGCGGATACATCCAAAAGCGATTTAGTAATATGTACAACCACGACATCATCATCGAAAGCATCAATTGATTCAAATCAACTGTATCATCAAAGTTCTGTTGAAACATTAGAAGATGGTATAATACAAAGTAATTATGAATCACATTGTACAACAACTGGTAATAATAAAAAACAAATGAAAAATACGACAAAATCACATGACAATATTGACGATGATCGTGAAACATGGGGTACAAATGCTGATTTTTTATTATCAATTATTGGTTTTGCTGTTGATTTAGCAAACGTATGGCGTTTCCCATATTTATGTTATAAAAATGGGGGTGGTGCTTTTTTAATTCCATACACATTAATGTTAGTATTTGGTGCTGTACCATTATTTTATATGGAATTAATATTGGGACAATTTAATCGTCAAGGACCAATTAGTGTATGGAGGATATGTCCATTATTTAAAGGTCGGTTACATAAGCTTCAAGTTGATTAGATACTTATATTAATTGTGATTTCTAGGAGTGGGTTTTTGTGCAGTTTTAGTAGCATTTTATGTATCGTTCTATTATAATGTAATAATTGGTAAGTAAAAATGGTATACTACAAATTAAACGACCCACAGTAGAGCAGTGGTCCTCGAAATTTTATGCAAATTTAATTTAAAAATATTTACTAAATTGTTTTTATACTCTACATATATACGGGTACTAGTTTAGTCCCGAGTTTGTAACGGCTAAAAATATAGGTTCTAGAACAAAATGTAGATACAGATTTTCATAAAATGTTCTAATTACTTCAATTCCGCATGTACGTCTGTAAACGAGATAACTGAAAAACGAAAAGAGTTAGTTATACAGTTTAAAAAATTTTTTGATTAACAAAAGCATAGTTAATGGAAAAATTGGGGTTATAATTTTTTTCCGATGGATTATTGTTTATTTAAGTATCCATTAAGTACCTGAATTTTGTCTTTCCTTGATATTCATATTTAATGGGTTGAAAAAATTTTTTCTTCAAGTGTCAGAATCAAGCTGAGCCGAATCACTCGTTTTCAATACCTATTTTCATCTCTCAATTAAGATTATAAATATTAGTGGTACAGTTCCGGGAATCAGACTTTTTTTAGAAAACTTCCTGCTCTTTAAGAATCTTTTATTCGATTTCCGATATCTACAATAGTTTTTGAGATATTTGCAAAAAACGAAACCCCCTTTTTTTGTACTAAATTGTTTATAACTTTTGCAATTTTTTTACTTTTCAAAAACTTTCTAGATGCAATTCCGAATCAGATGACACTGATTCTCTGAGAAGGCGGAATTCGCAAAAAAGGCACATCTTTACTAGCCTAATAGATAGTTTTGAATTTAAACAAATTCTAATCATTTTCTAAAAATCCAAATACAGGTTGGGCATTATATTTTCTGGTATCCAGTACTCAATCCGATTTACCATGGTTACATTGTAACAATACCTGGAATACTCAACAATGTTGGGACAGTAATGTAATGAATAAATCAACGCATGAAATTGCTGGTGTACCAGAATTAGCATCACATGTAAATAAATACACACCAGCTAGTGAATTCTTTCAGTAAGGTTTTGCAAATATTATGTTTTTTTTTATTATTTATATTTAACTGTTTTTAAAGTTAATTTGAAATTTCAACTTAATGTATTTTAGTCGAGCTGTACTAGAAATGCAATGGTCCGATGGTCTACATGAAATGGGTTACCCAAAATGGCAACTTGTTTTATGTGTATTTTTTGTATATTGTATGTTATATTTATCGTTATTTAAGGGTGTCAAATCAAGTGGTAAGTTTTATTTCATGCTACATCTTTACGTTGGACAAACCAAGCCAATATAAATACATTAGTTTAAAACTAAGGCTATCGATGTACAAATGTCGTCTGCAATCAACAGTGTGTTTCAACGACATTAGTTACAGTAAATGCGAAAGAATATGAGGCAGTTTACAATATGTTATGTTTTTTTTTATGTACGATCACGCATTACTTTTTACAGAGTAGTCCGATGTTGAAAATTAGTTTTTTTGTAGGGTATACTTCAAAGTTGGTATCATATAAATTTGAAAAAAAATTCCAAATTTTAGCCACAAAAAAGTCAAAAATAAAAACTTTTTTAAAAGCTTTTATTTTATGAGTGGAGTCGCTAGTTACTGTTATAATATATACTTTTAACATTATAACTGAATATGTTATTTGTTCCCAGCGCTTCCACTAAATAACAAATATTATAATCGATTGTGTAAACACTATTTGAAAGCACTCAATCAATATCTTTGCCAAATTTAAATGTTTTTTTTAACCGACGATAAAAATGGGGGTGAGCGGGTTCTCAAGTCAACCCGTATATTTTTTTTATGTATAACCACGCATAACTTTTTACAAAGTAGTCCGATTTCGATAATTCTAATTCTAATTCGAATCAGAATTTGGATCTGTGAACCGATTCTGTTGAAACTTGGCATACTTATGTAGCTCTATTGACACTTTAATACTTTAAAAAAGAAACTGAAAATTAAAAGAATTAAGTCTTTAACTAATGTAAATACCTAAATAATTTTGAGTCGGCGCCAAAAATTCTCCATCGAAGTGGGCGAAGTGTGAATCTGATTTTCCGTTAAAAACAAAACATATTACATTTTGTAATATTTTATTTGTTTGGCGCCGACTCAAAATTATTTAGGTATTTACATTAGTGTAAGACTTAATTAGACTAAAAAGGGTTTTGTTTTATTTTTTGCTTTTCAGTTACTTTCTTTTTTCGAAGGTTTAATTTTTTGTTAAAAAGTTTTTATTTTTCACTTTTCAGTTCCTTTCTCTTTTCGTCGGTTCTATTTTTCGTTAAAAAGTTTTTATATTTATACTGTGTCAACAGTACTTATTTAAGTGATAATCATAAGCTTTAGTATGACATGTCAATCTAAAATTATCTTGGAGCTGCTCTGATTACCCCTTTTTTTATATACTTCGGTATCAATTGTTCCTCTGACTATTTTACTTATTCGCGATCTAGGTATTTTATGACAAAAATAGAATATTGAATAAAAATATGATCACATTATTTTTTACGTAGACAAAATGAACATGTTACAAATAAAATATGCCTAACCTACGAAATATAATACTTAATTCAAAACTAATAACATCGACTACAGTGATTATTATGCCGGCAGTATACCCTCGACGAGGCTAGGCGAGACATAAAGAGCACGAGAGTGTACTCACAACGTTTGGTCTGCCTGGTATTGACTCGCCTCGCCTAGTCTACGCTCCATTAAAAGACGGTTTTTTTTCACACGTCTCAAAGAAAGCTAGTGGTGAATACATTTGACACGAGCACGAAGGACACTCTCGTCTACATTCGATTCAACTTTCAACCGCCATTTAATTGTATCCATTAATCTTAATAGTATAACACGAAAATAAATAAAAACAGTATAAATTTATTAATATTTTTTTTATTCATATATTCTTTTTTCAGACAATTTTTATGTTCTAAAGCCCTTTTTTATGTAGATACGTATCTGCTCACATAAAAATGAAGTATATTATATTGAAATTATCTAGCCTTCGTGGTCTAGTAGTAACAGACATTAATAATAAATATTTAGTAAAAATAGCCAAAGAAAAAGAAGAAGGGGATACTTTGCTAGACTTTTTGACTGTAGCCCAAGTATACCCAAACTATCTCAGGTTTGCAGTTTTTCTTACATTAAAAATTAGGGAAATGTAATAGAAATAGAATTTTAAAACAAATAGATTTAAAGTAAAAATACATTAGGTATTAAAACAAATAGGGCCTTATCTTTCTGAGATTTACAATTCTGAAGATCCAGGCATAATTGGTAAACAAAATTTATGATAACACGGCTGTCATAGGTACAAAATAAAACAGAATACCAACCTACTATCAATATTAACACTGATACGCTTTAGCACTGCAGTGTTGCCAGAATATTTTGAACAAAAACCGCCCATGAATGACACTTGAATAGCCCAAAATAGCCCAATGGTTGAGTAGCCCAAAATAACCCAAATTTTTGCAGAAAATAAATTGGTTACTGAATATCTTTATTCTGTTTTAAGTTGATAATTGATACGTCCCTATTAAAAGTGGTATGTAATGTATATGTACACATACCAATCGGTTCACAGATGACAATTCAGTGGGTGAACAATCCTTTTTTCCCTATTTTTCTACCCTTAGGGGTGAAATTTTTTTTCAAATTTTATGGTACAACTTATCCCTAAAAGTTGTACCCTATCCAATAAAAAAATAATTATTGAAATCGGACTACTCTGTAAAAATTTATACGTGGTTATATATATATATATATATATATATATATATATATATATATATATATATATATATATATATATATATATATATACGGCTTTACTAGAGAACCTCTTTCGTTTTTTTCGTCGGTTAAAAAAACATTTAAATTGCGCAACGATATTGAGTGCTTTCAAAGTGTTTACACACAGACAATAAACAGCGATTATGATATTTGTTCTTTAGTGGAAGCGCTGGGAAGTTTTATTTTTTTAATTTTTTTTTTTTTTTTTTTTGTGGCTAAATTTTGAATTTTTTTCAAATTTATATGGGACCAACTTTTAAGAATACCCTATCCAACAAAAAAAAATTATCAAAATCGGACTAATCTGTAAAAAGTTATGCGTGATCATACATTAAAGAAAATATATACAGGTTGAATTTAGTACCTCCTTCTTTTCGTCGGTAAAAAAGAAGTAAGTCTTCACCCATCAATTTGCAGCATTAACATGACGATGCACTTCTCATTTTCACTATATTACGATGTTTACCGAAAAAAATAATTAATCATTGGCATTGATCTGGCCCAACGTAAATATGGAATAAACAATTAATTATGTTTACAAATTTATAATATTAAAAAGCAATCACTTGTTGCAGGTAAAGTGGTTTGGGCAACAGCCACAATGCCATATGTAGTATTAAGTATATTGTTAATACGTGGACTAATGTTACCTGGTGCAATGTCTGGAATAAAATATTATCTTCAACCAGAATTATCACGTTTAAGTGACACACAAGTAAATTATTTTTATAACTTTTTAAAACTAACAAACAATGGGTCTAATGGCATTGCAACGATTGTATTTAAAAGGCCTAAGATTCATCTATGACGCAATAGATACACTGAATAATTTAAAATTTATTTTCACTGACCTCTATCGATATATGGGCTGCGTAAAAAAGTATTGTCCTAAATTATAGCCACCCATCAAGCGGTGAGAACTAAATACAAAGCCCATACACTCTGTTACATGACAATTTCCTTGATTGATATTCAAGACTTAGTCAAAAATGGCTATGGTTTATTGCAGTTACTTGCTGATTTAATATTATGTCTGCATTCAAACAGATTTTTTTTCGTTTTAAGTTGATTTTTCACAAGTCTCTTCGTTTCAAAACTCTATACGTATATGCACCACTTTTAGCTTTCCACACGGTTCTATGCGTTTTGGTACCCGGGCGAAATATTTCCGACAAAATATAGCCGGGACAAAATATCCCCAGACAAAATATCCCCCGGCGAAATATACCAATGCCAAAATATCCCCGATGAAATATCCCAAGGACAAAATATCTCTCTAAACTATGAAATCGCAGAATATTAATAATAATAATAATAAGATTAATAATAGACAGCACCCTATTCGCTCATCGAACACGAAAGCGGACACAACACACTACAACACCACACACACCACCCAAAAGGCGATGTCGTAGAGCACAATAAACATACATACATTTACACACACTACAAGAACACAAACACCCTTAAAAATATACACGCACACTCACACACATTCTTCGGTTCACTTGACAGACTAGAACAAAAAAAAATAAAAACACAGTTTACCTTCACTTGACTATGTCCTTGCGGTGAACTAAATCGAAAATACAGAGAGAAAAAAACAAAGAAAGAATAATAATAGTTTTTGCCACGATATCTGAAATATAAAGAACGCCTTTTAGTGTTAGTGTGGGCCCAAAAACACGCAAACCCGAGCAACTCGGGGCATGATCAATGAAGTGAAAGATTGTAGTACTCGATTGTAAGCAGGCCCGGACTTAGAGACTCGGAGCGTCTAGACACTTGGAATTTGGGGCCCCCCATTTCGAAGCCATTTTGGAAATTTAGCGAATTAAATGCACCAATCAGAATAATGCAGTCTATGTCACTATAATTACGGTCGGCCTCCGTTCAGGTAGATGACCTTTTTGTGTTTAACATTTTGGTCGATAAGTGCAAAAGTAAGACTGCCAACTTTTGAATAGCTCAACTAGCCTACGTACTAAATTTTGTTTCAGTACGCCTGCGTGGCGTGTTAGTGTAATAAGAATATGTGTTAATTTATGTGTGGCTGTTAAATATATTTCCACTACACGTAAATTTTTAGTACCTTTTGGCTAGTAGAGGCGGCGCTGTCTACCTTTAATTGTGTACGTTATTTCACGTTTAGCACCATAAGAGTACTCTGTTCAGTTATATAGAGGTCTGTGATTCTAATTCTAAAGATATTTCATTTTTAATTGGTTGAATGGTCTTGAAACTTCATATACAGAATTTGACTTAAAAACTTCGATGCATCGCTTATTAACGTCAATTTTAATACGTTACTGGTGATGCTGTTATCGAGGCGTGTGCATCCGCCATATGCATGTTAATCTTATGACGTGGCCCTCTTGTCATAACAGCGCTACCATTTTGATACTAAAATTGATGTTAATCCCATCTTAATTACCATCCAATGTTAACTACCCATCTTTTGCATGGAGTTTCTAGATCGGTAAGTGTATACGGTCGTGATTATTTGTTAAAGGTTTGGGTAGATGCAGCTGTTCAAATTTTTTACTCCGTTGGTGCAGGGTTTGGTGTTCATTTATCATATGCTAGTTACAACACATTTCATAATAATTGTTTTAGGTATGACACGAAATCTTATTCTAAATATGTTAATAATACTCAACCAATTTTAATTATACGTTTTCAGAGATTGTATTGTTACAACGATTGTAAATTGTTTTACAAGCTTTTTTTCCGGCTTCGTGATATTTACTTATTTGGGATTTATGTCACATAAACAAGGTGTACACATAAGTACGGTTGCAACTGAAGGTAAGAGTATATTTTTAAATTTTCTCCATAGACATAAATAGCAAGTAGCTGGCAGACTTAAGGTATTTCATTAGAGTTCATAGACGAATCTCTGCCGGAGGTTCCTTTAGGGGATTAAAACCAGTTCAAGTAGCCGAGCGGTCTAAGGCGTTATGTCTGCGCAGTATGCATACTTGGAAACTGGGAGGTTATGAGTTCGATTCCCGACATCGGCAGTTTAAAAAAAAGGCGGTCAATTATTTAAAAAAATGGCGGTTAATTGACTAAATTGTCGGCGTATGGATTAGAATGAAGTAAGCGGCTATGCTTGAGAAGGTTTTCTGCAATTTCCTTCACGAACTCCAGATGAATATCGGCATAGTTCCAGAGTAGTATCGGAAGAGTTTCAGATCAGAGTCGGCTGCAGCCGCATATCCTACCAATTCTTAGTCTACTCACAAATTTCTTCCACTCCATTCACATCCTTACAAGCATCACAATGGACCTTATGGTCGAGGTGTAGCCCGTCCAGGGCAGCCTCTACAATCTATCTATCTATCTTAGGGGATTACAAGTTCGATCTATATCTTTGGAAAACAAAACAACTTCAGACTCATGTAAACTTTGGTTTTTCTTATTTGATACTTTCCGTCGTCAGTTTAAAAACAATTGTGTTGTTTTCGCATTATCAAAATGAAAACAATAAATTTTTTTTCTCAATTAAGAATGTTAGGGGCAGTGTCGGACTGGTCATATAGCCATGCTGGCGTTTGCAACCTGAGCCCTAGCCTGTATGAACACCCAATGCTTTCTACCTACACGGAAAATAACTCATACATGGAAAAATGCCACAGTCTTTCAAACGGAAGTCTACGCCATACTGGCTTGTGTCCGTGAGAACCTAGTAGAGGCTACATAAACCAGAATGTATGTGTTCTCTCGGACAGTCAAGCTGCTCTAAAAGCCTTGTCTGGAACTAGAAACTTGTCTGGAAATAAAAACTTCTAAAAACCCTTGACTATTGATTAATATGATTAATATTATTATTTGGCGGATGGCGTGCCCTTATAGTCATAATGAAACGGGCAAAAGTTTGGTCGAATGTTCGTCACATAATGCTAAAGCTTCTGTGAATGTGTTCTTATTAATTTTGCATGTGTTCTTATAGAGATATTTTAACTCAATAGATTAAATTCATTTCAATTAACATTAAAAAAAGCTACGAAGCGTTCCAAATTTTCAAATTATATAACTTGAAGTCTATAGAAACAATTTTACATAAATTTTATTAACATTCACTAAACGGTTGTTGAGAAAACAATTATAAGTAGAAATTTTAAAAAAATCTGTGTTTGTCACTTATACGTATGCGTCACTAATGGTATAGAAAGAAAAATGAAAAATGTTTTTATTGATTTAAATTAACGGTTCATTCAATGCCAAAAATTAGTTAAAATTTTTTCATATTATTTGTTATTTCTTATTTAATTCAGTATTACTGGTAAAATTTCCTATTTTATTTTAAATTATATCTATTTTTTGAAGTATTGACACTATATTTATTATGCTACAAAACGTAGAATATATTTACGAATTTCTAATTTCAGTACTTTTGCTTCCGATTATATCTCCTTAACATCGGGGGGTATTAAGGGGTATTATAGCCAAACTATTTATCATAAATGCATATTAATTTGAAATCGTCATTTGATAGGGTAGTTTTTCTTATTTACTGAATTTAAACTTTCCATGCAAACGTCTGTAAGATATTACAAAACATGTAAGCATATTTAAAATGGAAATAATAGATATTCTAGAGATATTATTCGCCATATGTCACCTTCAATTCTGTCATTCAACTTTTCAGTTTTTCAGACAAGTTTCTGCTAAAGATACTTCACAAAAGACTCACACACGTGATTCCTACTTGAGTTACAATATTACAATATCAAACATAAGAAAAGACTGGGAATTTGCGCATAACATCCCCAATATAAACTTAAGCGTACAGTACCAACCCGTCTTAAGCGTACGACAATTTGAATAAACAAATAATTATACTCGTTATTTCGCTGTAAATTAGTGGAATTATCTAAAGTATTTAACCGTTTTAAAATGGCTAAACGCATCAATACTTCTATTTAAAATATAAAATACATTTAAATTTGAAATATCTATTTAAATTGGAATTATTTCAAACATTTCCCATCCCTATCTGTAAGCCCCTGTAGGAACCACCGACCGAGATTCTAATTTCATGTGAGACAAGTCTGATAGAATAACCGGCTGTCGTGAATGGGCTACACTTCGACCATAAAGTCCATTGTGATGCCTAAGGATGTGAGGATGTCAGTGGAGTGGAAGAAACTTTTGTGTATATACTAGGTATTGCTAGGATGTGCGGCTGCAGCCGACTCTGATAGGAACTCTGCCGATATTCATCTGTAGTTCCTGAAGGAAACTGCAGAAAACCTTCACAAGCATAGCCGGTTACTTTAGTCAATTAACCGCCCCATTTTTTCTCAATAACTGACAAACTGCCGATGTCGGGATCCGAACCCATAACCTCCCAGTTCCAAGTAGACATAACGCCTCCTCAGACATACGTCCATAGACACTAAACAAGGATACATAACTCCATGTAAACAAATAATTGGCAAAAATAAGATGCCAGTAGTGTTCCTTCGGCACCGGAAACAGAACAGAGAGTATGAGGCGCGAGTTTTAATTGAAAAACATTACGCATTTATAGTATTATAAAAATTATTTCCAGCCAAAGTATTTTTCCAATGAAATATTTTTTTAAATAAATGATAAGTAATTTCAATTTTTCAATAAGAAATTTGTTGAAGTTGAAGTGATAGTTAAAATTCGCAAAATAATTACATAAAAATAAAAAAAACATCAAATAATTAAATAGTAACCTGTAATGTTGGAATTGTAAAAGTGAAAATAAATTATTGAATCAGATATTAAATTAAACTTTTAATTATTAATAATAATGCTCAAAATTAATATTTAATATAATGTCATACAATTTAATTAATTTTGGAATATTTATACTAGCTTTTGGTACTTTAAAAAGTCCTGGTTTTTTAAATCCAATTGATCCCGTTGCTTATTGTCACAAGCACTACCACTTTTACAATTGTCTACTGCACATACTCTTCCCATTTTAAATGTTTTTTAAACAGTTTTTTATTTTATAAATTTTTTTAAACAATTTTCATACGTCAAAATAATCACTTCGAAATAAAACTAGTTTTGGCTACTACATTTCTATTTATTATACTATACCGTACGTTTAGTTTACATCTTCGCATAGCAGATCTCCTACGAGTATGAGAGAGTACATATGTATACATTAAGACCTCCTTCTCATACACATTGCTTAATGTATACATATGTACTCTCTCATACTCGTGGGAGATCTGCTATGCGAAGATGTAAAGTAAACGTACGGTATTTCACTTCGATACGGATGAGTTCCTATCAACAACTAGCGACCCTAGCGGCATAAAAAGTAAATATAACTTCTACCATTTCGTTTCCATATTTTGTCAATTTTTCCGTTTGAGTTAGATCTCCTTTATATAGTCTCCATGCATACGCCTTAGACCGCTCGGCCACTTGGACGGTTTAATATGAACCTTACTGAAATGTCGTAAGTCGGCATTCTACCAAGTAGCTCTTAGGCTACAATTAATTTATTAATTTTTTTTTTGAAATATCGAAGGTCCTGGATTAGTATTTCAAGTATATCCAGAAGCTGTAGCTACATTACCTGGCAGTAATTTTTGGGCAATTTTATTCTTTTTCATGTTAATTATGCTTGGATTAGACTCAGCGGTATGTATGAATTTCAATTACTATTGATTAAATAAATAGAATCGATTTTTAATTTTTCTGTAATCATTTAGATGGGCGGAATGGAATGTGTAATCACTGGTTTAATGGATGAATTTCATGGTTTTTTCCATAATCGCAGATATGCAAGAGAAATTTTTACTGCATCTGTAGCATTTGTGTCGTTTTGTGTCGCATTAGTGAATGTTACACCTGTATGTATTACTTTATTAATTAATTAATAATTAACAAATAGTAAATATGTATATCATTTATGAACCTTGATGATCCTTTTTAAATTAAAATTTTAAAAATATTCCACAAATTAGCCTTTTTCCTCTGAATATTTTTTAAAAAATCCACCAGACGCAGCACTAGTGGGGGGTACAAATGATTTGATTTTCTCATTGACAGCAACGTTAAGCAACGTCATAACTCGACAAAAAATTAATTTTTTTTTAATTGTCCAAAAAGTATCTTTTTTGGCTTGCTTTGGGCCTCATTTCTGTGGATTATTAGACATTTTTATAAAAACTCGAATTTTTTAAGCAAGAACAAGAAATTGCGATTTTTGACGGTTTTTCTGATTTTTCTCAAAAAGTACTGATCCAATTTCAATTCAAGATACGTCAATCGATAGTTACTTTTCCTGATCGGAGTTCAAGTTTTTTTTTTATTCGCAAAAAAACATTTTTTCAATATATTCTGGTGTTGGTATATGCCAACAACTGGTTCTGATCCAAAAACTACTCAAGAGGGTGGTGATCCCCTCCAGTATTTATTTTAATGGACGTTAAAATAAATGGACGTTAACGTTGCTGTCAATGAAAAAATCAAATCATTTGAAACCCCCCCCCCCACTAGTGCTGCCTCTGGTGGGTTTTTTTAAAATCTTCAGAGGAAAAAGGCTAATTGGCAATCATTTTTATCCTCAATTTAAAAAGGAAAACAAGCGTATTTTCAAACAAAATTGTTTCATTGCACTGGGAAAAATATATTCAATTGTCCAAAAAAAATCTTATAAAATTGTAATAATTAGAAATTTGTATACCTGCAAGGGTATACCCAAAAAAAATTCGTATATTATTAGATATAGTTTAGCCTAGTACAAATGAGTACCGAAAACTATTCGGCCAAAATTAAATAAATTGGTGCCATACTTTCCTAAATGAAATTTTTGAAACAATTAAAACAAACAAATGCAATTTTTGAACGGGGCCAGTTTTTTCATATTGATGAATTCATTACAAATATAAAATTTCTCTTAAGTTTTTGCGAGTTTGAGAAATCCTGATTTTGGTTTCTAATTATAAAACCTCAAGACGTTTTATATTTGTATGTTGAATCAAAAAATATGAAAAAAAAATATTGTCCCGATCAAAAACTCTATTTGTTTGCAATTGGTTCAAAAATTTCTTCTAAGAAATTATGGCATCACCAATTCGCCCCCAGCCGAATAGCTATAATAAAAACTCTGTAGATAATTTTGTGATATCAAAAAAGAGTACATTCGAAGGTTATTTTTTTTAGAAGTAAATTTTCTACAGGAAAGGCCCTGGAAAATTTTTTGCACCGAGGCAAAATACGTATTTATAAAATACAAATAATTGTTCTAGGAATTGGGGCAAACTTTGAAATTTATTTACCTTATAAAATAATTTAAATACTTAGTCAAAATTGCTATCTATATTTAAAAAGAAACACAATCGAAATTTTTTCAGGGTTATTTGAAATGACTTCAAACATCAAAGTGTTAACAAAACGTGTCCCTTCTTTATCTAATGCATGTTCGCTGATAAAGCACAGTTTAACTGTTGGTAATTGGATAAAATCAGATTATCGTCCAATTTCTTTTCTCTTCGTTTCCCTTGATATTTCTATGACAAATATTGGTTAACTTTATATTAAAACTGTATGTTTATAATTTCCAGGGTGGCATTTACATGTTCCATTTATTTGATACATATTCAGCGGGTATTTCATTGTTATGTTCAGCATTATTTGAGGCTATTGCAGTTTCATGGTTTTATGGTATTATATTATTACTATATTATGACATTAAGAAAACACATGAAATACAAGAACAAACACTTATTTTTCTAGGTTTGGAAAAATTTTCAGAAGATGTTCACTTAATGATTGGTTCAAAACCAGGATTATATTGGCGAATATGTTGGAAATTTATAAGTCCATCATTTATCATTGTAAGGATGATAATATTTATTTTATAAAACATATAGATTTTGTTTCTTTTTATCACAAAACAAGGAATAATATGAAACGCATATCTAGAGCACGATAGTCCGCAAGGCCGAGTTTAAGGGTAGTTCTTTCTCTGAATATTTATTACCCTGTTGAATTCTTCTGAAATATCAATGGACACTTGTAAATCATTTATTAACTACCACATGTATGATTCAAGGTTCAACATATAAACATTATAATAATGTCTTAAAATGTTTTGGCGCAGCTGCCATTTAATATCCACAATTCGCTTGAATCACATCTTTTATTGACAGCATATGTGGAAAAGTCTTGAATACCTCTCTGATATAGGTTAAAAGTAGAAATTTTCAAGCACGTACTTGAAGGTGTGTCAGGAGGGAGCTAAGTCTTCTGCAGAAATAATAATGGTTCATGTATACCCCTTCACCTCTAACCTTGCTTTGATTGGAAACGCGAAAAAGAAACTATACTTTAATAAAAAGAAATATTAATGTAACACTCGCTTTATTTATTATTTTAATTTCAAATTCTGGGCATTTTTAAGCATTAAATCTCTTTATTACGGTTTAGACAATGAAAAATATATATGAAAATGTTTGACCGTTACGAAACTCAAAATGTACAAAATTGTAAACCTACATGAATAAAGAACGTAATTTATTGGATCTTCAAATTGGAAGTTACAATTGCTAGGTACTTTGGTGTCAACTGTCATACGAAAGAAGTTTTTTTTTTAACCGTATGACTAAAAAAACTAAACCTTATGACTAAAACGATATAACTATTGAAAAATTAGAAATTTGAAATTAAAATATTAGAAAAATATTAGTATTGACTAGGAGCACGAAGACGTAGCTAAACCTAGACGTGACGTGGCCTATAGTGCTCCTGTTGGGTGGGATCTTACTCAACGAGATTTACCACGAATAATCTATTCGATTTTCTTCCAATCCTAACTGGTACAATACGAAAGATAAATACAAGCTTAATGTAAAATATCAAACAAGGAACATTTCCCTTTTTGGTTTATATTTTTTCTTGTCATAATATTTTGTTTTCTACGTAATTTTAAATTAGTATCTGTATCTGTAGTTATGATTACATATCATGTGATTAATATATGGCTGGCAAGACATTGCGTCGGTCTTCGCATGGCGGTATTAACAACTCTCGTGCCCGTAGTCATTTATAGTGAGAAAAATTGCGAATTCGTTAGCAATAGGCACATTATGGTAGTGTACAAATAATCATTTTATGAGCAGTTTATTAATCCCTTAAATGTAGGTTTAGATGTCTGTATTTCTTTTTTGCCCTCCTAAATGTCTGATTACATTCCTCATACCTGATCGATTATATAGATAGATAGGTAGAGGTTTGAGTCTGCGCCCAGGCACAGGGCGCAGACCGTGGAGGGACGCTGAAATGACCAAAACAGAACCACAAATAATATGAAAATATAATATATTCTTCTTACAAGTAATAGAAGTAAATAACATAAAAATAAATAATATAAAAGACGATGAGATCGTTCGTAAATATTGACATTACGAGTTGCGACTGTCTATGGGCCAAGAAAGATGGTCGGGCCTAGCGATTTTGTCGATTGAATAGCACGGCTCCTGCCGTATAACAATGTAATCAAGGAGTTCGCAATGAAGAAAGCGCGTAAAGTAAATCTTTAAGTAAATTTACGGTTTTCCTTGAATCTCTACTATTTGTCTGTGCTAATCAGTATTTGGTGTCATTTGTGTATTGTATAATTGTGAGTTTTGGCGAATATTTCCGAATAAATGTTTTTTTCACCTACTTCATAAACGTAATTGATATACAGACTGTGTTGGAATGCTTTTCCAATAGAGATTCAATGTTAAATATTATTTATTATTGGCTGGCCGTCTGGTTACTGTACGGAGTCAGTCAGTACCCATGTAGTCATCTCATATGCGTATGGTAGTTTATTTGTCATTTAAGAGTGTGTACTGACTCATTGACTGTGTGTACTGACTCATTTAAGAGTGAGTGTGTACTTATTCCAACACAGTCTGTATACTTCCATATTCAAAACTCTACCAAGTACTCATAATTAAGTATACAAAAATATAGTTTTTAAATGATAGATTTATTTTTATAAACATAATCCATTTTATTTGCTAGTGTTTTTGAGTAAGCAATTATTAACGTAAATACATATTTAACCTTCACAATTTGTCAAACTTTTTAATTAAGGTTCATTCAATAAAAATTGTTTAAAAACAAGAAAATTTATATATATCGTTTAATAATTTTCACTTTGCCATACTTTAATTATTTACCACGGTTACTTTTATCAATTTTTTTCTTAAAATTTAAGACTTTTATTTGAACACAACTGTCACAATTCTCAGTAGTCGTACCAATCGCATAGTAGAAAATGATCTCGAGAACATCATCACGAGTTACTCATCTCAATTGAGAAACGAAGATGAAAGCCGACCTCTTACCTCAAAATTTCACACAATATATAAATGGTTTCCAACTGAAATGAATAGCCAATATCTCCAAACTAACGCTTCATTAGACTTAATATCGGTTAATAGCACAATTAAGGCTCATGCATAACTCGAAAATCCGAATATTAACCAAAGGGATACTGTGCAAATGGGATGCAAACGAAATATGTTCATTATGTATTTTAAAGGAATTGGAATCTTTGGAACATTTTATAATAAAATGCCCAGTGTTTTATCCAATTAGAAACGTTTTTCTAACTCGTCATGTTACTGTGGGCACCGAGAATAATTTAGCCGAACTGTTCACCTGTGACAGTATACACAAACAGTACGCAATATACAATTACATTACAGAATCGCTAAAATTATGAAGTTTTTGTGTTAATTTTGTGTTTTTGTGTTTTTGAGTGAACAACTGAACATTAGTTGAAACTACAAAATTCGCTACTGTGTTTTATTGACAATTTTTAATTTGTAATGTTTTGGTAGTTGTTTTGTTTTTGAGAATTTGGTTCAGTTATACAAAAATATTTACATAATTATTACTATTATTACTATTATTTTATTTTTAATTTTCTTAAATAAGAGTCAACGTTTATGTTTTATTAATTAATTAATGTTTATTGTATCAATCACTGTAATAACTACGGTCTAAATACAGAATTTATCTATCTATCTATAATCCATTTTATTGTCAGAACCGCGTAAGATTTGAAAATTTTTCAAGGGCGCAATTATAGAAGCTCGCACCAGGCGCATAAAAGGCTAGTTACGGCACTGGTTTCTCCCTCCTCGCCATACAATCTGCACTCAATGGACCCGTTCGATCTATTATATAGCTTGGATCTTTATTAATTTTTACGAACAGTTTGATAATCCTTGTTCAAATATATATATTTCTTGGCCTGTAACATTTAATAAATCCGTACTTCTATTTTAAATTTAGGGTGTTGTTATGTTTGGTCTAATATATCACGAAAAATTACAATACAACGACTATAAATATCCTGATTGGGCCGAATGGGTTGGATGGTGCTTAGCATTATCCAGTATATTAATGATCCCAATTGTGATGATAATACAATTAGTAAAAACACCAGGAACCTTAAAAGAACGTTTTGCATTTAATATTACACCAGTGGAAGAACATGAACAATTAAGAGAAACAAAATACGTTTCAAGATTTAAATGTAGACATTGGTTATATGTTTAAATCAATCATTCTTTAAATAATAAAATCAATTAAAGTGTTTATTAAATAAATACGTATTATAATTATTAATATAATCAATACTAATGACAATAGAACAAACTATTTATAATATTTAAGCGAAACTACTTAGTTATTTAAGACAAATATTGTAAAAACATTAAATCACTTTTCACTGATTTTCCTGGAAAGTATTTAATTCAAATTATATTGTATTTAAATGTAAATTCGAAATTGTGTACAATAATTTTATTTCATAACTGTCATTAAACAATAAGCTATAGGTAATAGAGACTATTTATATATTTAATATTTGTTAGTGATTGTATTTTAGATGTATGTAAAAATAATTGTATAATCTGTGATTAAAACAGCCAATTAATCGCTGATTATTTTAATTTGTTGATAATATATATATTAGAAAATAAAATCGTGCCATGAATATTTTAATAATTGTTTGTATATTTAAAATTAATTGAGAAAAAAAGTATAGCGGGAACTATGCTTGAAAATGTATTTTTGCACATTTCTATGTCCATAATATTGATTAATTTATTGAATATTCAGCAATTTAGTTGCTCTAGTATATAGAAAAAATATCAAATCTAATGAAAAATATACATTAATAATTATAATTACTTATATGTATAATAAATGTTTGTAAAAAAAAAATTTTGCATGTTTTAAATTTGAAAATTTATTTGTGAATTGTAAGTAAATCACTGTGGTCGATAAAATAATTTACAATAAGATTTATTAACTGTTTAGATTTGATTTTATAATGTAATAATTTAAACAATATTTATCAATGCATGTTATTTGCAAAATATGCAAAAATATATTATATATTTAATATAATTCTGGCAGGTCCAGAAATAATGTTCCTTATTTGTATTTATTTTGTCAATAAATTATAAATCTAAATACATAATTGTTTTAATTTCTACTGACAAGTATTTTTAAGTATCTATGAATATATTTTAAAAACAAACAAATACGAGTGAAAATGACAATTAACTGTGTTAATTGCTTATTGCAAGCTTTTATTTAACTTGCAATGTATGTATGTATATATGCATGTATGTATGTATGTATTTTCGGGTCAAATCTTGCAAGCTGAATTAGAACCACTTCCCCTTCCTACGGAGTTGAATTTTTACATGTTGGTTCAGTTCTGAAGACAATTAATTTTTATGGTAAGCATGACAAGAATCGACAAGGGGAAAGACGGGTTTAAAGGTTGGGGGAAACACAAAATTTGGTATGTCTCTCTTAATATTGAAAAAATCGAAAAACGCGTAAGAAGTAAAGTTGTAGAAAATTAGTTTTACTATAATTAAATTTTTCATCATTTTTTCTGTTTCTCTAATATTTACAGAGATATTGGCGGTTTAAGATTGAAAAATTAAATCCTAAATATCTCTGTACACATTCGTGTTGTAGAAAAAAATGACGAGGCAATGAATTGTAGCAAACATAATTTTCTACAACTTAACTTCTCACACATTTTTAAATTTTTCTAATATTAAGTGAGATATTTTATATTGTGTGTTTCTTTTTTCTCCAAGCACCATGATAGTAGAGTTTATAGTTTTCATAGATATGTCATCAACAAAATCTTAATAAAAAATGACATTTCCAACTGTCAAAATTTCGAAAAAAATAGTTAATAAATTTACTATGCTATATTCGATATATACTTTCTTTGGTAAGAACTGGATGCATTCCATTACTCATAGCCAGTTATTCATAGCCATTCAGTAATGTAATATAATATACAGCCACAAGTGATGCTGACTGACTGATCTATACAAACTCTAACATACTTCTAGACATGCTAGAAAGATGCGGTTTTTTGCATTCGACGCGAAATTGCTTGAAACCGACGAGTAAAATCGGAAAACTTTAATTTTTCATCCTACCCTCCGGAAAATCGGAAAAACACCCCCCAAACATGCAAGAAAGATGGAATTTTCACCAATCGAACCGAAATAAAGTCAAATTAACAGAAAACTTCGTTATCTCCATCATAACCCCCCGAAAATGAGAAAAACACCCCTAAAACTGCCCTTTTCACTTATATTTATGTTAGAAAGATCGGGTTTTTTCCATTCGACGTGGAACAAGTTCAAAATAACAGGATTATATGAAAAACGTAAATTTTTCTATCACAACCCTTCGCAGTTGGGAAAAACACCCCTACAACCACTCCTTTTCTTCTATATACATGCTAGAAAGTTGCGGTTGCGGTACGCTTGCTAGAAAGTTGCGGGGGCTTGCAAGGGTACCCTCAAGCGAGTATTCAAAGAATATATCTGAAGAATATATTCATGGCTGCAATATAAACAAAGAGTTTATCATAGAATTGTTTAAAAATCGGTGGGAAACCTAATTTTTGGAATTATCTTAAGAAATATTTATAAAAAGTAATTTTATCCGTATTCGCACCTTTTATTTTTTTAGTACTAAATTAACGGGCAAACGACCAGTCAACAATGACGCTTTAAATGCAATGAATAGGTTTCATTTCATATATATTTATTTGTGTATACTTAAACGTCAACAATACGATGTTTGTCCAAATTCCATTTCGGTTACGCAAGACAAACTGTAGAAGACTTTAGCGTATACTATTTAGACAAATGTCATTGTCATTGAATTTTAATCAAATATTGATATGAAAAAATTAACTCATCAACCAGGAATCGAACCTGGGGCCTCTGTATATCTAGCCCAGTATCCGCTACACCAAAGACGACTGTGACGTTACAGCCAACTTTTTCATATCATTCTTATTTTTTATTTAGACAGTATTCGAACCTTATATTTTTTTATTACCAAATTAACGGGCAAACGACAAGTCAACAATGACGCTTTAAATGAAATGAATAGGTTTCATTCCATTAACTTTAAATTTAATCAAACCTATTAATTTAATACATTACAAAATTTATGTGATATTAAAGCTTGTTGCGAGATTTACTTGTGTAGATGTATTTATCCTTGTTTTGTTAATACGCAAAGAAATCTCATATAATAAATCTCTTAATATGATATAAATTTTGTAATGTAATAAACTAATGGGTTTGATTCAATTAAAGTTTATTTTTTTAACCCGACTTCAAAAAGGAGGATAGTTCTTAATTCGTCTGTATTTTTTTTTTTTTATGTTTGTCACCTCAGAACTCCGTCATTTATGAACCGATTTTGAATTTTTTTTTGTTTTAAAGGGTTTGATTCAAGGTAAGTCTCATTGTTACCAAATTGCATTCTGATGAGAGAATCCCCGGGAAATCGAGGAAAATCCTCATTTTATATCTGATAACCGATTTCTGCGAATTTTTTTTTTTTTGAAAGGGTAGATATACTCATTCATAATGGGAAAATAAGAAAAAAATGTTAAAAACCGACTTCAAAAACATTTTTTACAAAAAAAAACTGACCCCAAAAAAACATTCCTTGTAAAAAAACCTGAAAATCTGTTATGAAAAAATCATTAAAAATTAAAAAAAAAAAAAAAAAAAAGGACAAAAAAAATGTGTTATATATATTTAGACAAATAAAATAAGTTATAGAACTTCAAAGTCACTAAAAAGCGAGAAATAAACCTTATTTTGACAAAATGGAAACCCGACTTCAAAAATCAAATATTCTATAGTAACACCTGTACTCAATCTTTTTATATATCGCGTATAAAAATATCTACTGATGATGCCATCTATAAAACAAGTTTGGTAAAATATAGTTCTTGCATAACAATATTGTTCAGGGCCGTGTCTGACCTAACCAGCGTTTTGTCAATTTGACCAAATATTTTGCCGCGAATGGTAATTCATCCTATTATCGTAAATTTTACCGTTTCTGAGCTATAAACATTTTAATGTTTGAAAAAAACGTATATAGAACCGTTTTTAAGGCTGAAAAACAATGTTAAAAAAATTAATTTTTGAGTTTACCAAAATTCTTAAGAATTCTTCATTCTAAAGCTTTGTTTTTGATCATCGAATAGACCCTAAAACGATGGTAAAAAAGTTCGTTACGCAGGAGCTGCGTCAACTTAGCGAATTTCTTTAGAATACATAAATCACTCTATAGCGGTCATAATTTTAGTGTGATCAAATTGAAATATAATATCTGATATGACTTTAGTATTTGCAAAAATTAAATTTATTAATATCCAAAATAGAACGATAAATAACGATTATAGTTAATAGTTATTATAGAAACGACAATCAAAATTGACATTTCAATATTAAAACAAAATTTTAATAAAATAATTTTATAGTTATCGAATTTGAGTTTCTGTGGAGATGACAAAATCAACACAAATTTTCACCAGCTCTAAAAAAAGAAGAAGATTCTACGTTCGACTGTTAAGTAATGTAACAACTAACTGACTTACATGTTTGAATACCCAATATATACTGAGTTGTAAACCAATGATTAAATTGTTAACAATTCTGCGTATTCGAAATGTTAACAATTCTTTCCGAGGAACATATAATCACAAATTATGAGAAAACTATTGAGTTTATGAAAATCGTTTTCAAACAAAACTTGTTTATTATAAAAAGAAGATTTTTTGTTAACAAATTTTTTTCTATCTCTTACGGTTTCAAAGATCCGGTTTCACCGAGCCAAGGGAAACACGTTCCAATGGTTTCAAAGATTAACAGTTTTGCCCAAATATAGTCCGATTTTTCCCATTTACGAACTTGACCTTAGTTTTTTGCTCTAGAACACATTTCAGCTCGTTATCTCTTTTCGTTCTTGGGTTATCGTGTCCACAAACAGACAGACGGACATGCGGAAATGGTCAAATTTTATGAACACATATACCAAACATTCATGCCTACGATCAATATTTTTAAGCGTTACAGTCGTGATCAAACTTATACTAAATTATACGTAATAGGTTTGGGCAAGAATTGTCTTTTGGATTAAATCTGCAAATTGTTATTTTCAATATAGTGACTTATTGTGTTTTTTGAAGTCGGTAGAATTTTTTTTTAAGTTTTTTACAATAAAATATATTTCATGTATTCGTGTCAAACAAACACAAAATATTAAATATCTCTCTTAATATTAGAATAATCGAAAAATGTATAAGGAGTAAAGTTGTAGAAAATCAAGTTTGCTACAATTCATTACTTGATCATTTTTCTCAAACTCTAATGTGAACAGAGATATTTAGAATTTTAACTTGCAATCTTTAATTGTAAATATTTCTGTAAATATTAGTATAACAGAAAAATGATGAGAAACAAAATTACTGTAAAACTTAGTACCTACAACTTAACTCCTGATAAATTTTTTGATTTTTCAAATATTAAGGGAAAAAAAGATTATTGAAATAATCAAAGAGAACTCTAGGTTTTTTTGAAATTATATTTCAAATTTTGCCCCTATTCCTAGAACATTTGTTTGTATTTTATAAATACGTATTTTGACTACAATGTAGTCATCATCAGTATGAATGACTGACACAGGCACCAAACTAGTCACTGACACAGGCACCAAATCAGCAACAAGCAACATATCTCTGAATCCATATCCCAGAGATAGTTACGATTAGCTAATTCATACTGATGATGACTACATTGTAGTCGAAATACGTATTTATAAAATACAAACAAATGTTCTAGGAATAGGGGCAAAATTTGAAATATAATTAAGGGAGATAGTCAAATTTTGTGTTTCCCCCTCCCTCTAAACCCCCTTTCCCCTCCTCCGATTTTACCCATTAACGAACTTGACCTTTAGAATAAAACCAATCGGAATAAAACTGTGACCATTAGAGTATATATATATATATATATATATATATATTTATATTTATATTTATATTTATATTTATATTTATATATATATATATATATATATATATAAATAGATAGATATATATATATATATATATATATATATATAAATTGATAGATTTTACAGATGGTGATTTTTGACATCTACTAAGTAGGATCGATGGACATTTGAAGAAATTTTTGCAAAATTTTGAAGTCGGTACGAGACCAATAGCTCTATTTTGTTTAGGAAATTCACTAAAAAAATGTATTAATATAACAAATTATGAACATAACCATATAAAAAGTACTTTTTAAATACCACAAGAATACATACACATTGAAAATTTTAATAATTATATCAAAAAATGAAAAAAACGATTTAAGTGTAATCACGAAAGTGAAACGAGTTTGATAAATATTATTGAATCATAAAATCAGATAACTTCGATTTATTATGATACACTTATTTGTTTTATTTTTAAAAATACACTCACCCACACAATTAAACGATCACTCATTTTCTTGATTTTTGTGGATATTACATAATTTTAAGGAAATTTTATATAAGGTTTGTTTTAAGCAATACTTGAGCAATGAAAATTAATATTGAAAGTCGATTTTTCTAAGCTTTTGATAAAAATTGAAAGTTTTTTAAAACATGACATTATTAGTTACAATTTTCATAACAAGTATTGCTTCCTCGAGCTTTAATAACTTCCTGGAGCCTGTTTAGAGGTCCATTCATGAATAGTCTTCAATATTCTCATTTTCTAAATTATCTTCATTATCTTGAATATTCGATTGAGAGATATTGTGCTATTCTTCTAATACAGCAGATTTTTGCTCTCCAATGATTATTCTTACCCGAACACGTCGCTTAAGGTTTTCCCCTATGTTTGAGATTCTCCCTATGAGATTGAGGTCAGGTTTGCGTGCCGTCCATGGCAAAATTTGAATACCGATATCATCAAGATATTGTCTGACGCATTTAGCGATGTGGCAACGTACATTATCTTGAAAACGTCTCTAATAAATGGTATTACGTTATTTTGGAGAAATTCTATCACGTATCCCTGAGCAGTAATTTTGTCTCTATCTAACTTAACAAATTATTTTCCGTTCAATCACTAACATCCCTCATTTCGAAGAGCGCGAATACGAGCTTCATCGGCTGTACAAATTGTTCACAACAACACGGCCGTCTCTTTTCAGTCTTGATCTGGCTTCCACGTGCCAGTCTTTTGAAATCGGGTAATTGCATCCTGAACTTTGGTTTGAGTGACACCAATTGTCGGAGTGATCTTGTTTCGAGTGCATAAACAATTAAACAGCATTGAATGAATGCAACCAAGAGAAAACGAATTAAAATCACTGTAGTAAAATCGATATAAATGTCAATTTACGACTAAATTACTAAAATTCATTGGAAACAAAAATAAGAAAGTAAACAAGAATGTTAATTGTTGAATTCATTGCTAAATTCAACAATTAACGAATAACTGACAAAAAACGTTCATAATAATCCGCAGAAATTAACGTAAACAAACGTGGTAACTCTAGGCGTAGGTGGTCGGTTAATTGTGCTGGTGACTATATATTCATTATAGTTCATTTATTTCTGCTGAATGCTTAGATGGCTATAGTATACCAAAAATTGGGCCATTTTTATAACATGGGATAGATAGTCCATACATATAATGGTGGAGGTCAGTGTATTAGTACTAATCTCTGATTATAGTCTATACTCTATGTATTTTGTATATACATATAATTTTAGTATTGCATCATTGTTTCATAAGTTGTGTAAACAAAACACAAACGTTTAATTGTCATTAAATGAATAATTGTTTTGAAATATTTTAAGTATTAAATAAACATAATAATAAAAGAGTAATAAAAAATATTTTTAATAATATACGGCAATATTTCAATATATTTTAAACGAAACAAAAGAATTGAGGTTTACTATTGCGTTGAACAAATAAAAAGGCAAAATAATGGCACCAAAAAAAAATTCAACAAATAAAGAAAGTAACAATAATAATCAATCTGGTCCAATATCAGTGAATGCAGCAGATTCAGTAGATTCGGCTTATGGCACTGATGAATACCGAAAAAAACGTGATCGAAATAATCAAGCAGTAAAACGGAGTCGGGTAAAATCAAAAGTGCATTCACAAGAAACATTGGCAAAAGTAACACATTTAAAAAAACAAAATATTATACTCGAAGAAAAAGTGAAAACATTGACAAAAGACTTAGGATTTTTAAAAGAATTGTTCTTAGCTCATGCTGGTGGTTCGAAAAACATTAATATTGAAGATTTATTAAATAAATGCGAATTTTAATAATCAATGACAATAGAACAAACTATTTATACTATTTATTTAAACTAGTTATTTAAGACAAATATTGTAAAAACTAAAATCACTTTTCATTGATTTTCCTGGAAAGTATTTAATCCAAAATATTTTGTATTTAAATGTAAATTCGAAATTGTGTACAATAATTTTATTTCATAATTGTCATTAAACTAAGCTGTAATATAGACTATTATATTTGTTGGTTATTGTATTTTAAATGTACAATCCGTTTATAAAAATACAACAAGTAAATCAGATTCTAAGCCTATATATGAGTAAATGTATGTATAGTATTATATACATTATTAACACTTAGAATGTTACAACGTGATTCTATTTTTATGAAAGAGAGTTTATGTAAAGATAATTGTATAATATTTTGTATTGAATGGATCGTTACTAGACGAAAATCCATTATAATTATTAAATAAAACAAATATTTGAGATTTTTGTAACAATAATTTTATTTTGACTAGTTTCGGAACACCGTTCCTTCATCAGAAAATATATGATAATGACAAAAATATACAAATTTAAACAAAAAGGTAAACATATTTAATTACTTAAATAAACTGCATAGTAAAACATTGCATGAATTAAACTAAAGAAATATAGATATAAACTTAGAAATTTAAAAATTCTATAAAGAGTAAGCTGAAAATAAAAATAAAGTTACAATTGGTAAAACTATTGTCGTAACTCGAAATGATGCAAACAAGTAATACATAAAATACAAAATAATTTTACATCAAAACATTAATCAAAAATTTTTTTCAAATATGTGTACGCCCCTACACAAATCGGTACACCTAATCGGTCGTACATACATATTATTACAGATAAGAGATTAATTAGTGGAGAATTTTGAAAATTCAATTGGTCGTTTAATATTAAATCGCAATTTTTAATTGATTAATTTACACTATTTCTAGATTATTTAAAATGCGTCCTTTGGATTGGTTGTGTAATACTTCAAATTTATCGTTGAACGAGTGATTTTCCGGTATGAGGTGTTCAGCAACTAGATTTTCCTTCTTTACCCATGAAACAGGCTTTATGTTATGAAATACGAGTCTTAAACATTCTTCCGGATTAACCAATGTAATATTTATTACATGAGTCAGTGTAAGTTTGTACATGAGTGTAAGTTTGTATCATCCGCTACGTTGGTCAAAGTTTATTTTTTGTTTAGTATTGGTGATATGTTTTCCAAGGGAGTTATTTGTCTTGAAAGACTTTCATAAAAGGTGGTTATAATAAATTTAGATTCTAGAATGTCGGGTCTGGGATAAATGAGGTGAATAGGTCTTGTTTAAGAAGTTTCTTATTGATTTTGAATTCAATTTATCTTTGTTTAACGGAGCGGGCATTAGCATATGGATCATTGAATTAAAAGCCGCCATTATATGGCTATGCGGGTGGAATTGTGGATTACCATGTTTGTATGAGACGGTTTATGGAAGATAGCAAATTCGTGGGAGTAAGAATTTGTGGAAATTTTTAGGCCAAGAAAATTTAAGAAGTTGTTGGATTCAATTTCCATTAATAAAATCTAGGAAAACATTTAGTTGTCTTTGAGTTTCCACAAAGGCAGCTAATATGTGGTCCACGTATCTGTACCAATAAGAAAATTTTTTGAAAAGTTTACTATGACTGATCCTATATTCTAAGTTATCCATAAATATTTCAGGTAGGAGCGGACTTAAATAATTTTGACTTAAAACAGTGTCTAACAAATTAAGGATTGTCTTTTGGATTACTGGGATTAATGGATCAACATTGTTCTTCTCTAATAGATCTTACACCAGATGACAGACATATTTTGCGGATATAAGGAACAAATTCTTAACATCAAATGATACTAATTTTCAACCGGTTGGAAGAGGAATGTTTTTAATAATTAATTATATATATATATATATATATATATATATATATATATATATATATATATATATATATATATATATATATATATATATATATATATATATATATATATAACTAGCCCTTACCCACCCGCTCCGCTGAGCGACACTTTCGATTTTGTTTATAACTCTTGCTAATAATATTCCTGTTTTCTTTATTTATTTACAATAATATTCAAAGAAAAAAACTAGATTGTCAAAAACGTTGTCCAACGCATTTAGTTGGACGCTTTTACACAATGATCTAATACACTGACCTCTAATAAACTAGAGATGAGTGATCTAATTTATGTCTTTTATTTTACAACTCGATCGTCACCTTAACAGTCTGAAGAGATAGTGATTTTATGATAAGATCTAAACAAAATGGCAATTAATGTTATCTATGAGGAAAATATCAAACTTGAAAAAGAATTGAATAAAGAATTCATAATTAAAGATGAAATATTAGATGAAAGTTTTATGGTGGAATATGAAGTTATTACAGACGAAATATTTAATGAAAATGAAGAAATATTTCATGAGAATAATGAAATGAAACATGAACAAATTACAAAAGAAATATTTAATGGAAATGTTATAATGGAACATGAACAAATTACAGCAAAATGTTAAAATGAAACAAGAACGAATCCATGAAAATTAAAAAATTAAACTTGAAAACGAAGTACACACGAATTAATAAGTTTAAGGATGAAACATTCGATGAAAATATTTCGGAACATCAACAAATTCATAATCAAAAAAACGTTCTACGTGTGATGTTTGTAATAAAACATTTACTTAATCATCAAAGCAGTTTAAAACGATATAAACATTGGAAAAAAACCATTTCCATGTGGAATTTGTGATAAAACATTTCATTTCAAAAAACAATTTAACTCAACATAAACGAATCCACACTGGAGAAAAACCATTTTCATACGATATTTGTGATAAAAATTGAATCATTAAAGCAGTTTAGCTAATCATAAACGAATCCACACTGGAGAAAAACCTTTTTCATGTGATGTTTGTGATAAAACATTTAATAGGCAAAGTAGTTTAACTCAACATAAACGAATCCACATTGGAGAAAAACCTTTTTCATGTGATGTTTGTGACAAAACATTTAACAATCGAAGCAATATAACTAAATATATGAGACAAACGCATGCGAAAAAATAATATACAGAAACGAACGATATTGGTCTGATATTTATTTTCGACAACAAATAATTACAAGAAAAGCTGAGCTCATTGGAAAATAAATTCTGTAAACAATTGTTGAACTAAGAAATTAAATAATTAAAAGAGTTGATAATTATTTTTTTAGTCCTGACATTTTTATGAATTTTCAATTTATTACGATTGAAATAAATATAGCTAAAAATTAAGCAGCGTCGTCTTTGTCAAAATTATTTTTTTATAAAAATCGCTTGGCGGTGGCAAAGATATCTCGAGAACCACTAAACCGATGGATTAACATGTATCTAAATTTCATTCGTGTACAAAGGAATTTTAATTGTATAGTTTGTGGCCACTTTCGATTTTGTTTGTGACATAAGTTCTGAGTAAAATCTCCGAAAAAGTCTGAATTACTATTATTAACTCTGTAAAACTCATATTTTTTAATTAGTTCTCTGAAAAAGTCTAAATAACTCTGAAAAACTTATATTTTTTAATTAGTTCTCTGAAAAAGTCTGAATAACTCTGAAAAGCTGATATTTTTTAATTAGTTCTCTGAAAAAGTCTGAATAACTCTTCTGGCAGAGTCCCAAATATTATTTGTTCCCTCTCTTTAAATCATTTATAAAACATTAATTTTAATTTTTCAGACTTATTCAGAGATGTGTGGAGAAAGTTTTATTCAGAGTTTTAAAAGAATTATTCTTAATTATTCTCAGTTTTTGAAAAGAATTATTTCCACCAGGGTGAGACTGAACATCAATAAGTTTCATCGGCATGCAATAAGTGTTTTATTACAATTTTGTAATACCAAAGAATACAGATATACATAGAAGCCCATAAGTCCATTTTTTGTGTCCCCACAACTTTGTTAATTAGTAACCTGGAACTCAGGAGGCGATAGTAAATACTTAACTTAATTTTTCTCATAATTGAAATTATTTAATTTAAGTATAACCTAAAACTAAATAAACAATCGCATTTTTAGCGAATTTCCGTTCCGAAACATTGTTCCGTTTTGCCAGTTTCAGGAGTTCCTCCAGACAATCCTTGACTACCCTTGAGGTGACCTCAGTTCCAGACAAGGTTTTTAAAGCAGCTTGACTGTCCGAAAGAATACATACGTTCTGGTTTATGTAGCCTCTACGTAGATTCTCACGGACGCAAGCCAGTATGGCGTAGATATTATATATAAGAACATTATATATGTAGCATGTAAACAGGTGATCAATGAGTGGTCAAATACTAAACACCGTGATCACTGGGAAAAAGTACCGCGACAAGAGCTCGGAATCGTACTGCTTCAGAGTGCAACCAAGAGGCTGTCTCTCGATGCACTGAGGCTGAACAGGATGCAACTGCTATCCCCTGCGGAAGCATCTGCACACAATGGGACTCCATAACGGGTCCATTGTGTGCAGATTGTGCGGCGAGAAGGAGGAAACATCCAGCCACATAATCTTGATTGCTTAAACCTCTGGGTTACAACAGATACAGGATATTCGGTGCGTCTCACCCCAAATATATGAACCTTCGGGAGGACCTGATAAGCAAGCTCCAGGCTATTGCCAACATATGGAAGAAGCGAGTCTCGTCAGACTGAAGTAGAAGCACAATTGACCATAAGGTCGAAGTGCAATATCTTTTACCCCGATATTAATCAATCAATATATATAAATATACATGTATATATATAAGGTGACGCGTGCAACGTACATTCGATTTTTTTATTTTATTGTCTTGGTACACTCGTCCCGAACAATGTTCACAGTTTGAACTATATAGCATTCTTTGTTTGTTTGTGAGAGGCATGAAGGTTAGAAGTGTTTGGTGTGCTCGGCGATTTTCTGCTGTCGAAAAAAATGGATCAAAGAATTTGCATCAAATTTTGTGTAAAAAACGGAATTATGTGCTCCAAAACATTCGAAATGTTGACAGCGGCAAACGGTGAGTATACTCTGAGTAAAAAAAATGTTTATAAGTGGTACAAGCTCTTTCAAGAAAAAAGCACACCAAGTTCGATCAAATGTCAAGGTTTTGCTCACTGTTTTCTTCGATTACCGTGGCGTAGTGCATGGAGTTCTAACCTCATGGTCGTACGGTAAATAAGGAGTATTACCCTGAAGTTATGTGCCGTTTTCGAGAAGCGATAGCGAAAACAACGTCCGGAATTGTGGGAACAATTCATGGCTTTTGCATCACGATAATTTAAATTTTAAAATTTATTTGTGAATTGTAAGGAAATCACTGTGATAGTGTAATAATACACCAAAATGATTCATTTATTTTTTATTAAAACAATATATCAATGAATGTTATTTGCAAAATATATTATATATTTAATCTAATTCTGCCAGGTCCTGAAATAATGTTCCTTATTTGGATTTATTTAGTCAATAAATTATAAATCTAAATGCAAAATTGTTTTAATTTCTAATGACAAACCATTGTTATAAGCATTCCCATTGGCTGTATTTAGAGAAAAGTATAAGAAATGTCATTTTTTAAACGTCAAAATGACATTTCCTATAATATTATCTTCATGTTTCCTATATATAAACAACACTTGTGCTAAATTTTACCCTTTATCATTTGTAGACATCTATGTGTATATAGAAAAAAGAATATAAAAAAATACTCTACTGGTGTTGCCATCTATAAAACAAGTTTGGTAAAAAATAGTTCTTGCACGCCTATGTGTTGAATACATACTTTATCTTACTTTTATGAATGAGAAGCATATACATATGTTTATGTAATTAGACAAAGATAGGCCAAATATCCAAAAATATGTAAACCAGGAAAATTTATATATTCATAGAATTATAGTATTGCGTCATTGTTTTTTAAGTTGTGAAAACAAAACACAAACGTTCAATTGTCTCTACATGCATAATTGTTTTAAAATATTTTAAATACAAAATAAAAAACTGTAATAACAAATTTGTATTAATATACGGTAATAATTCAGCATATTTTAAACCTCAGAATTGAGGTTAACTATTACATTGAACAAGTAAAAAGATAAAACAATGGGACCACGGAAAAATTCCACCAATAAAGAAAGTAACAATAATAATCGATCTGGTCGACTGTCAGCGAATGCAACAGATTCTGTAGATTCAGATGATGGCACTGATGAATACCGAAAAAAACGTGATCGAAATAATCAAGCAGTGAAACGGAGTCGCGTCAAATCAAAAATGCGTACACAAGAAACATTGGCAAGAGTAACACATTTAAAAAACGAAAATAATATACTGGAAGAAAAAGTGAAAACATTGACAAAAGAATTAGGATTTTTAAAAGAATTGTTCTTAGCTCATGCTGGTAGTTCGAAAAACATAAATATTGAAGGTGTAGATTTATCAAAATTATTGTCAGATGAGAGTACAGGTAGTGGCCTTGTTGATAGTGCAATTGTTGTTAAAAATGAAAGTGTACCGTCTAGTAACGAATAAATAGCATATTTGATTGATTTCATTAATTATGAATTTGCAATGAAATATAACCCAAATTATTATTAGTTTTAAAATATTTATTTTGTTATAGGGTAATTCTAAGTCTTAAGATATTTTTTATATTTTGTATTATAAAAATGAATTTACACAAAAATAAACTTTATTTTATTTATTAAATATTAATATCTTATTCTGCTTTATATATTGAACACTAAGCCCTAACCTTGTTTCTTGGAATTTTTCAAATAGCATTCATATTTATACGATGTAAATTCTCAAGAGTAAAAATAATGGAAAAAATACTACTACTTTTTAACAACGAAAACCAGCTAATATAAGTATTGCCCGCCCTTCAATTGTCCGTACTTATCAATAATAACTAACAGAGATAATAGTGTTATCAAAATATTTTTTGTTTAATATAAGGCGTACGTATTAAAATACATCTTTAAAACAATGTTCAATAACGTACTAAAATTTGAATAAAATTAACTGATTTTGTTTCATATTACTTAGCATTAATGATATGAAAATCTAACCCTTCGAACACGTTCACTATTTACGTCATGTCATCGTAAGATAATTGTAATACGAAATGGTAATAAAATAACTACAAAAAAATGCAATGCCAAATCATTTATGGAATTTATGACTTTAAATATGAAATGTTAAATATTTCTAATCTATACAATTTTTTGTCGAAGTGGCATTAAAGTATGTTTGCAGAGTTGTGTTAAAACCTACATTTTTTTAGTTTCACAAAATTATTTAAGTAACCTTAATTTTTTTTCAAAAAATTTTCTACTGAATTATTTATTTTGAAGTAAGTAATTTTGACATTTTTAACACTAATTATATAATGTAATTATAAATCAATTTTTATTTTAAATAACATAACCATAATTGCATGTTACACTTGTTTTTGCTAATTGGCGGTAATTTCGTTAATACAATTTTTCGTCAACATACATTGTTGATACAATGAGTAATATTTTAAGTATTTTGTATGAGTAGCGCATGTTTGCATGATGAAAAAAAATCAATTCTATATCTAATTACTTCTAGTCTTTTGTTTGGCTTGTTAAATTTTAAAATATGGCAAATTCAATTGGAAAAACGGTGTTGGTTACGGGAGGTGCTGGTTACGTTGGGTCACATACTGTCGTAGAATTATTAGAACGACACTATAATGTTATATCAATTGATAATTTAATCAACGCATATGCAGACAGTCCATCTGAAAAACCAGAATCATTAAAACGAATTGAAAAACTAACTGGAAAATCCATAACTAGTTATAATATTGATATACGAAATAAAGTTAGTTTGGATAAGGTTTTTAAAGCTGTAAGTTCACTGTTGAAGACGTTCTATTTGGCAATAATTGGAACTATTCTAAATAAAATGAATGATATCTTACTTACCGACTTTAGAATAATTCCAAGTTTAAAAATAGAACGTATTGCAATTTGCAATGCTTTATAGGCTTTAATACTGAAAAATAAATGTTTAATATAATTAATTTTCAGCATAAAATAGACTACGTTATTCACTTCGCCGCTCTAAAATCTGTTGGTGAATCATGTGCAAAACCATTACAGTATTATCAAAACAATATCAGTGGCTCATGTGTTTTATTCGAAATAATGTCTGAGAATAATGTAAAAAATTTAGTTTTTTCATCATCAGCCACAGTTTATGGGACACCTCAAAAATTACCAATAAATGAGGATCATCCAACTGGTCAAGGTTGTACAAATCCTTATGGAAAGACCAAATTTTTTGTTGAGGAAATAATGAAAGATTTATGTACTTCAGATTCTGTAAGTTACACGTTATAAAAGTTTATTTAAGAAAATTGAGCCCATTTTTTGCTTTGTTTAAGGAATGGAGTACAATTTCTTTACGCTATTTTAATCCTGTAGGTGCTCATGATTCGGGATTAATTGGTGAAGATCCTTCTGGAATTCCTAATAATTTGATGCCTTATATTGCTCAAGTAAAAAAAGGTAAACAATTCTAGTTTCAAACCTGTATTATTAGGTGATTTTTTCATTCATAGGTGGCAGTTGGTAGACGTGAAAAGTTGAGTGTATATGGTTCTGATTATGATACTGTAGATGGCACTGGAGTACGCGATTACATTCACGTAAATGATTTGGCAATAGGGCATGTAAAAGCATTAAACAAATTTGGAGATCCTAATTTTAAAGGTTTCAAACCATATAATTTAGGGACAGGAAAGGGTTATTCAGTTTTGCAAATGGTTGAAGCATTTAAATTAGCTTCTGGTAAAGATATTCCGTATGAAATTGTTGATCGACGTCCAGGTGATATTGCATCATGCTTTGCCGATGCTAGTCTGGCCCTACAAGAATTAAATTGGAGTGCCATTAAAGACATTAATGCTATGTGTAAAGATACGTGGAATTGGCAATCAAAAAATCCTAATGGTTATCAAAAGAAGAAAGACTGTTAACTAATTATTTCCAATAATATTGACTGAATAATTTTTACAAATTTCCTAGTCAAAATAGATCAAAGTACAATAATAATAAATATGAGACATAAATTTATAAAACTAATTTTTTTGACATCAACTCCTTCCAATTCCCACAGCAGGCAAATATGATTACTAAAAAGTATTCTAATGTTTGGAGAACATACCACATAAATGGCCAGAGGTGTGACCATGGAGACTACACACTAGAATCTATGCGTAAAATCTATGGGTGTGATGATCAAATGATGTAACTAAAGCGGTTCGTCATATAGCGTAGTTTATGGTAATTAGTTCGAATTCTCTGAACATCGAGTGCTTTTTATGATCTTGAACTCAGAGCTAGGAGCGTCGGCAGAGGGTAAGTCCGATGGTCCTAAGCCCACCTAAAACTATATTGGCTCACCCATGTATTTACTTTCTTTCGTCAAACACTACAAATAGTCTAGTGAAATAGTAAAAAAAATGAGCTTCAAAAGTGTACTTTTGCTTACTACCTCTATGGACCAAGCCGTCTGGCACAACCATAAGCGCGCTTTGTCAGCATACACAACGTCAAGTTGAACATTCAAAACAACGCTTAAACCTTTATAATACTCATAGCCTAAGAGCTGGTGACATATTTGGAGTATGTATTTTGGGCACTTTGAAATCGTTAAAAAAATACAATTTCAATCTTAGCGAATCTGGAACGGGGAGTCTGGAAGGGCTTTTGCGATTATTTCGCTACTGCGCAACATAATATGAATCTAGAAACAACAATCCCAGACTATTTAGATTGTCTTTAAGTATAACCCGCCTGCCCCAAATTTGTTTTAGATATACGAAATATATATATATATATATATATATAAATCAATATAATAATTTTATTAATGCACTTTTGAGAAAACTTTATAATTAAACGAATTTAATTTTCGCATTTCTTTTTAAAAATTTATTATTAAAACAATTTATTACATTTTTCAAAATATAAAAAAATTTAATTAATGCACTTTTCAAGGAATTAATAATTTGGAAAATTTAAGCAATACATTTTTCCAAAAATTGATAATTAAATCAAAAATGAATTAACAAAAAAATGCACCTTTTGCAACTCTGGTTTCAACCTAGTTTCCTTAATTAATTAACGAAGTCTAAGAAGTCTAATAAAAAAATGTCTCAGAACTTTTCGTTCCAAAATCGTACCCTCTACCTACCGTCTTATGGAACTCGACTACTTACGGGCCACCTGTATATACCGGGTATAAAACTCACTAGTTTCTAGAAGGCATCCAAATGTAGTACTTACTTATTTTCCATTCCCAGTATCTAATATTATATAATTGTTCATCCTTGTATTAATTAAATAAAATTTATGATCTTAATTAATAACAAACGATTGATGTGTAGCTCAAATACTTATCCTACTTTTTCAAGTAGGTATGCAGTATATTGTAAATTGTGTTACTTTTAGTGTTGAATTGCGTTCTCTATAGATATATACTAAAGTATTTAACGAATATTTGTAATAAACAAGATTTTCTTCTATTGGGACAGTAATAAATATTACACAAGTTGTGAATATTTATGAACTACTTACAAGAAGTAGTTTGACAACTACTAAAGTTTTACATTTAAACATCTCTTATATTATTTGACATATTCACTTTAAACAAATTACATATCAGTAATGTGTTGATAATTTGTCGTCTTTTTGATATTATCGATGATTTTCATCCAATATTTAAGTAAGAATATTTAACTACCAGGTCCCGTCATTTAATCCTCGAAAATCTCTACAAGTTCGAAACAGAATACTCTATATGAGAGAGTAGTTTTTACCCCTGGACCTCTTGCTCTCTACCTCTATAAGCGAGTTTCGATCTTATTTATTATCTGTTATTTACGACGGTTTCTAAATTTCTGGATAACAACAAATTAAAATTTAAAAAAATACATTTGAAATTATATTTCAAATTTTGCCCCTATTCCTAACATTTGTTTGTATTTTTTATAAATACGTATTTCGACTACAATGTAGTCTTCATCAGTATGAATTAGCTAATCGTAACTATCTCAGGGATATGGATTCAGAGATATGTTGCTTGTTGATAATTTGGTGCCTGTGTCACAATGATATTAAAAAATTCTGTCCTTTTATACGATTTGGCTGAGGGTATAATCTGACTTGAGGATTATTTAAGTTGCCTGACTACTGGATTAGGTGTGTGGAAAGCCCCACCTATTTATTGGCGGTATTCTTTGGTGACTATGCGGCGTTTGTTTTGTCACTAAAGTGAGTTTACCTACGTTAACCTTGACATTCAGGTATTGGATTTTTATTTTTGAAAATGGTTTAATTTTATTAAATCAGAATTTGAAATTGGGCCATTGTCTAAATTCATTATCTGTTTTCTCAATTTGTATATGTAGATGCTTTCGTATGCATCTAATTCTGTGGGGTTTTGTACCGATTTAAGTAGTTTTAGATTCGATTTATCAATTTTATGGTTGTTCTCAATAACGTGCGCCGCTATACACGATTTTTCGGTTCTCCCAAATTTCACATGAGCCAGATGTTCTTTGATTCGAATACCGATTTGGCGACGACTTTGACCAACGTAAATTTTCGAACAGTTTTGACAATTAACACTATATATGCCCGATTGTTTTTCATTATTAATTTTATCCTTAGGGGTGCCCAGTAACTGTTTGACTTTATTTTTACTAACAAGCGCTGTTTTTAAGTTGTGGTCCCTTAATTCTCGAGTGATTTTATTTGTGCATGGACGGAAGTATGTTAGTTTGCACCTTTTAGTTTGTTCAACGTTGCCAATTTCTGGTGTTAGTGCGGTGGAATTGTTTCGTGCAATTTTAAATTTAGTTATGCGGACCAAATTATTTATTATGTTAGAGTCGAAGCCATTAAAGTTTGCAACTTGTTTAATGTGGTTTATTTCTCTAAAGTAATTTTTCTTGGATAAAGGGACTTTCAGTAGCCTGTTTACCAAAAAATTGAAAATAGCCATTTTGTGTTGAGGTGGGCTGTTCGAATCGGCTGTAATGTATCGTTCGCTAGGATTTTTCGAAATAAATTTCTATTTTTGCCCCAATTTCCTATATCAAATTTTTTGTATTTTATAAATACGTATTTCGACTACAAAGTAGTCATCATCAGTATGAATTAGCTAATTGTAATTATTCTCCGAGGAGATGTTACTTGTTGCTAATTTGGTGACGGGTGCAGACCAGACCAGATGACTACTTTGTAGTCGAAATACGTTTTTATAAAATAAAAGAAATTTAATCTAGGAAATTGGGGCAAAAATCGAAATTTATTTGTTTACATATATATCTATCACTGTTTCCTGTATTTTTGTATACCTCTGTAAGTGAGAGAAACTGCTCCTGCACTTCTATAAATGAGAAACTTGGTGAAGTGAAAAATCTCTATAAGCGATAAAAATATTCCGGTCTCTTGAACTCTCGCCATTTAGGTTTGACTGTATTTAGGCCCTGTGCACAATTAGAGGTATCAAGAACATAATTTAACAATAGATAGATAGATTGTAGAGGCTACCTTGGACGGGCTACACTTCGACCACAAGGTCTATTGTGATGCTTAAGGGTGTAAGGATGTGAGCGGAGTGGAAGGAATTTTTGTGTATAGACTAGAAATTGGTGGGATTGGCGGCTGGAGCCGACTATGATAGGAACTATGCCGATATTCATCTGGTGTTCGTGAAGGAAACTGCAGAAAACCTTCTCAAGCATAGCCGGTTACTTCGTTTTTGTCCATACGCCGACAGTTTAGTCAATTAAGCACCCCCCTTTTTTTTCTTAATAATTGACAAACTGTGAAGTGAATGCCAACTGAAGTCCAGGATAGGGATACGCGTTGAGCTCTGGCTACTCGTAACAATTACATTTCGAAAATCGCCAAAAACTTGAAGAATAATACCTACTCTTTTATCGGAAAATGGATAACCCTACTTAGACTTCGACAAAATTCAACTTCCAAATGACACCTCCTCTAAGGCACACAATTTAATAGAGTTCGATAACGATTATGAGATCAGCCCAAACGCCGTTCCAAATCGGAAAATAATCGCCTATTAATCGCAATGTTGAATATATATCACCCAATAAGTAAGTATCGTGCGTGGAATAAGCAATGCTGCACTCAGCTATCTCAGAAGACGGTTGTTCAGCTGTTCAAATAAATCTAAAGGTATGGGCTTTTTACAAAAACTATCTACATAAAATTACTGATTTCATATAAGTATCGAAAATTCAAAAATCCTTAATTTAATTTTTCAGATATCTAAATTCAACAAATAATATCCTGGGGTTAAAGTTATTCAAACCAACACACTAATCTGCTGCTCGTCTCGGCAATCGAAACTAGTTTCGAGTTCCTTCCAAACTATATTACTAGCACTTATAATTCATTCCAACTTATGGAGAATAAAATTAATTACTACAAAACGCAGGCACCTCATTAACATAGGAGTAAAATTTCATACTCCCTTGAATTGATGTACGACACTGAAACCTGACAAGCTTAAAGTGTAGAGTATTTGGGTGTATCGCCATAAAGGCAGTTGAAGTAGATATGGAGCGACAAAAGGCGTTTTACTAAGAGAAATGCAGATGATATTTGTTTTTTTAATTAAAAAAAAAAATGTTATATGTTAATTTATCTACTGACAATGATTGTGTTACAATCAAAATACCAGTATCTTTATACGATCTATAGAAACTATAAAGAGGTTATGGGTTCGAATCCCGACATCGGCAGTTTGTAAATTATTAAGAAAAAAAGAGGGGCGGTTAATTGACTAAACTGTCGGCGTATGGACAAGAACGAAGTAACCGGCTATGCTTGAGAAGGTTTCCTGCAGTTTCCTTCACGAGCTCCAGATGAATATCGGCATAGTTCCTATCATAGTCGGCTGCAGCCGCCTATCCTACCAATTCCTAGTCTATACACAAAAATTACTTCCACTTCACTCACATCCTCACTTCCTTAGGCATCACAATGGACCTTATGGTTGAAGTGTAACCCGTCCAGGGTTACATTTACATTCAGATTTATGGTAATTTGGGAATTTGAATAACTTTGTCCGGACTCGAAATCATAATATTTTTAATGATTCACTCAAAACCGAAAATAAAGGAACAGATTTCAAGATTGTGTACAATAATAGGGAATATGCATGAAAATTTTTTTTCACTTGAATTGAAGCATGTTTACTTGACAAATATCAAGGTAAAATTACTTTTTAAATAACTTTAAAAATAAGCGAGATATGAATGATTGAAATTCCCGATTAGACAAAGAGGGTGATAACCCTCTTGATATGTTATGTGGCGTCATATTACACTTTCACCATTTAAAATACACGTAAAACTCCGTTTTTAGTATTTTTGCAAGAAAGAGACAGATAATAATCTTTAAAAGCTTATAGCTTCCTTGATATTTGTCGGATTTTAATTTTAATTTTAAATGTGAAAAAAAATTTTCATGCATATTCCCTATTAAATTATCATTGTCCAAACAGTAGAGGAAATAAATAAAAAACAAGTGAAACTATAACAACTAACTGAGTTAATTGCTTAAACACCTGGTATATATTGAGTTATAAAAAAAGTTTCAACAAAAATTTGTTTATTTTTAAAAAAAATAACATTTTTTGTCTTTAAATTTTTATTCTATCTCTTACGGTTTGAATGATAGATATTTACCCCACGGGTAAATCGGAGGAGGCACGCTCTGAGTTTGACTTTAATTTTTAGCTCTTGGACATACACACAAAATTTCAGCTTTTTATCTCTTTTCGTTGACGGGCGGGCAGACGGATATACGGAAATGAAACTTGGTTCTCTCAACCAAAATTTTTTTCTGCAATCAACATGTTCACCCGTTACAAAGCCTGGACTAAACTTAATATACCCTGGTATATTATACATACCAAGTATAACAAGTGAATATATAGGTATAAATACCCAGTATATAATATTATGATAAATACATCTGAGCTAAAGTTATGACGAAAATTTTTTGTTTTTAAATTTTTATTCTATCTTTTTCTGTTTCAAAGATGGATATTTTCTTCTCTAAAGGTAAGTGTCCATCTGAGACAAAACAGTCTCGAGAGTAGTCTCGAGACTCGAATCACAAATGGAAAGGGGGCTGAGAGCAGTATCGGAGATAAGTTCGAACAGATCTCCGAGAGAGCACCGATCACAGGTGGACATGTATATTAATGCTCTCGAGACTCAGTCTCCAGTCTTCCGTCCGTGTTGGAAGAGTTTGTGAACTCTCGGAGACTTTACTATTGTTCACCCACTACTATATTTTATCTATGGTTCATAGTCATAGAGAAATACAGTTTATGTCATAATATTTATATCCAGTATATTTGTAAATATACAATGTATATTAAGTTTAGTCCCGACTTTGTAACGCTTGAAAATATTAATCCTTGACAAAAATGCTTCACAAAGGTATTTATAAAATGGCCTAATTCGGTCATTTCCGCATGTCCGCCCGTCTGTGAACAGGATAACTCAAGAACGAAAAGATATAACGAGATGAAAATTTTGTGTGTGTTCGTTAATGGGCAAAATCGGAACGTGTTTTCCCCCTTTATATCTTTGAAACCGTAGGTAGAAAAGAAATTTGTTAACAAAAAATCTTTTTCACTTTAAAATAAACAACTTTTGTTGAAAATTTTTTTCATAAACTTAATAATTTTCTCATAATTTGTGCTCAAAGTTCCTCGGACAGCAAAAAATGTGCCCATTTTTAAGGTCATGAGATATTTTTTTTAAATTGTGACACAACAAACATTTACAAATAATTAATATTTTATAAACATTGAATAGGCAAAAATATTAACAATTCAAACATTGATATACAACTCAGTATATACTGGGTATTCAAACAGTTTACTCAGTCAGTTGTTACATTACTTATTATTATTATTAACTTGTCACTGCTGTGAGTAGACTCTCAGGTGGAAACGAAATATCCTTGTCTCGAGACTGTAATGATTATCTAGTCTCAGAGAGTTGTCACAGAGACAAAAGTGATCTCAAATGGACAATACCCTAAGACTGGTCTCGAGATTTTGTCTCAGGTGTACACTTAGCTTAAGGGATGCACGGTTTGATTTTTCCCAGTCACGAATTTGATCTCACTTTTTAGCTCTATAGACACACACACACACACACACACACAAAATGTCAGTTCGTTACTTTTTTCGTTTTGCGATAAATATTTTCAAACGTTACAAAATGTAACAAAATTAGTTTGGCAAAAGCCACCTTATAAAATGATTGATAATGTTTCAAAGTTTAAATTTTTTCTATTAGAGAAAATTCTCTTAGAAAAGAGAAATTAAATATAAGAATTGCTCTTTATGGGTAGAGTGGTTTTAATTGAAATTCAATACAGATGTCTAGTTTAAAATATATGTCTTCATTAATTAGAAAATTAATTATTGTTTTTTTTTTTAATATATATTTTTTCTTCGATGTCAGGAATTACTTGTTATATTCACAAGTGATAATCTAATAATAATAATAATGATAATAATAATATTATAGTAATATCGCATGCCATAATAATGCCACCAATCTGTCATAGTTAATTATAAAAAGAAATAAAAACATTTTACAAAAAAACGTAACATACTTCAAAAAAGAAATATCAACAAAAAAAGCAAAAAATTTACAATCTTTTGAAGTTAACGTCAGTTTTTGTTGACATTGAAAATTAATAATTTTTACTTCTTTGTTCGTTTTTCTTTTAGCAAATTTCCTCCTAAAGGAAATAGAGCTATTGGTCCGATAGCGATGTCAAAATTTCGCAAAAATTTCTTCAAATGTCCATCGATCCTACCTAGCAGATGTCAAAAATCAGCATATAAAAAATTTTTATTTATATCTATCTATCTATAAAATTTCAATTTCGCCCCAAAACCTAGATCAGTTTTTATATTATAAATACGTATTTCTACTACAAAGTAGTCATCATCAGTATAAATTAGCTAGTCGTAATTTACTCTTTGACAATTAGTAATAAAATAATAAAGTAAAAATTAAACAAAATAAACTAAAATACAATAAATTTTAATGAAATTACTCTTGTTAACATCACTCTCATTAAAATTACTCTTATATTGTCTCAGGATATGTTATTCGTTGCTAATTTGGTGACAGTTTCACGACGTTTATGGGTTTTGCCTTACTTATATACGTTTGACCGAGGTTTAACTCTATTTTAAGATCGCACTTGATTGGTGCTAAGTTATGCGTTGCGCAGTAAACGGGTTTTTATATTTTGACATCTTTCGAAAGAGAGAGACGGACATACTGACGATTAATTTTTTCGTAAAAATTTGATCTGAATTTGGAACCGGTCCATTGTCTAAATTCATAATATTTCTTTTGAATTCTGAACGTAAATGCTTTCGTATGCTGCCTTTACAAGTTTTAAATTGGATTTGTCGATTTTATGGTAATTCTCTATAATATGAGCCGCTACACAGGATTTTTCTAACCTGACGTATTTCATATGAGCCATATGTTCTTTGAATTGGGTTAAAATTTGTCTACGGCTTTGGCCAATGTATGTTTGTAAACACGATGGGCACTCTATGCTATAAATTCCCGATTTTTGTTCGTTTTCTATTTTGTTCTTTGGGTTACCGAGGATCTGTTTAATTGTATATTTGATCACGAGTATTATTTTTAGATTATTCTATAATCTTGTTCGTGCAATGTGGGAAGTACGTTAGCTTGCACCATTTCTTTTTTTCGATGTTGGTGCGTTCTGGTGTTAGTGTCGTTGTGTTTCTTTTTAAAATTTATAATTTAATTTTACAGATCATGTTGTTTATTAATTTTGGATTGTAGCCATTAAATATTGCAATATGTTTAATATGCTTGATCTCTTTAAAATAATTTTTGTTCGACATTGGTACTTTCAGTAGTCTATTTATTAAAAGTTAATTATGGATAATTTGTGTTGATGTGGACTATTTGAATCAGAAGTGATGTATCTTTCTGTGTGGGTGGGTTTTCTGTAAATGTCAAAATCTAGTTTATCTGTGCCTATGTTCCTGCTGATTTTTAAATCTAAGAAGGGGATCGAGCCTTTGTATATCTATTATTTTTTTAAAGTTGCCGCTAGGCATGTTAGCTTAAAAAAAAATAAAAAATACGTTTAGTTATTTTTGTTTCAATAAGAAAAATAAAAGTAACTAGATATAAAAATTAAGTTTACGATGAAAATTAAGTTTATGATGAAACCTCACTGGTACGAGTACTGAATTGAGAACGTTCTTCCTTTTAAATTTGAAGTCGGTTAAAAATACATACTATCACCACATACATATAAACTATACAGATTTTATATATATTTACTTTGATTTTATTTAAAATAATTTATAAGCAAACAACTCCAGTTTTTTATATCATTAAACATATAAAGCAAATAATAAAATACATTTCTGAAATAGTTTAACACATGTATAGAAAATCATCTATAATTATATAATTGTTGTACAAATCATAATTATTATTTTATTTCTTGGTAAGTGATTAACTTTTTACTTGCCTCTGCACAACGTCGGATTTCCGACTAAGCCTACAAGGCCCCGGCCTAGGGTCCCAGCCAGCCTAGGGGTCCCAGTGGCGGAACCTTCAGCTCAAAAGCCTGGCTTGCCTTATCAAAAAGCTTTATCGAAAATATTAACTTAAGTGTTGAATACATTTAATGTGCTAAATTTCCAAAAAGGCTTCGAAATGGATGGCCCCAAATTCCAAGTGCCTAGGCGCCCTGGGTCTCTAAGTCCGGGCCTGCCTCTGTAGACTACAACATAGTATATAATATAGCGGATATGTGTTCGATATTAAAAATCGAAGTAGAGTTTTTATCGGATTCGGGTCAAAAATACCATTTTGAGCATTTAAGATCAGTGTAGAGATGAACGAATGAGTATATAAATGAGTGTGAACACGATATTTTATAAATATCAAACGCTAGACTAAGCAGAAAAAAGAGAAAAATTATTAATTTTTAATTCCAACATTTCTATCAACCGCTTTACGGAACAACTAATCTTTTGAAGTTGGCGCCAATCATTATTTGAATGAAATTGAGATTTCAAAAGTTAATTGCTCGATAAGAAAAGTGTGTTCGAAAATAACTTCTACATAGTATACGCTAGTTCTTTCATGCAATGTCTTCGTAACCTGAATTAAAATTGCTATTAGTATTGTATTGTGACTCTTAAGTGTTCACAAATAATATTTTCGAACAATAAGTTAATGTTGATCTCAAATAATACTGTCAAGGATATAAAAAGATTGAATCATTTACCAGTATCATCCGTAACGGTAGCACACTAGGCAAGAAATCCAGAAGTCCAGGGTTCGATATTTGGTGGTTTCGTTAACTTTTTCATATGAATGTTCACGTAAATAATTTTTATTTTTTTATATAGGGTACTGTAGGTGTTTCATATGGCCCACTTTTTGCAGAATGACTATAAAAACGTAAAATTGCGTAATAAATAAAAATTTTGTAAACATTGATATATGCATCCGATGTTTAAAAAATATCATTATAATTTATTTTGTTTCCATGAAGAAATGATAACTTTAAAAACCTCGATTTTGGGCGTTATTAGGAACCGGGTCTCTCAATAAGGCCCATTAAAAAACTTTGTCAAATCAAGAAATCCATATAATTCACTAAATTATCACTAAAATTAATATTTTCTTCTTTAATGTTCATACACTTCCCAAAAAATTAGCCCCCCTCCCCCAATACTCCCACCCCACTAGTTCTTTTGGATACGCCCCTGAGAGGGGACTGCGCATAGATAGGTCTCATATTACCATTTTCAAGGGGTAGCGATTAAAAAAAGTTTTTCGAATTAACCTCTTAATTTGCAGTTATTCTACGTTGAACGCAAAAAACCGCATCTTTCTGGCATGTCAAGTAGTAAATGGGCGATTTTGAAAGTTATTTTAACAAGAATAATTTTAGTAAAATTTATTTTATTTTTTTATTTTGTCTATTTATTTTTATTTTCTATTTATTTTTTAATTGTCAAAGAGATTACAAGTAGCTAATTTATACTGAGGATGACTAATTTGTAGTCGAAATACGTATTAATGATACAAAAACTGATCTAGGAATTGGGACGAATTTGAAATTTTATTGGAAAAATTGAAAAATTTGTAAGGAGCTAAGTTAATTGTAGACAATCATGTTTGCTACAATTCATTAACTTATCATTTTTTCTAAAACTCGAGATATTTAGGATTTAAATTTTCAATCTTAAGCTCTGAATATTTGTGTAAATATTAGAGTAACAGAAAAAATGATAAGAATCAAAAATATAGTAAAGTTAATTATCTATAACTTTACTTCTGGCACCTTTTTTGATTTTTCCAAAATTAGGAGAGATACACCAAATTTTGTGTTTCTCCCTTCCTCTAAACCCCCCTTGACCCCTTGACCGATTTCAGCCATTAACAAACTTGGCCTTTCAAAAAAGCACGTCAGATACCAAATTTCATTCTTATAATATAAAAACTGTGATCGCTAGAGTGTTTACAGACGGGATCGGTATGGGACCAATGGATCTATTTCTTTTGGAAGAAATTCGCTAAAACAAAAAAAATCAGTACTATATTCAATAAAAATTTCAAAGAAGTAATTGTTTAATATTGTAATAATTAAAAAAAATTTTGACAAAATGGAACACAATTATTATGTGTATTACAGAATACACAATTCTTTTTGTACTTTTTAGTGCATTTTTTGTTTTATAATATTTGATTTTTGAAGTCGGTTTACCATTTTGTCAAAATATTTTTTTATTTCTTGCTTTTTAGTGACTTTGAAGTTCTAAAACTGATTTTATTTGTCTGAATATGGGTAGACCTACTAAACGACCTACTAAATTTTAGTGCATTTTTTTATAAAACATTTTTATTTATTGTTTTTTTTTTTTTTAATTTTTAGTGCAGTTTTTCATAACATATTTTCAGTTTTTTTACATGCATTTTGTTTTTTTTTGTAAAAATTTTTTTTGGAGTTGGTTTTTTTTTTGTAAAAGTTTTTTTGAAGTCGGTTTTTAAAAAAAGTTTCTTATTTTTCCATTATGAATGAGTTTACCCTTTCAAACAAACAAAAAATTTTCGCAGAAACATATAAAATCACATATAAAATGAGGATTTTCATCGATTTCCAGGGGATACCCTCATCAGAATGCGATTTGTTGACAATGGGACCAATCGGAAATCAAACCCTTTAAAACAAACTAAAAAATTCAAAATCGGTTCATAAATGATGGAAGTTTTAGGTGTGTACATTAAAAAATAAATAAATAAATTAAAAAAAAAAAATACAGACGAATTGAGAACCATCCTCCTTTTTGAAGTCGGGTTAAAAAGAAGGTGTCATTGATACATCACTGATGGATGTGCTGTCCAAACGAAAACACATTCGACTAAAAGTGTCGTTGTCTGTTGATGTTTCTGCTTATATATTGGATAATTCGAAATAATGCAACTATAAATATTCCTATAAATATTTTTCATGACTGAGCTTTATTAGGAGCCAGGCTTGTCTTTTCTTGAGAAATTTATTTTTGTTTGTTATAAAACTTTGGTTTACAATAAATTGCCTGTTTGAGTTTGATGATTTTTACCAAAAGTTAAATGTTTCATCCTCTTTTGACATAGAGGATGGTCTTTGGAAATACTGTTTGTATCTTAAATTCTTGAAGAGAATTTAAAGAGCAGGATATATATTTATCGATTGCACATGAAATATAGTAATTACCTTTTTACTGCTTCGTAATCCAAAAAATGGCAGGCATCGACGCTATTAACATCAACATTTCCAAGTGCGTTGCCAATTAATATTTTTGTATTATTCATTCTTCTTGTGGGAACGCAAACCGTGACCTTACCTGCTAATTATTAGATTAATCCTTACATTATTTTCATTAAAAAATCTATATTGAAATCGAAACATATTATAAACTATTTTTAAATTTTTTTTTTTTTTAAACTAGCGTCTATTCATTTCCATTGTTAGTATGATTGCCTTTCGGTTTACTTTGGCATTTAAGTAATATGTGTGAACATTGATACCGTTTTTTGACATCAAATGCTTGATATGAAAAATCATACACATCTAGGGATGGGGATCGAACCCACGACCTATTGGTCAAAATGCGGTAGAGCATTGGTCTAGAATACCAGAGGTCGTGGGTTCGATCCCTATCCCTAGATGTGTATGGTTTTTCATATCAAGCATTTGATGTCAAAAAATGATATAAACTATTTTCTTTCTTTAGAACAAATGATTATCATACAGAGAATAGCTTATTTAACTAGGTCTACGATCACCTGAGGGGGATCTATATGTACTTACATAAAAGTAAAATCTTTGTTTAAAACTAATTCTATAGCACAAGACGTAAAATGTGTTTCAATAACAGGTTCTTTAAAATCAATTCGAACCATGTAGTCTGGTTAACAAGTTGAGAAACGTGTTAATTATTACTACTGCGAATTAAAATACGTGCAATATCTCCTTGAACTTGTTATGACGTCTAGAAAAATGTTTTGAATTTTTCCCTTTTGTCCCCAGCTCTTCATTTCTTAACTAGTGTTCAAGTGGACAATAAAAGGTGCAAAATCTTTATCAGTGTTCTCAAGGTCGCAGTACTCCCAATATGATTATATAAGGCTCAAATTTTCACGAGCATAGTTTGTTGGGTAACGAAAATCACAGGTCGATATATCTTTTGAAAATAATAACGGTTCAAATGTCTTTCAAAATGTAAATCGTTGGATTCTAATATTATAAAATATGGATAAATTCACTGTGTTCCAACAACTATACTAATATATATGGGGTGGCGAATAAGTAATCGAATGCTGACTTTCAAAATATATATATATATATATATATATATATATATATATATATATATATATATATATATATATACCGTACGTTTAGTTTACATCTTCGCATAGCAGATCTTCCACGAGTATGATAGAGTACATATGTATACATTAAGCAATGTGTATGAGGAGGCCTTATAGGTTTGATAAACAAGCATATATTTCAAAACAGTGAGTAATATTCATAACTGTTCGAGTGGTTGGTGATTGTCTACCTTCAAATGCCACAATAAATAAATTGACACATTTCTGTGCGGAATGTCCGGAAAAGTACCATTTAACAATTTGCACTTTTTCTTCTTTTGTGTAATAATAACCCATTGTTGTAATAATACCAATAAATAAAATACACAAACATGTATTTTCCAAAAGCATTCACATAGTAATGATTGCATATTACCAAAACAATTAATAATATTTGTATTCAATAAAAAATCCTCACTCTCTAAAATTTATTCAGGCACATACAACACACAACAGTAACAAAACAAACCTATAAGACCTCCGTCTCATACACATTGCTTAATGAATACATATATACTCTCTCATACTCGTGGGAGATCTGCAATGCGAAGATGTAAACTAAACGTACGGTATATATATATATGTATGTATATATATATATATATATATATATATATATATATATATATATATATATATATATATATATATACTTAATATCAAAAATTTATTCACTAATTAAATCATAATGTTACTTATGCGCCACCTATACAATACTTTATGTGTATGTTTGTTCCAATTTATTAAAAACCATTTGTAGTATTTTGATCAAATTTATTTCCTTTTTTAACCCGACTTCAAAAAGGAGGATGGTTCTCAATTCGTCTGTATTTTTTCAGAACTCCGTCATTTTTGAACCGATTTTGAATTTTAAAGGGTTTGGTTTCCCATTGGTCCCATTGGCACCAAATCGCATTCTGATGAGGGAATCCCCGGGAAATCGTGGAAAATCCTCATTTTATATGTGATAATTGATTTCTGCGAAATTTTTTTTTTTTTGAAAGGGTATACTCATTCATAATTTGAAAATAAGAAAATTTTTTTAAAAACCGATTTCAAAAAAATTTTTTACAAAAAAAACCGACCCAAAAAAAAAAATTTTTACAAAAAAAAACAAAATGCATGTAAAAAAAACTGAAAATCTGTTATAAAAAAATGCACTAAAGATTAAAAAAACGGGTAAGAAAAATGTGTTATAAAAAAATGCACTAAAAATTAGTAGGTCGTTTAGTAGGTCTACCCATATTTAGACAAATAAAATCAGTTATAGAACTTTAAAGTCACTAAAAAGCGAGAAATAAAACCTATTTTGACTAAATGGAAACCCGACTTCAAAAATCAAATATTCTATATCAAAAAATGCACTAAAAAGTAAAAAATAATTGCATATTCTTGTGCCAATATGCAATTATTAGTTCACCTAAGCAAAAATTTTTAAATATATATGTACAATTATTGTTATTTTTGGAGGCGGTGTCCAAAAGTTATGTGAATTTCTCTATGCTGACACCACCTCCAGAAATAACAATAATTGTACATATATATTTAAAAATTTTTGCTTAGGTGAACTAAAATTGGCACAAGAATATGCAATTATTTTTTTACTTTTTAGTGCATTTTTTGTTATAGAATATTTGATTTTTGAAGTCGGGTTTCCATTTTGTCAAAATAGGTTTTATTTATGTTCTTTATGATTTCAGAAGCACTACAAGCTGAGATTTATAAACTGTTTTAATTGATTTTTAAATTAATTAATTAGTTAAATTTTTATCTGAATTAATACATTGTATGTAAATTGTCGATCTTGATATAGTGATTATTATCTTATAATAATAGCTCGTTTTTACACATGTAACTTCAGATGTAAATATTCATGCGATTGATTTGGTGAAGCAAGCGCAGTAGTATTTTTTTATGTATGTTTTCAGTGTGATGCAATAGAGAAAAGTTCTATTTTGACGAAATCTTATACAGACTGTGTTGATAAGCTTTTCCAATAAAGAATCAATGTTAAATATTATTTATTACTAGCTGTCCGTGTAGTTACTGTATAAAGTCAGTCAGTACACATGTAATGGTTAAATATGTTCATTGAATTCTTAACTATAGTATGTGAATCACAAAATCCCCACTCTTGAATGACAAACAAACAACCATACGCATACATGTGTATGGTTGCTGACTGTATGGTTGATACATGTGTACTGACTGACTTCATATAGTAACCAGACAGACAGTCAGTAATAAATAATATTTAACATTGATTCTCTATTGGAAAAACTTGCCAACACACACATTATGCAACTTAATATGTATTAGTAGTGTTGATATGTGTTGATATATGTAATCGATGTGTTGATATTCTAGTTCCTTGTGATTGGTATACTCTGATCATGTGACTGAAGTGGTTGACAAAGAAAGAAATATTAAACAAGACGAGAGTTGTAGCTGTTAACAAAACATGCGATTGATATATTTTAAGTGAATTTCTGTGTGTGCATAGCAAAGTAACTTCAGTTATATCAACTACTTTTACTGCGATTGAAAACTAAGATGCATGCAGTCTTTAACTGCATGTTAGTAGTAGTAGTAGTAGCGTAGGGGAGGTCGAAGCTTGGCAAGAAGTAAAGGAAAAAGGAATTTGTATGCAGACTTGGAATTGGAAGATTGAGCAACTGCAGCCAACTATTATAGGAACTATGCCGATACTCATCTGGAGTTTGTGAATGGAAACTGCTGCAGAAAACCTTCACAAGCAATATTATTGTGATGCTATAAAATTATAAAATTATATGTCAGATTGAATATTGCAAGGTAATGTTTGCGACAAAATTGCAATTACAATTACAATGTGATCCAACAAATATAATATACATATATAGAATTAAACGAAGCGAGAATAACGCTTAAATTCTCCTAGGCTTCCGGACACGTTGGAATCACTGGAAACTAAAAAGCCGATGAGACCGCAAAACAAGCTCAAAATTCCGGAACACCAGCGCATGAAATTACAACGCAGGATGCAATCAATCATGCAAAACAACAATTTATGTCCCTAAGAAATGAAAACTGGCATAACACTTCTCCCTGCAAGCTAAAACTAATCAAACCTGATTGTCAGCCCTGGGACTCCAGTTACCAACAAGATCGCCACTTTGAGGTGGTTGTCGCAAGACTCCGCATTGGACACACCAAACTCACCCACCCATACCTATTAACAAGGATACAGCAGCCCCCTATGTACACAAGGTGCAAAACCACAAACACATACTGATCACATGCACAAAGTACCAGATCTCCAGATGCAAATACAGCCTGCCAAAAAATCTCAAACCATTACTATCCAACGACAACACAATATTAACCAACCTGAAAATTTGTTTAATCGATACCAAACTTATCTACACATTGTAATATCAAATTATTTATATCATTGGCCGTTATATGACCACAGCCTGTTCAATGTACAGCCGTTGTTAAACTGCATTAATTAAAAAAAAAATTACACTGTTTCAAATTATTAATATATGCCTGCCATATAGTGGCAATATTTATTTCTTGCTTCTGGGACAATGGAAAGATAATTTTAGTTTTTTAAAATATTTTTTTATTAGTTTAAAAACGGAAATGATAAAATTTAGCCGATCTGTTTTGACATAAGATTCACGCGGTCAATGCATAGATCTTTTTTTTTATATTGGCCTGTATACGTTGAGTTTACTGTAGTATGCAACTTCGAAATTGAAAATGAAGACTGCATCATGAGAAAGCAATCTAGATGAAATAAAAGGGAAATAATGAGCTGTATGAGTTAAGATATTATTGGTATACTGGACAACAAAGACAGATTGTGGGCATATTTAATTCAATTTTTCTTCTCACTTTTATATGCTTTTGACGTGAAAACGTATATTCTCTCGTTACACTGATGGTCGGCCGAACATTCTTGTGTGGCGAAATAATGTAAGACTTCAATCGCTAATACATTCGAGATTAATTTTGCATTTGTAATAGTTGAGCTCACAAGAGATAGATAATTTCTTTACTTATCTGCCACATTGTATTTGTTTTGCCTGCATCATCGAATTCGTGAAGGTTACGAAATAGCTTAGTCTAAAGCATGGACCTGTATATTAACTGGACATATTATTCATTATTATGTTACGCTATTAACTCCAATGGGAGCGATAATCAACTAGCCGAGGAACTAACTTTTGCTTCAGCGTGCCTGCGTCAAATTTAAAAAAAAAGAATACTTATTTTTAAATAAGATTTCAAAATTTCCATTATCGAATTATTTACGATTTCAAAATTTATATTTATGACTATGCGAGTATTATGAAATTAATATCATTAAATTGTAACAAAACTAAAAAAAGAAACAAATATTTATTTTTAAATAAGATTTCAGAATTGAGTACCTTGCCTAGTTGAGGCGTATGATGTATCTGTTATAAGAATGTGTGTTAGTGTTTGTGTGGCTGTCACATGTATTTCCAATACACACATAAAGTTTTAGTGCCTTGACTAGTTTTGGCGATGCTGACTGTCATTAAGTTGAACCCGTTATTGCACGTTTAGAAGTAATTAGATAATCGTTTACGTCTTTACAGAGGTCAGTAGTGTAACGTAATAAATTAGTGTAGAGTGATAACGCGTTTAGATAGGACATTGATTCTGGTGTCATTGTGAAGAGCTTGCTGAGCACTATAACGAGGCATTTCATTGATTGATTTGTGTTGGGGTCTAAAAAGTATTGCACTTCGGCCTTATGGTCCATTCTGCTCTCCCTTTCACTTCAGTCCGACGAGACTCGCTTCTCCCATATGTTGGCAATAGCCTGGATCTTGCTTATCAGGTCTTCCTGAAGGTTCATATATTCGGGGTGAGATGCACCGAATATTCTGTATCTGCTATAACCTAGAGGTTCGCAGTCAAAGATAATATGGCTGGATGTTTCTTCCTCCTGGCCACACAATCTGCACATAATGGACCCGTTATAACGAGGCATAGAGAGACAATAAAAATATTCGGCGAAATATAAGTAAAAAATCGGTATTAAATTAAAAAATGATTCGTAAACGAATGCAAGAGCTACGACAAAGTAAAAAAGGGAAAAAAATTACAAAATAATTAAATATTTCGTCTCATTAGACTCCTAATGCTCGGAATTATAGAAAAGGATTATATCAAAAGAAATCCAACGAGCGTTAAAATCCCAGTACCGAATGCACGCGGTTTTTACGGCAGCGTTGAATAGGAAATGAAAAAACGGCGCAGAGCGACTACCTAGCTGGCCCATCGGTTATAGACTAAGAGCTGGCTACATAAAATTGAACTGATAAAACATAGTCGTGATTTTTTCTCATAAGTTTCCCATGATATCGTCAAAAAAAGAGCCGCATTTTGCAGAAGTCTCAGGTGAGGCGACTAGTGTGGGTGGGGGGTCAAACGTGTAGAGTTTTGATTAAAAAAAACCGATTGAATATGGTTCTGAAAATTGGTGTAGTATTACATATTAAAAATAGAAATTGAAAGAAATTGTTCCCAGAAGTGTAGGTTAAGGCCCGAAAGTTAAAGTTTAGCCTCACTTTTAACTTCTGCAAATTTTTTGAAAAGTCTAATTGTATCGTAAACTTGCTGTAAACAAATTTGCAGAACTATGTTTTATGAGTACAATTTCAACTCAAAGTTAATCACTTTACCGCTTTTGGAAGCGGTTGGGCCTCAACCTACACTTCTGGGAACATTTTTTTTCAATTTCTATTTTCAATATGTAATACTACACCAATTTTCAGAACTATATTCGGTCGGTTTTTTTTATCAATACTCTACACGTTTGATCCCCTACCGACACTCTCCGCCTCACCTGAGACTTCTGCAAAATGCGGCTCTTGCCTTGACGATATCATGGAAAACTTAAGAGAAAAAACCACAACTATGTTTTATCTGTTCACTTTTATGTAGCCAGCTCTTAGACCATTAAGTTATAAAGTTATTAATTGATGAATAAAGAATATAATATTATAAACTAAAAAAAATGAAAATAATATACCAACAATATATTACACTTGTATTAAAATATTCAATTTAACATAAAATACAATATTGTGTATATGAATGCAAAATAACAGCAATTTTTCATCAAACAAATCCGATTCTTATTATTAAAAAAAAAAAATTAATTTAAACGTTTATTTTGTACAATAGCTATTTTTTATGTGCTACTGACTTCAATTTTTTTCCTCTTTTGTGGAGGCACATACACATGAATATGAATATACATTTAAGTTTTTATAATACTAGCATTTAGCAAATAAAGAGTTTAATTAAAATAGCAATAAAGTAATTGGTACTTGATGAAAAAAATTATTATTTCATATTTTAACAGTTAACAATAAAAAAAAAACATATACTTAAGATTTATTTCAAGTTTATATGAAGGTTATGTTACTGTATGTATGACAAACCTCAAAACACATAACCTCAAAAAGTGTATTCGTTATCAACGTTTAACCGTTGCATGCATGTCTAGGCACCTACCTACATGTGTATAATATATTAAAAGTATATGTATTCAACAATTTTATTTTAATTTATCCAGATAAATGAGTGTGGGCTAGACTTAAATCGAAAAAATAGGTTGACGCTTTGCTTTGTCTCATTTAATCAAATTATTTCGAATACTTTTTCTCAGATTCAATATATTTTTTTCATGCTAAATTGCTAAACTAGGAACTGAAAATTAATATTATCCTAAAATATGGATTGTACTAAAATACTCATTTGTACGGTGCACTTCCTGTTGATTTAGCGTTTTCAACTATGCCATTTCGTTGCTTGATATATTTTTGTGTGCAGAGAAGATAATAATCGATTTGAATATTTCATCAGTGGAATTTGCGTAACTTACAAAATGCCGTGTTATACCAAAAAGAAAAAAATACTTAAAATAAAAAAAGAATGACCTATAGAAAGAGTTCAAACCTTGAAGGACCATTTGAAACCACGCAAACTCTGAGGATCAAAACACAAGTAGATACAACAGTATTAAGGATGAAGCTTCAAAAAGATTAAGGCTTGATTTGTTTACATGTAGTTTAAGTGCATATAAATAAATTAATTATAAAAGTTTCAGGGGGAGGTTAATGCATTGCTCTTAACGAGAACCCACATTTTTACACATATTTTGAGAATTTTCACTTGGAATAAAATAAGACGAAAAAAAAAACTACCACGCAATAGAAAATACAAATATTAACAAAGAGATTGATCCATTAAAATTCCGGTATAACGGGCCTAAAAAAAAGAAGATATTTAAGAAAACAACTGAGATTTCGGGTAAATTTTATTTCTGTCGGTGGTAGCTTAATTACCCGAAATCTTAGGTATTTTTTCTTAAATACCTCTTTTGTTAGGCTTAGTATGACGGACCTAAATTAAATTTAATTTTAACTTACGGCAAAAAATGATAAACATTATTGTGGGCTTTAATGATTGTACTATACAAGATTTTGAAGAAAGTCTCCGATACCACTAACAATAAGTACTGGGTCCATGCAGAGTCGGATTAAAGTTTTTAGACCTAAGACTATTTTAGTAGAAAAGGCCGAATGATTAACATTAGATTAATGACATAAATCTAAGTTATTAAGCCGTTCCGCGGGAAAATAATGGTTTTTAATACCATTGAGTTAGGCAATAAACTTCATTTTCTGCCTTTTTAACCCGACTTCAAAAAGGAGGATGGCTCTCAATTTGTCTGTATTTAAAAAAAAAATGTTTGTCACCTCAGAACTCCGTCATTTATAAACCGATTTTGAATTGTTTTTTTGTTTTAAAAGGTTTGGTTTCCCATTAGTCCCATTGTCACCAAATCGCATTCCGACGAGGGGATTCCCGGGAAATCGAGGAAAATCTTCAATTTATATGTGATAACCGATTTCTGCGGTAATTTTTTTTTTTTGAAAGGGTATACTCATTCATAATGCAAAAATAAGAAAAATTTTTTAAAAACCGACATCAAAATAATTTTTAACAAAAAAAAAATGACTCCAAAAAAAAAATTTTTACAAAAAAAAACACAGTAAATTCATTTTTCAAAGTAAAAAAGCAGTAGTTTTCAAATTGCAATGCTTTTGAAAAATATAAGACTGAAATGTAAGACTGACAAGTACTGCTTTTTTAACCCGACTTCAAAAAAGGAGGATGGTTCTCAATTCGTCTGTATTTTTTTTTTTTTTTTTTTATGTTTGTTACCTCAGAACTCCGTCATTTATGAACCGATTTTGAATTTTTTTTTTTGTTTTAAAGGGTTTGATTCCCGATTGGTCCCATTGTCACCAAATCGCATTCTGATGAGGGGATCTCCGGGAAATTGAGGAAAATCCTCATTTTATATGTGATAACCGATTTCTGCGAAATTTTTTTTTTTTTGAATGGGTATACTCATTCATAATGGGAAAATAAAAAAAATTTTTTAAAAACCGACCCCAAAAAAAAAAATTTTTACAAAAAAAAAACAAAATGCTTGTAAAAAAAACTGAAAATCTTTTATAAAAAAATGCACTAAAAATTACAAAAAAAAAAAAAACGGGTAAAAAAAATGTGTTAAATTCACTAAAAATTAGTTGGTCGTTTAGTAGGTCTACCCATATTTAGACAAGTAAAATCAGTTATAGAACTTCAAAGTCACTAAAAAGCGAGAAATAAAACCTATTTTGACTAAATGAAAACCCGACTTAACAAAAGATGCACTAAAAAGTAAAAAAATAATTGCATATTCTTGTGCCAATTTTAGTTCACCAAAGCAAAATTTTTTAAATATATATGTACAATTATTGTTATTTTTGGAGGCGGTGTCCAAAAGTTATGTGAATTTATCTATGTTGACACCGCCCCCAAAAATAACAATAATTGTACATATATATTTAAAAATTTTTGCTTTGGTGAACTAAAATTGGCACAAGAATATGCAATTATTTTTTTACTTTTTAGTGCATCTTTTGTTAAGTCGGGTTTCCATTTTGTCAAAATTAGTTTTTATTACTATTTATTACCTGTTATGATTTTTTTCTGTATTGACTATGAATTAATATTATTAGAGTTGAGTGTATGTTTGAAAGAAAAATTTAATTTATTACTTTTAACAATTAATATTCATTTTATGATCATTATATGAACATAGTTTGTACACTTTGTAAACTTTAAATATAAGCTTTGACATATTTACATATTTCTAACCTCACTTATTTTTATTCTGCATTACTGCGTTTTACTTTTAACAAAATAATACATATAAACCATAAAAATAGTGAAGAAAAGCGTTCATGATTATAAAGGCAGTAAATCACATGTTACTGCTTTTCGATTCACAACAATAAATTAAAGACAGATGATCTCTTATTTTAGGCTTTTTGATTAATTGTGATCTCACATCACACTTAAATGAGTTATCATGAAGCTATGTATTTTGCACGAGACAACATTGCACGAGACATGATACATGCGAATACAGAGGTGCAGGCCTGCAGCTCGCACTCGTGTGACCGGATGAGGCGAGTCGAGCTACTGTCATGCTAGTACAAATGGCAGTAGCTATCTACTGTCAACGCCAGTAGATCGCACCGTGTAACCAGGCCTTTAGGGTAAACTCACACGTTCATAAACTCTCAAGTTCATAAATGGGCAAAATCGGATCATGTTTGGGCAAAATTGGCAAAACTCCCTATCTTTGAAACCGTAAGAGATAGAACAAAAATTTCAAAAGACAAAAAATGTTCATTTTTTAAAAATAAACAACTTTTGTTTGAAAATTTTTTAAAAAATTTAGTATATACAAAGTATTTAAGCAATTAACTCAATTAGTTGTTATTTTCACTTGTTTTTTCCAGTGTTGTGGTATAAGTATTATTATTTGACTATCCAAGATCTTCTTGAATTGGATGCGCCTCTTCAAGAGTTCAGTTAGAAATAATGTGTTTGACAATTTCGCTCTACTAGAGAAAATTTCCGCCGAAGTTTCTTTTGCATATGGTATATACAAATACACTTTATATTGAACTATTTGACTTAATAATACGAATGAGTTGCTGTCAATTCGCTATGCGTAATACATCTGCTTTTTGCAACAATAAAAATTTCTGTTATGTCAATAAAAAAAAGAAGTAATATTTTTAAATCGATCACACCATATGTTCATTAATAAAACAAAAAATCAAATTTCCATATTAAGTTTTTTTTTTTGTTTTTTGTTGTTTAAATTGAATTCTTCTCAATTTTTTTTGTTTTGTTTATCATATGAATATCGAATATACGTACATAGGAGGAAGTTGTTGAAGAAACAACTGTACAACATTTGTTTATTTATATTTATTCATCCATTGTTTTAAATCTAGGTCAATCATCACCATTTCATTAGATCAGAACGTTGAAGAAATTGTTCCATTCTCTGATCAGACGATCGATGTATGGCACCATATAGCATGCTTATATAGTACAGTCAATAGAGAATATTGCGCTGCACTAAAATACAGGAGTTATTTTTTATTATATTAGGTTCAGTATCACGTACGGAATGAAAATGAATAAAATTTTTACAAATTTCAACCCCGGAAGTGCCACCATTTTGACCAAAACTGTATAAAACTATAGATATAGGTTAATTAAATTAAATACTGATATGAAAAAATTAACTCGTCAACCAGGAATCGAACCTCGGGCCTCTGGATAACTAGTCCAGTATGCTTTCCTCTACACCAAAGACGATTGTGATGCAACAGCCAACTTTTTCATATTATTCTAATTTTTATTTATTAGACAGTATTAACTTCTGTTGAAGTGATATTTATTTAATATTTGTTTATTTGTGTATACTTTCGTGTCAACATAACTTTGTTTGTCCAAATTCCTTTCGGTTACGTATGACAAACTGTAGAAGACTATAGCGTATACTCCGACAAATTTCATTGTCATTAAATTTATTAATTAAATTAATAAATTATAGATATAGGCCAATATCTCCATTACCGTGCACTTGAGGCCAAAAATGGTAATAATCTTTCTTGTAGATAATTAGATTTCCTATTTTTTTTATTTATTAATTTTTTGTGTATCACTTGCCGTTTACGACTTATACGACTATTACTATTTATTTATCGACTTTTTGACCGATATCTCTTCTAATAATTGTTTAAACTATAAAATGTTAATAACTTTTAAATCTACAAATTACCTACAACTTTTATTTAAAACTTCTTTGTCTAAAATTAATATTTTTAAAGTTACAACGCGTTTAATGTTGCACTACCGGGTGCAAGGTTAATAAAAACGAGGTATGCATAGTAAAACGATGAAAATTTAATAAATATGTTAAGAAATATGAATGATAGTGACATAATTAACAATAAATAATTTTCTTTCTAAACAATTATTAGAAGAGATACCGGTCAAAAAGTCAATAAATATATAGTAAAGTAGGCTACAAACGCGGAACATTGTGCAGCAACATTGAACTCCGCCTACAAAATATTTTGTCTATAGACGTGCAACCAAAATTGGGAACATAAAATTATTACTTTATTACTTTGATCTTAAAAATTCAATCACTTGTCATCTTGTCTCTATCATCTCCTTTAATTTGTAGTTTATTTATCTACTAGTTTATTTGTATGTATCTCTAGTTTATCTATATTTGTCTGTATTTTGTAAAATATTTTTACAAAAATATATTATAATCAATACAAAAAATAAAGTATAAAAATAATAAAGTATATAAAGTAATCAATCTAGGTATTTAAACATAAAAAAATAGGAAAACATAAAATTTTAGATAATATATTGCAAATATCACCACATACGAGGAACATGTACAGCAACATTAAACTCCTCCCACATGATACAAATAATTTTGATTTTTACAGCACCCAGATCAAGGACATTGTTTTTATTCTGCAACAGCTATACAGACTAGCAACCTACTACCGAGCATTCACTTGTCCTTAAAATGTTCCTGCAGATGTTGCACGTCTGTAGTCCCTATAATAGTCGTATAAGTCGTAAACGGTGATACAAAAAAAATTATGAAAAAAAAATAGAAAATCCAATTATCTACAAGAATTTTTGGTCTAAAGTGCACGGGAAAAAAGATATAGACCGATACAGTTTTTCTCAAAATGGCGGCACTTCCGAGGTCGAAATTTGTAAGGATTTTGTTCATTTACATTCTGTACGTGAAACTGAACCTAATTTTTGTTAAAAATAACTCCTGTAAGTTAGTGCAATGCGGACAAGAGTAACGGACTACTCTATTGATTGTACTAATATATACATCTCTCATCTGTATGTTCATAATTTTTTCTTCATTCTTAAGTTCATATTTAATGCCATTTTACCACAATTATTCTGTAGTTAAGAAGTTTGTTCTCAAAAAAAAAAGTCTATCGTCTATAACCGCCTAACGCAGCTTTAGGAGTCTCATTCTAAATCACTTCATCCAGTTGCATAAGAAGTTGAAAGGCCATGTTCTTTCATCGTGCAGTACATTCCGCGCAGTAAGGGTGTCATATTCTCGCAAACAATATTCTCTCTGTTTCTCAGTAACAGTCTTATCCGTAAGAATGCAGCTCTCTAGGATATTCTTTGTTTACTAGATATCCTGAAGTTATTCGTTACGTATAATGCGACAAATAAAGTGACCTAGTACTAAAAATTGACCAACAGTGAAACAATAAGGTGACCACATTACTTTAGTCAAGTTTTTATCTTCGATATTCCAAATTCTACCTCCAAGCACATTTTCTAGAATACAGTTTCAATAACACATTTTCTAGAAAGGTTCGATCACCAAATAGGCCATCACCTGGAATTAAATTGATTGGATTGTATTTCATTAAGCATTTCAATCCAAATAAGTATTATATTTTCTTTTTAGAAAACTCATAAACAGTTTTATTTAACAGAAGTGTTTGTTTAAAGGTACGTCCACATATACGCGCCACGAACCCCGAATTGGAATTGTTGATTTCAACGAACCTCCAGCGATCCATAGGAAATCAACGAGCATTCATTTTTCAGTGAAGTTGTAAACATGTTTACGCGACGAGAAAATCACGCGATTATGGTGATAAGTGGAACTTTATAAAAAAAGGAATAATTCAGAACTTATGATGGATTTGAAGTCACAACAAATAAGTGATGAATATAAAATATAAACATTTTTGTCGAATGTCACCTTCTGTCACAAAAACCCGTTATTTAAGCCTGAAAATAATCTAAAGATATTAATTAAAATGTTTACATTTTAGTTCAGCTTCAAAAATTTTCAAGTTGAACTAAAATACTACATTTCAATAAAAAACATTAATCACATGCGCGCTAAAAACGACAAACCCCTCACGAACCCGTCCAAATATGAACTGCGAACATACAAAGTGTTCGTTAAAAAAACCGATTTCAGATGGATCGTTGTGCGCCGCGTGCGCGCACCGTCCGGGTTGGCGAATGCGCATGAGCGGCGCGCGGTACATATATGGAAAAACCGTTACATGTATTACGGCTTTAATTATCAAAAATTATTGTGTAAAAATTTTTAATGATTCCACCAAGAGAACAAACTTACAATTCTATTGTGTACAGTCAATTTAAATGGACGATCTCTCTCAAATATATAAATAAATTATTGTATTGATAAACATTACTTTACATAAACTCGAAATTTAGTCGCACGAGTGTGCTCAGTTAAAGTTCGAGTACAATCGGCCTTAAGTCATCCGTGCACACGAACCATTTCGATGAAACTTTAGCCATCCTGGTTCCCAGTATTTAATGAAACTACAGAACTCATTATACTTCAATAGATGATGTAAAATCTTATACCAAAATTTATCGATCATGTTTCATTAATTCCCTTGGACTCGTTGATCATAAAAACCAATAGAGTACTCTGCATTGACCTAGATACTTTAACTTTAACAAAATTCTGGAATATAAATAAAGGGCAAAATCTAATCGAAGCCTTGATTTTATCCACTCTCGCCTAAATTTGGGGACCTAGATGATTTTTGGCTATGTTAGTAATGTATATCCAAATAACCGCAATTCATTGACCTAAAAATTTTAAATTAAGTAAATATGTAGATCGTAGGATACAGAGAAAAGTTTAATTTTTCCCCGCTTGAAATTGGGATACGAGACCAGATGAATTATTAGTACCAAATGGCTTGGCAACCGATTTACCTAGAAAACTGAAATTTGATCAGTTTGTAAATCTAGACACAAAGAAAGAGACAAATCCAGATGTAACTTCGCTCCGCCTTATGTTTAATCATAGATTAAAGAGATTTTTAATACTATGGTTTAACTAAATAACAGCAAAAAGTAAAGATATCCGACAAAAAACATAAATGTAAATGAAGACAAGAGTCTCAATAGAATTTTAATAATTATTTTGCAAGTTTTCATGCCTGCACACACTCCGCGAGGCAAGGCGAAACATAACGAACACGAGAGTGTACTCGCAACGCTCGGTCTGCCTTGTGTCGGTTTTTAAACACGAGTCAAAGAAAGCAAAGTGGTAAATATGTAAGGAGTAGAAGTATGGTGATTTCAATTACCTATAACCTAATTCTAGACAGAATTAATAAACACAATTTAGAATTCAACCAATCTTTATTTTTCCGAATAAAAAATGTCAGAATATGTTTGTTGATAGTTACTGAGGTAACAATACGTAGTTACCTAAATAACAAGGGGCATACGTAGTGATTCCGCAAAGGTATCTATATATAAAAGTATATTGAGATTTAGACACGAGTCAGAGGAACCGAATCGCCAGTACGAGCACCCTCGTCTACATTCGATTCCACTTTTAACCGCCATTTTTAAATATTCAACTATCAACCACTTTAATTGTACCCATTAATCTTAACAGTCAGTATAACACATAAATAAATAAAAACTGTATAAATTTATAAACACTTTTTTTATTATTTTAGTGTCATTACGTATTTGAATAATGAATATAATGAATTAATTTTAATAGTTTAATCAAAAAATTCCTACTCCGTAATTTTTAATTTAAAGATGTAACTTTTCAGGTATACCAACGTAATTTCTGGCCAAAGGTTTCAGGTTGACTAACTGACGAGAACTGTATTGCCGGTCAAACACTCGGCGAGAGTGTACAAAGCTCCACTCGCGGCTCCTGGCCTTACTAATGGTTTGCCGAATACTCTCGTCGAATGTGTAATGTCGGCATCAGATTTTTTACACGTAGTTTAAAAACTTCAAGCAGTCAAAATGAAGGTAAACTGCTTGGCTCTCAATGATGTTGTTAATAAAATGGATTTACACGGAGGACTTCTTTATGCAACCAAAGAATAGGGAATATGCATGAAAAATTTTTTTCACTTGAATTGAAGCATGTTTACTTGACAAATATCAAGGTAAAATTACTTTTTAAATAACTTTAAAAATAAACGAGATATGAATGATTGAAATTCCCGATTAGACAAAGAGGGTGATAGCCCTCTTGATATGTTATGTGACATCATATTACACTTTCCCATTTAAAATACACGTAAAACTCCGTTTTTAGTATTTTTGCAAGAAAGAGACAGATAATAATCTTTAAAAGCTTATAGCTTCCTTGATATTTGTCGGATTTTAATTTCGTTTTTAAATATTATTACAGTATTAACAGTATTTTCATATTCTGAAAATAAATGTGAAAAAAAATTTTCATGCATATTCCCTATTATTTATAATAACCAAACAACTTCATTCAGAGATGTAGGAAAATCATTAGTTAAAGATTATTAAAATAATCAAAGAGAACTCTAGGTTGTTTTGAAATTATATTTCAAATTTTGCCACTATTCCTAGAACATTTGTTTGTATTTTATAAATACGTATTTCTACTACAATGTAGTCATCATCAGTATGAATTAGCTAATCGTAACTATCTCTGGGATATGGATTCAGAGATATGTTGCTAGTTGCTAATTTGGTGCCTGTGTCACAATGATATTAAAAAATTCTGTCCTTTTATACGATTTGGTTGAGGGTATAATCTGACTTGAGGATTATTTAAGTTGCCTGACTACTGGATTAGGTGTGTGGAAAGCCCCACCTATTTATTGGCGGTATTCTTTGATGACTATGTGGCATTTATTTTGTCACTAAAGTGAGTGTACCTACGTTAACCTTGACATTCAGGTATTGGATTTTTATTTTTGAAAATGGTTTAATTTCATTAAATCAGAATTTGGAATTGGGCCATTGTCTAAATTCATTATCTGTTTTCTCGATTTCTATATGTAGATGCTTTCGTATGCATCTAATTCTGTGGGGTTTTGTACCGATTTAAGTAGTTTTAGATTCGATTTATCAATTTTATAGTTGTTCTCAATAACGTGCGCCGCTATACACGATTTTTCGGTTCTCCCAAATTTCACATGAGCCAGATGTTCTTTGATTCGAATACCGATTTGGCGACGACTTTTACCAACATAAATTGTCAAAAACAGTTTTGACAATTAACACCGTATATGCCCGATTGTTTTTCATTACTAATTTTATCCTTAGGGTTGCCCAGTAACTGTTTGATTTTATATTTCCTAACAAGCGCTGTTTTTAAGACTGGGCAACCCTAAAGATAAAATTAGTAATGAAAAACAATCGTAGTGGGGATCATTCAAGAGTGGGGATTTAGTGATGCCCACTTAATTTATAATATTATTCTTCATTACGTATGCACACACACACTACAGACTACAGAGTACCCCACCTATTTTTTATTTCTTTATGAAGCATTGTGTAGTGACTATAGTAAATAATATTTAACATTGATTCTCTATTACCAAAGCATTCCAAAACAGACGGTATATAAAATGAGTATAGCAGTTAGAAAACTGACAAAGAAAATTATATATTTTTGTATTGTTCGTGAAAGTGGTTACGATTAAGATGGCGTTATTGTAACAAAATTTCCAAAGTTATTAGAGTAGAACGGAATTAAACGGAGAAAGTCTTTTTGCTAGTTGAAAATTTAAACTTTAAATATAGTTTAAACAATAAAACATAATAATTAAGCAAAAGAGAAGTTTCTAAGATAATAACTTACTATTTGGACTAGTTTTAATATAAAATATGCTCTCATGACAATATAAAAATTTATTATTTCCGTGGTCAGTTCTCTATTGTTCATTACATCCAACAGCTAGCAATTTTTTTTTTGTGAATTGCTGCACTTATTTCACCTATAGTATCTAAATCCGATCAAAAACATAAATGTAAAAAAGGGCCGAGTTTTCGGGGAGATACTTCATATAATAGTTGCTCCTTAAAAAGTGATGATAGCCCATTAAAGGACCGAGCTATTTACCAAGTAAATAGCTCGGTAAACTATTTACCAAGAAACTTTAAGTTTATTTCGTAAGTTTATCAATATCACTGTAAATATTTGAGAAACAGAAAAAATGATAAAAAATTTAATTATAGTAAAACTAATTTTCTACAACTTTACTTCTTATGTGTTTTTCGATTTTTTCAATATTATGCGAGATATATCATATTATTTGTTTCCCCCTCAATCTAAGCCCGCCCTTTCCGATTCCGGTCATGCTTACCAGAAAAAGGCGTTGTCATTGGAACTGAACCAACATGTAAAAATTTAACTCCGTTGAATAAGAGGAAGTGGGTCAAATTTAACTTGCAAGATTCCATTATAGACACCGGAACAGGTGAAACTAAATAAAAGCTTATAATATTCGAATAAATGTACCCTTTTTGAGACAAACTAAATAATGTATGACAATTTTTATTCGAATTGTTCAATCAACATAAATGACATATTCGATTTTCAAAATCCATTGCCTATGTATCTATTTTCAAAATGACGGGGCGGAAACATATTAATGTTTCCCTCACTTGTAATCCATTTATCATTTTATTTAAACGTGTGCAATATAACCAGTATAATAAGTTGCACTTCTACTATTAAATAAGTTCCCCTTACGCGCATATAATAGTCAAAATAAATGAATTCAGCTCTACCATTTTAGATAGAAGTATACCAGTGAATTAGATATTTTCGAATGAAGTTGAAACTACCATGTAGAGAACACCTAATTTTTGTTTTTTCCCATTTTGGGGATGTTCCATTGGGAAAATCAAAGTTTTCCGATTTTTCTTATAGGTTCCAGAAATTTCGCGTCGAACGCAAAAACCGCATCCTTCTACCATTTCTGGAAGTGGGTTACATTTAAACACTTAACTTATATTAATAACAATATTATCATCATCCAATAGGAATTACGATTAAGATAGAACCAATCAGATATCAGATAGACGTATATGGACTTACAATGTTAATTTTATCAAAACAATATTTGCAAAAATTTTCAATTTCCCGATATAAATTTCGTGGTTTCTTTTAAGGACTGTGGTCTATGCCCTGGAATTATGATTATGTTACCCAAAAATTATGGGTGTGTCCATGTTTTTGAAGTAAAATAACTTTTTAACTGTTTATTTCTTAACGATGAGGTGAAAACTTATTATCTTATAATTCCGTAAATAGGATATATTCGAAAAATCAGCACTGTAGCTCTTTTCATTCAAAAGTTATTTCGGGGTCAAATCTAGTCTAATATTTCGGCTAGTAATATCACGGTAACGTACACAGGCAAAAACCCCTTAAACTCGGAATGTCGCACTACCGTGCTCTAGATTAGTTTCCCTACAGCTTTGGTTACATTTGGTCCTCCGTGTAAATCCAATTTATTAACATCGTCGCGAGCCCACAGTTTACCATACTTTTTATTTGACATTAGACTCGAAAGTTATTAAACAATTTTCGTATTTAAGCTTACTTTTCATTTTATTATTGTGGTCGTCTTCATTCGAAAATATCCAATTCACTGGCATACTGCTATCTAAAATGGTAGAGCTGAATTCATTTGTTTTGACTATTATATGCGCGTAAGGGGAACTGAAGTGCAACTTATTATACTGGTTATATTTCACACGTTTAAACTAAATGATAAATGGATTAAAAGTGGGGGAAACATTAATATGTTTCCTCCCGTCATTTTGAAAATAGACTGATCCACTCAAACTGTGACGATATTCGAGGCTTCTTTACAAATGAGTATACTTCTAGCTATATGCTTTAGATATACTCTTACATATATATACTCTAACCCAATTTGCTGATTAGCATCATTTTGGGTTCTAATTGAACTACCATCCAACGCTTTGGCTTGGACACTTTAGCAACTTCCTAAATGAGATAACTTTACTTTCTCTGCAGTTTATACACAAATTGTAAATAGTCAAATATTATATACGAACTATACGAAAAAACAAACTTAAGGCAGTTGTCTTAAAGTAATCGTGTTAAAAAGTTTCAGCTCAGAACACACATTAATTATACGAATAGGCTGAGATTGTTTACTAAACGTTTTTTACTTGAATGTACCTCGTATACTTGTTCGTTAAACTTATATAAAAATGTCAATCTTCTCGTTAATCTATTAAAATAATTAAATGATAATTTTTTTAAAAGTGTGATGAAATTACTATTTTTGTAAATCTGTATTGTTACAATTTTTGAGAGGGATCGTTATCAAAACTAAAAGATAAATCATTTTAAAATCTTAAACGAAGTTTGGTACTTATATTTTGAATAATTCATCAAAAATTCAGCCAATTTAATCGACAATGCGTTTTATACTACAACTGCCTTAAGTCTCACATAGATTATTTTTGTTGTGGTGCAGCGTAAAGAACTTGTGTTTTTGATCAGACATTATCATGGCTCCAGGAAGCTAGCACCCCATTCATGGAATTTCGAAAAACCAATTATACCATCTAATTGGTCACTCATTGGTCATAAATGGTCAGGTAGCCAACTTATTTGGTCAATTTGGTTTTAAATTTTTTTCAAGGTCATGAAAAAATTTTAGCACCCCATATTCCGTACAGAGAAAAAGTAAAGGCACTAATCGATTGAGAATAATCCACTGATAATTAGTTAGTTAAAATAAATAATTGGTCAGATCTCTTTCCTGGAAAAAAATCTATTTCCTGGGAGTCCGCCTAAATCTATTTCATGACCTTGCAAAAAATTTAAAACATCGATAATAAGTTTTCTATCACTGACCAAATAATGGGGCTACCCGACCATTTATAACCAATTAGATATAATTGGTTTTTCGAAATTCCATGGATGGGGTTCTAAAAGTTTTGTATGACCTTGAAAAAATTAAAAGATCAATAACAAATTTTCTACTGCTGACCAATTAATGGGACTTCCTGACCATTTATGACCAATTAGTGACCAATGAGATGGTATAATTGTGTTTTTCAAAATTCCATAGATGGGGTGCTAACATCCTGGAGCCCATTATCATACATATAAATACGTTAGTTACTTTTTTATACATAATATTTTATCAATATCATAGTGTAATAATAATAAGATTCACTGTTATCTTTCAGTTGAAATATATTGAAAAGACAAATAAAAAAAACATGACTTGATGCATTTAAAACCAACTGTCCATATACTTTGTTTCATAAATTTAAAAAAAAAATTCAATTACACAGGAAGTTGACTTTATGGAAATAAATAAATAATTTTATCTCTTTGAGATTGTAGATATCTTATTTTTTTGTATTTTTGATTAACTTATTGAAACAAATTATTGATAGAATGCAACCTGAAATGGTATATTACTACACTCTACAGCTTGAGTGAGAGCTGACAAACATAAAAATATGTGAAGGGAACATAAGACATTAATAACCCATTTACTATTGATTGGTACGCACAATATGCTTGGTTAACGACGTTTATACATGAGGCCTGATAGTAGATAAAAAATTTTTTTAGTGAATTGAATAGCTCATTTATGTAGTTATCCTCCCTCAAAAATTTAAAACTTGTTGACGATCCGTTCATGGAGAACGGAATTTTTTTGTACTTAAAATTATACTAACCATATTATTAACTAGCATTACCCGTCGCGGCTTCGCCCGCATAAATTTTGGAACGCCCTTATAACCAAGTAAGATAATATTTTCTCCCGTCAAGGACTGATAAATAGCGTTTAATTTTTGAAATACATTTGTTGTATGCACTGCCATCTATTGGCAAAATTTTTGAAGTACTCATGTTGTGTATACTGCCATCTATAAGCAAATTTTTAAAACGTATTTGTTGTATTCATCGCTATCTATGCATAGCATATTTAACATATTTGTTTGATAACATGTTTTCCGACACCTTCATCAAATATCATTATATTTTAGCCAATGTATACAAAAAATTATATACTAAAACCTTCCTCGAGAATCACTCTATCCATTGGTGAAAACAGCATAAAAATCGGTGCAGTAGTTTTTGAGTTTATCGCAAACAGACAGACAGACGCGGCTGGCGGACTTTGTTTTATACTATGCAAGGAAGTAGCCACCATAATAAATCATGTTTATAAATATTCTTTGAAATATGTAGTTTATATAATTACATTAAAAAAATGGTGTTGACGAACGTTTGAATTAATTATTTAATAAAATTAAAATTGTTTTGTTAGGTTTGTTTTTGCCACCATATTTTGAAAACTGGCGACAGCGCACAGTATAAAAATATACACACACACACAAATATACAACATAGTTTATTGTCAGATCTGTCACACCAAGTCATATCAATTTGTAAATTTACTTTTCCTGATATTTTACAATAAATACTTTTAAAATATATAGGAGAAATAAAAATAGGTTATAAATCGTTGTAAAGTTATTGATATACATTACAACTTTTTGAAAATCCTAAATACATTTTATTAAAGATAGTACTCATTTGATTCTAACATAGCAATAGGGAATATGCATGAAATTTTTTTTTCACTTGAATTGAAGCATGTTTACTTGACAAATATCAAGGTAAAATTACTTTTTAAATAACTTTAAAAATAAGCGAGATATGAATGATTGAAATTCCCGATTAGACAAAGAGGGTGATAGCTCTCTTGATATGTTATGTGACGTCATATTACACTTTCACCATTTAAAATACACGTAAAACTCCGTTTTTAGTATTTTTGGAAGAAAGAGACAGATAATAATCTTTAAAAGCTTATAGCTTCCTTGATATTTGTCGGATTTTAATTTCGATTTTAAATATTATTACAGTATTAACTGTATTTTTATATTCTGAAAATTAATGTGAAAAATATTTACATGCATATTCCCTATTGAACGTCCTTAACATCAACACAAACATGATGTTACAAACAGTGTATTTTAGCACTATATTACTGGTATTGGAAATGAATAGATCGTTTAATGAACCCACCTTTTGTTACCTCAAACGTCAAACATTTAGACAAACGCAAAATTTTTACATTATTTGGTAGTTTAATTATTCATGAAATGGATAAAAATTAATACATTAAACCAAATTGTTTAAACCAATTGTAGTAATAACAAACGAAATGAAAAAAAAATTGGGAACCCATTATTATAGAAAATCTCCTCTTTGTGTGGGAAAAACCGATTTCGGTAATCTAATTTAGACCTTCCACATCTCCACAGATAAAAAATGTCTGAAATCATTTTTATTCAGAAATAAAGGTACGTTAAGTTTGGTAACTGAATGTTTGCGATAAGCTAAATACTTTTTGAGATATTTGATATCTTTACAATGGTAAAAGTACGTCTGTTGAAATTTGCTCTTGGTTAGAGAAATTTTTTACCAACGTTTGGTAATTTGGTTTGATCGTATTAAGTAAATCTATAAAAAAGAAATTTTACGATATTAATTTCTCATAACTTGGATCTTTGGTTGTGGTAAACTCGGCGACTAGTTGACCGATCTTAATGAAAATTTGCAAGTTCATAATAGCATTTTTAAGGTAGATTTTATTTTTCTGTATAATTTATTTTTCTATACACACATGCATTTATGTTTTTGGTGCTCATAATACCTATCCAGAATCGTGAGCATCTTAGAAAACATTAAAAATGTGAAAACGTCAGGGTATGGCCATGGAATTTTCGTCAGAGACAAATTATCGGACAAGGATATAATTATATATTTATTTTTTTATAAAATCAACCGTTTTCGAGATATTTAAATTTTTATTTCGTCGTAGTCGAGTTAGTAATTATTCTAAAATTAAATGATATGGTTTCAAATATGATCTGTTTTGAGTTCGTTAGGGTTGGGCAGTGTTGGACTGGCCATACGGTCAGGGTGGCGTTTGTCATCCGGGCCCAAGGTGCGTAGCCCCCCGGGGGTTATTACCTACACTCAAAATATTTTATACACGGAGAAGGAGAAAGGAATAAGAGCTGGAAAAAATTAGCGAAAATGGTTTAAATCAAACAGCAAAGAACGCTGTTTGTCTGGAAGAGATTCGGATGCCTGTCGAAGTTGCATACCATGTACATGTAAACCTTCATCCCAATTTAACAAGCACATTAGTACATACTCCAACTTATATAATCGCTTACTGTGTAATCGTCACAATCTCGTTTACTAAAGTGCATTAAGTTGTTGATTATTCTAAACATAGAATCGGATCTTATCAAGGATAACGAGAATAGCAGCTTGTACGAACGATTTATTGGCAATCTAGCTGAAATATCTCCTCTATCAAAAATAAAAAAAATTTTGACAAAATGGAAACCCGACTTCAAAAATCAATTATTCTAAAACAAAAAATGCACTAAAAAGTAAAAAGTAAAAAAATAATTGCATATTTTTTAAAATTTGGACACCGCCTCTTAAAAAAACAATAATTGTGCATATATATTTAAAAATTTTTGCTTAGGAGAACTAAAATTGACCCAAGAATATGCAATTATTTTTTTACTTTTTACTTTTTAGTGCATTTTTTGTTTTAGAATATTTGATTTTTGAAGTCGGGTTTCCATTTTGTCAAAATTTTTTTTTTTCTCGCTTTTTAGTGACTTTGAAGTTCTATAACTGATTTTATTTGTCTGAATATGGGTGACCTACTAAACGACCTACTAATTTTTAGTGCATTTTTTATAACACATTTTTTTTAATCAGTTTTTTTTTTAAATTTTTATAATAGATTTTCTGTTTTTTTTACATGCATTTTGTTTTTTTTTTGTAAAAACTTTGTTTTTGGGGTCGGTTTTTTTTGTAAAAAATTTTTTATTTGAAGTCGGTTTTTAAAAAAGTTTCTTATTTTTCCATTATGAATGAGTATACCCTTTCAAATAAACAAAAAATTTTCCCAGAAATCGGTGATCACATATAAAATGAGAGTTTTCCTCGATTTCCAGGGGATCCCTTCTTCAGCGATTTGGTGACAATGGGACCAATCGGAAATCAAACCCTTTAAAACAAAAAAACAAAATTCAAAATCGGTTCATAAATGACGGAGTTCTGAGGTAACAAACATTAAAAAAAAATACAAACGAATTGAGAACCATCCTCCTTTTTGAAGTCGGGTTAAAAATGTTAATAGGCCAGCTTCAATTATTAATAATGGAACTTTTTACATAAAAATGTACGGCTTTGGAAATAAAAACTTACTGCTAATAAAAACTATTGACTATTTGATTATGATTTTCATTTGGTCTTGCTTGAAGCCATATGCCACCCGAACCCATTAGACTCCGATTAGAGCCCGATTCTGGGGTTGAGTAGGCCTGGTTCCATACACAGACGTGATCGAAGCCGCAGGTATTTGCAAGTATTAATATTATTATTATTATTATGTTTTTTTTTTGTAAATAATAATTTTAACTAAATAAGCAATACTATTAAGAATGGTTATAATTATTAACAAGTAGCAGGTGATGATTTGATCTTGGCCGTCAAAATATTCAACATATTATTATTATTTTCATAAAATAATTTCTTCTTGTTCATGTAAAATCAATCTTTCGTATACATAGTATCGTATTTATTGCTATTAGGTATACATGATTGAATTTAAGTTGCATGAAAAATAAACCATCCAATCCAATATAATGTTTATAATACGTTTGCTTTGTGTGCATTCGGGCCACAATTATTTTCCTAATTAATTTATAGTCAAAGTATCCACATTTTACCTTTTTTGTTATTAACTGTTTCAAATCTAGTTACTGAAATCGATAAAAAACGGAAAACCTCATAGAATTAGATGCATACAAAAGTATTTGTATACACAAATTAAGAAAACAAATCATGAATTTAGATAATGGGCCAATACCAAATTCTGATTTAATAAAATTAAACCATTTTCAAAATTGCGAATACTACCCTAAAGCTATTGACACAAACAAGACCATATGATCAGAAAAGGATTACCGCCAATCGACGCAGTGGGTTAGGTTCATCACACACTTAATCCTTTAAATGGCTAGTTAACTCAAGTAATCTCTTAGGTAATACCTCACTCCCTTTTTTTCCGTTTTGTTTACTAGGAGGAATAAATTTTGTCCTACCCACTTGAATTGAAGATGTTTAACACTGAAATCCGGCAAACTCAAAGTGTTGAGTATCTAGGAATAACTCTTCAAAGGTAGTTGAATTGGACACAAGCCGCCGAAAGGCGTCTTGCCCTTGGAAACGCATCCTTTGCACGACTATACCCGTTACTCAACACCAAGAGCAAGCTGGACGAACGCCTAAAACATCGACTTTACAAGTCATGTATCCGGCCCGTACTCACGTACGCAGCCCCAATATGGTCAAACGTTGCTCTTTCGCGCCTTGCGAAAATGCAAAAATTTCAAAATCGTTGTCTTCGGACGATTTCGAAAAAAACCCTAAGATTTCCGTCTGAAGCTCTCCACGTTGAAACTGGATATCCTACTATACGTAAATTTATCCAAACTACCTCCTAATTCTTTTTCCAATCTTCCCGCGAAAATCCTTTCCCGGAAATCAACGTACTGGGTCAATTTGACCTGAATACGTTGCTCTTCGGGAAAAGATTCCGCATGCAACATGATCTCGATTACAACTAATACTGTTATTTTCTAAATTGTATATATTTTCTTTTCTTTTCGTTTCTTCTGTAATTTTATATAAGTTTAGTTTTAGGGAGGGTTTATCCATCCAATTTAGGTTAAGTTTTATGTCAATGGTTTTTGTATTAAATTTTTCCCCATTTCTAAACGATGTTAAAACGATTCTATAATCTCGATGTATATAATTTAATAAGATGATATATTATAGGTAAAGCATAGGCAAGGAACTTTAAGATATACTTTAATATATATTTTAAGATGTATCGTACTACAAGTTATGCAAAATATTGATGTTAAAATATACTTATTCTATTCTATAAATCATTGTGAGACACTCATCAAATTAGCGACATATCTTTGACTCCATATCCCGGAGATTTACTATTAGCTAATTCATACTGATGTTTGTAATCGAAATACGTTATTTATAAAATACAAATAATTGTTCTAGGAATTGGGGCAAAATTTTTAATTTTATTTCAAAAAACCTAGAGTTCTCTTTGATTATCTTAATAATCTTTATATGTAGTGAGTTGTTTTAAATATAATTTTGGATATAATTTTTTTTTCAAACTGCCTTCTTTTCTTAGAAATTTAACGTAACACAAAATTTTACTTTAGGTATTTTACGAAGATGCATTATAAGCTACGACATAATATGTTAGACATAATACATCTAAAAAAGATGGGCTTTTCACGAAGCGCCTAGGCACCTTATGTAGAGATAGATAATAGAGGCTGCTCTGGACGGGCTACACTTCGACCATAAGGTCCATTGTGATGCCTAAGGATGTGAGGATTTGAGTGGAGTGGAAGGAATTTTTGTGTATAGACTAGGAATTGGTAGGATATGCGGCTGCAGCCGACTATGATAGGAACTATGCCGATATTCATCTAGTGTACGTGAAGAAAACTCCAGAAAACCTTCTCAAGCATAGCCGGTTACTTCGTTCTTTTCCAAACGCCGACAGTCTAGTCAATTAACCGCCCCGTTTTTTTTCTAATAATTGATAATCTGTCGATGTCGGGATTCGAACCCATAACCTCCCAAATTCCAAGTTGGCATACCTTATGTAACTTTCCATGTCTAAAAAATACTCCGCGATTTATGAAATGCTCGTGTTCTTCTTGAAAAAACTGATTTCACAAAGAGACCACGACAAATACAAACCTCAGTCTAAATTCTAAATGTGCTAATTTTACTTCTAACATTTACAATTATAGCACATTGATATTTCAATTCTATTGCGACTCACATATGTGAACAAGCTAATTCCAAGGTAGTGCGTCGCGATAGTTTTTTGTTAACCGATGTCACGTCACAAGTGCAACCATGAGAACGAGTGTTTACTTGTTAAAAGTCAATAATTCGTGTCATTATGATCAAATCAATTGACATTAAATATTTCATTTTGTCTCTATAGTGAATATTATAAGACATGGTGTATAAAAAGAACTTGAAGAAGAAATGAACCAAACACGATCAACAAACACGATTATGTATGTTTCGCTTAGTCGGTGAGTAGGACATTACCTCCAGCACCATAAGCAGTAAAACAGCATGCATCCACATTTACATATATATATATATATATATATATAAAACTCAATTCCACTCGAATCGAATCTCACATGTGCATTGCAATCAAATCAAATTGAATACTTTTATAAATTTATAAACAACAATATAATAACGAAAGATTCTTAAAAATGTCAGAAACAAACCATGTAACTTTGATTTAAAGAAAACAAGTTAAGCTGATGAATAATAACATTAAGGTAGTTCACGCGGGCAATCAATGCAAAAGGTACAAAATAATGTATAATAATTAACTTATTAAAACTATGTCAATTGACCTATGTCAATTGAAATATCTAGTAAAACATATACACTGTAAAAATTAAAATAGTGGACCCAATTACCCCAGGTTGGCTGGTATTACCTACAGGCAAACAAATAAATAGCTCTTAAACTCTCGCTTGTGACGTGATTCCTTGTGATACGTATACATAGTTATCAAACAAAAAAATGTTTTTATGACCCTATATAGCAGGGGTGGCCAACAAGTCGATCGCGATCGGCCGGTCGATCGCGAGACCAATTTTGGTCGATCACTCGCAAGTTCGGGGTTTGCGAAAAGTATCTCATAAAAACTTTTAACTTAAAAAGTACAAATACTTTTTATTCAAATGTTTTCTGTGATTAGCTCATAGAAAGGATATAATTTTTATATTATCATTATTTTTATTAGTTTGTTTTGACATTTGAAATGGTTTTATTAAGTTCTTTTTCTTTGCACTTTTGCAATTCAGTTTTCTATTTAAAACTTTTGTCGGTAGATAACTTAAAGAAATTGTGGAATTTACATCTTTTCCTTTCAAAAAATATTTAATTGTGAAGGAAATTAGCAAAAAAATTGCAGACTTATTTGATATGGAGCAAAACGCCTTGGAAAATGAAATTATAATTTTACAATCTGATTTAATCTTACAAGCCAGAAAATTTGAAGAAAATTTTTGGAAATATGTTAACCGAGAAAAGTATCCCAATATTATCAAATGTAGCGAATATATTTATTCTTGCTTTGGATCTACGTATCTGTGCGAATCGGCATTTTCATATTTACAATTGACTAAAACTAAACTTCGTTCCGTCCTGACCGATTCTCATACTGAGGACTCATTGTTATTGTCTTTGTCAGGATATACTCCAAATTATGATGCACTAGTAAAGGAAATGCAGACTCAGGTTTCTCATTAATTTAAAAAGTTTGAATGAATAAATGTTATTAATAAGTGCTCATGTTGTTTTAATTCCTCTGGACATAAGTTTTTTAACCCATTAAATAAATACTCATGTATGTAGAATATTTACCCCTTAATCATGGAGCTCGCCAAAGTGCACGTCGGTATAAAAGCACATTGCAAAAACATCCCCTTCTTACCTAAAAAATAGGTCGATCGCGACACAATTTTAAAATAAAAAGTAGATCTTATGTACACCAAAGTTGGCCACACCTGCTATATAGTGAGTGTAAATGAGAATATTACGTATTCAGAGTTAGTACTGTGTTGTGTTAAGAATAATTTTTGAAAATATTTAGGATAATAATATTTGTCTCCTCAAGAGAGGAGTTTTTTTTTTATTAAAATTGCAAAAAATAATAGTGTCTTGTTTGTTTTATTTTTTTAATCTTTAAAAGTTTTTTTTTTTTTTGAATCGTAAGGAAAATTAAAAATTGATTCTGAATTTTTTCTTTTCAAAAGAGGGTTTTATTAAATCAAAAATCAGATAATTTTTTTTATGAAAAAAAATTTTTGAAAAAAAAAATTTTTTTTTTCATTCGTTTGAACACATTTTGATCTTGGCAATATATAAAGGCACGATTTTACCAATCCAATATTGAGTTCTAAAGGATCAGTTATACGGTTTAAAATTATCATTGTTGGATTAAAATAATTAAAGTTGTAAAAAAGCGAATGTTGGATTAAAATAGTCAGTTTTTAAAATTACTATTGTTCAAATAAAATCAGTTGTACATTGTTGTATAAAAACGAGATAAGAGACTCCATTATAATAAAAAGAAATTATTAAAATTCAAATTCTTTTTTTTGTTCAAATCGAATGGTTCAGGTGTGGAGATCATAGCTCTATTTCCTTTCAGGAAATTCGCAGGAAATAAAATAGAGGTAAGTTGCAGTCTTATCACTATCGGATTTCTTAAGAAAAATGACTTGACGAGTGAACCACCTTAAAAATGAAACAAAACAAAAAAAACTATACACAGATACGCCCACATAACAATATTTTCAATATTAGAAGTTAATAAATTTAATCTTTGTTTTACCTACCATATATTTTATGTAAATTAAGTAGGTACTTTTGTTTTATTTTATTTCCCATTTAAGTTTGTGTGCATGACAAATAACAGCACACAGCTTGATTATCATATTTTTACAAATTTTTGTTTTATTAGGTAATTTATAATATAAACGAACATTTCTGTCTATGGCATAAGCCTTGAAAGATTTAAAGGTTAATGTTAAAGGCTATATGAATTTAGCAATGTCACTTCAAACGGCAGCTTAATAGCTGAACAAAAACGTGAATAATTTTTTGTATATACTAATGGATAGATCGTGAACTATATGAAGATATTGTAGCAGATTCAATTGTTTCTGACCTATAGAAGATGGTATAATTTTTTATTCGAAGATGATGAATTTTTAATTAGAGATTCCTCAAATTTACAAAAATTAATTAAAAATTTTGTATCGCTGACCAAGTAACGAGAAATGAAATGCATGTAAGGTTAGGTTGTAGCGGCTGCCCGGACGGGACGAACTTAGACCATAAGGTCTATTGTGATACCTTTACATTAATATTACATTAAGCATGTGTGTAAACAGGTGATCAACGAGTGGTCAAATGCTAAACACCGTGATCACTGAGAAAACGTACCGCGGCAAGAGCTCGGGAAGTTACCGCTTTAGAGTGCAACAAGGAGGCTATCTCTTGATGCACTGAGGCTGAACAGGATGCAAATGCGGAGGTTTACCGGATTCATTACCGGGGACACAAGGGGACTCCATAACGGGTCCATTATGTGCAGATTGTATGGCGATGAGGAAGAAACATCCAGCCACATTATCTCTAACTGCGAACCTCTAGGTTACAGCAGATACAGGATATTCGGTGCATCTCACCCCGAATATATGAACCTTCGGGAGGACCTGATAAGCAAACTCCTGGCTATTGCCAACATATGGGAGAAGCGAATCTCGTCGGACTGAGGTAGAAGGGGTATCACAATGGACCATAAGGTCGAAGTGCAATACTTTATAAACCCCAAGATGAATCAATCAATCAATCAAGCATGAGTGTAGAGGACAGGGAATTTGTATCCAGACTAGAAATTTGTGGGTTGTGAGACTGCAGCTGACTTCGATAGGAACTATGCAGATATAAGTCTGAGGTTTGTGAAAGGAAATTGCCGAAAATCTTCTTGTTTATACACCGTCACTGTAGTCAATTAACCGCCCCATTAATTTTTTATTTTAATAATATAATTAACAAACTGCCACCATTAGGAATCGAACAATCCAGCTCCCAGTTCAGAGCAGACCAGATTTTAACAACTCGGCCACTCGAACTGGTTAAGATGAGATACAACTTCAGAGAGGTCATATAGCATAAACCTTGCAAGAGATTGCCAATGCTAATAAAGTTCTTAACATTTATGTGGTATATAAGCGCGTACTCTTTTATTTTTAGGTATTTCACAAACAATATGATCTAAATGCATGTACGGTAGTATATATGTCGCAGGTGGATTTTCGAATCCACTATTTTACAAAACCGCTAGTGGTTTTATATAACAACTCCGTTATGTAAAACAACTGAACGACGTTTAGCTGTTTTACATAATTACTGAATGCATCACAATCGTCTTTGGTGTAAAGGATAGCACACTGGACTAGATATCCAGAGGCCCGAGGTTCGATTCCTGGTTGACGAGTTAATTTTTTCATATCAGTATTTAATTTAATTAATAATTACTGAACTTTAACACGTAATATTGGTTAAACGTTTTGCATTTATCAATGCAGCGGGTCATCGATTAGACGTTATGTAAAACAGCGTGAAATGAAACGTCAGATTGTAGATTTTAGTTTATATCATTGTCGTTATTATTAATATTACCTATTTATATTACCTAGCAGTCTATTGTTTAAGTCTTAAATTCATAGCTTAGAATTATTGTAAATGGACTAATGGAATTCCCATTACTAAAGATCCTTTTTCCTAACAAGTTCTATATATTTTAGATATAGTGTCAAAAATTATTGAAGTTAAATAAGGTAACTATTACAACCGAGTACTACAATCTTTCACTTCATCGGTCATACTCCGAGTTGGTCGGGTTTTGCGTGTTTTTGGGCCCCGCACTAAAAGGCGTCCTATATAATTCCCTATATCAAAACGCTCTTTGTGACTACAGATAAGCTATTCTATATCATTATTATTATTATTAATATTACCTATTTATATTACCTAGCAGTCTATTGTTTAAGTCTTAAATTCATAACTTAGAATTATTGTAAACGGACTAATGGAATTCCCATTACTAAAGGTCTTTTTTCCTAACAAGTTCTAAATATTTTAGATATAGTGTCAAAAATTATTGAAATTAAATAAGGTAACTATTACAACCGAGTGCTACAATCATTCACTTCATCGGTCATACTCCGAGTTGGTCGGGTTTTGCGTGTTTTTGGGCCCCGCACTAAAAGGCGTCCTATATAATTCCCTATATCAAAACGCTCTTTGTGACTACAGATAAGCTATTCTGCATTACGTCTAAACGTGGGTAGCAGTTTTGCAAAACGTATCGCAATGATAATCCAGCTGAACGTGGTTCAGTTGTTTTACATAACGGAGTTGTTATGTAAAACAACTAGGGTTTTGTAAAACAGCGGATTCGACTATCCACTGCGATACATATGTATGAATAGTTTTTATTATTGACATTAAATTACACAGAATAACGGTTAAATGTTATATTTTTGTAATTTGTGTAATATTATTATTTTCTACTTAATGTCTTTCAATATATTTATAAGTACATTATTGTTCTTTATTTACGACGATAGTAGGAACTGATTTAATAAATATCAAGAATAATAATTACACCTAGAAGGGTTTCTTCATTGTTCATAATAATTTTATCGTCGTTTTATTTCTCTCCAGTTAGAATTGTTAATGACATTTTAACAAGTTTATGATAATATTTATGAAAATAATATTAAATTTCATATAAAAGTAGTCAATTTATTATCTAAATCTGAATATTTTATGGTTGAAGCTATGATTTTTAATTTGTGTTATTGAATTGAATCGATTTAAAATTGCCTTTTTATGCAAGTCATCATATTGATTTGAAAGCAATATAACAATCGAATAGTAAATACGTTGAAAAATTGCAGTTACTTCATTGCTATCGATATCAATTTGATCACACTGAACTTTACTAAAAATGTAAGACCCATCTGTGGTTAATAGCTCCTATGCTTTCATATCTTTAGCTCAAAAATAATCTAACTAGAATAGAAAACTTTCATTGAAAAAAAATAATGAACATGGCTGATACTAAGCATTTTCTCTTACTGAATTTATGCTTCACTGCAAGTTCTCTAGGAGCTATTACTGGAATTAAAAAAAAACACCGGAGTATGATTTAATCTGCGAAAAAAATTCTGGAAGTTTATCAGATATGCAAAACAGAACAATCTAACAGATATTGAACACTGTGATATTGCATCGTGTTGATCGTTTTTCAAATATGCGAGAATTCGTCGTTGGAGTTACTGCTGAACATATTAATAAAAATAAAACAAAATAAAAACTTTTTAACAAAAAATAGAACCAACGAAAGAAGAAGGTAACTGAAAAGCAAAAAATTAAAACTTTTAAACTAAAATTAAACCTTCGAAAAAAGAAAGGAACTGAAAAGCAAAAAATAAAAAGAACCTATTTACTCTAAGTCTTACACTAATGTAAATACCTAAATAATTTTGAGTCGGCGCCAAACAAACAAAATATTACAAAATGTAATATTTTGTAATATTTACTTTTAAAATTATTTAGGTATTTACATTGACTTAGTTAGACTAAAAAGGTTCTGCTTTATTTTTTGCTTTTCAGTTTCTTTTGTTTTTTCGTCGGTTCTATTTTTTGTTAATAAGTTTTTATTTTTCACTTTTCAGTGCCTTTCTTTTTTCCTACATGTTAAAGTGTCTTTAGAACTACATAAGTGTGCCAAGTTTCACAGAATCGGTTCACAGATGACAAGTCAGTGGGTGAACAATCCAATTTTTCCTATTTTTCTACCGTCTACTTAGGGACGAAATTTTTTTTCAAATTTTATGGTACCAACTTCGAAGTATACCCTATCCAATAAAAAAGGAATTATTGAAATCGGACTACTCTGTAAAAATTTATGCGTGGTCATACATAAATATAAATATATATATATATATATATATATATATATATATATATATATATATATATTATTTATGCTATTGCAATTATGATATTTGTTCTTTTGTGGAAGCGCTGGGAGTCTTATTTTTTTCTTTTTTCTTTGTGGCTAAAATTTGATTTGAAGAAAATTTAAACTTTTCCTATCTAACAAAAAAAGAATTATCAAAATCGGACTACTCTGTAAAAAGTTAAGCGTGATAATACATTTAAAAAAAATATACAGGTTGAATTGAGTATCTCCATCTTTTCGTCGGTAAAAATGCACGAAAAACAGAGAAATTAAGAATCATCACGCAATTTGCACTTGACTGCGATTGTTTTCACACTTTTGCGCTGTCATTTGTATGCATTCTTCTTTGTTACTGCAGTTTAGTATGAGAAGCGATAGTTCCGCCCACGAGTATTGCCCGCTTATACAATTTAATCGTCAAAACGAGACGTAACGAAAGGTTTACTAATTAACAAAAGTTAGGTAAAACACGCAAAACAGGCAAATGCGTTTGTATTTTCATATACTTCAACAATCCCTTTTTCAAATACGTCTTTGTCGATCATATAAAAAAATCATTTCCCTTACAATTTTAATAGCTTTTCTTAAACATATGAAATTAAAGAGAATTATAATAAAAACATCCAAATGATTTTAAAAATTTTGATTTTTATTATATTATTGTATTATTTTAATTCCCATCATAATAATTGTTCATTAATTACATTAATTATTAAGTAATTTTTATCGGTTGACATTTCAAACTTTGAGAAAGAAATGCGGATTATTAAAAACTGTCTTTTTATACAATAAAAAAAATATTAAAAAAATGATTTATTTATTTATAACAACATGCAAACATTAATGTTTCTTAGAATTTTTTATTTTATTATGTTTCTCATTATTTATAATTGTTATCTTATTTTTTCGTGATCTACTACCATTGGTTTTGAAACATTTTTTATTTTCAAAAGTTATGTTGACAGAAATAAATTAGTCAGTTAAATCATTTAACTGACTGATCACGCTTTGAAATATGCCTGCAGAGTTTTAAAACAGTTCAGAATTAACAACAAATTGTTGAATTACATTTTTTTCACATTCTTCTTGTTAGCTAAAACGTCAAGAATAACGTCACGACCAATTGTTATACTTAGGAGCTAATAAGTTATTGCTAGAGATCGGAGTAAATCCATGTATACAACTGCGTAATTAACATGATTGTATATTTATGGAATACGAGAGTACTACGGGAATTTTGATACGAATTTCCACGGTTTATGGTTGGTTGGGTTCAGTTCTAACGGGTTCATATGTTGTTTAACCTTACATATTCCTGACTATATAAAAATCACTGCATTTTGTTGAACCTATTAGTCCGATGTATTATTAGCCATTGAGAACATATTAAATTTTATGTTCTCTTTTTGTAAAAACTTCTTGCACATTTATTGCGGCGTGTTAGACCGACTGTTACCCCCGCGAGGTTTTCTTGCCACGCGATCAACAAGTTGTTCATAGGTTGTTTCATAGTTGATCATATTACATATAACAAATAAGTTTTAAAATAGATGCTTATATATGGCACTATATATACAGGTTCATAAACTCATTCATAGGTGGCAATGTATATTTTCTATACAAAATAGTTAATAATAATAATAGTTTAAGTAACTGATTGAAAGGATTGAGCCGTAGCAATTTTTAAGAAATTATTTAATTTTTTGTTATTACATTAATATGTATGTTTTAAATAAAGAATAATTTTTTTCTTTAAAAAAAATCTGAATATTTTGTTTTTGATTATGCCATATTTATTTCCTTAGTAAACCATTCTTTCATGCATATTTTCTATACAAAATAGTTTCGATGTTTCACATCCGCCAGGCGTCGCCGCGACGGCTTAATTTTTTTTGTTTAAGCCTAGCTGGTTTTTGTGACGTGACTAATTGAAAGGGGCGAACATTCTTGTTCTGTTTAAAAACTTTTCGAGAGCTATTCTCAGTCTAGTGCATGGGAGCTTCTTCTGAGAGACTTATTTGAACAATTGTTATGCATAAATGTAAAAGAGGAAAACTATAAAAGTATCTGGTTGAAATAACGTAAATAAAAGCTGAGTATTCGTTATATGATAGAATGACAACTGGCAGGATTATAATATTTCCTTGCCAGTATAATGCAACTTTTCTGATATTTCTTTTTTTTGAAGTTTTTCCCCTGATTATCATTTCGGTACTGTTGAAATTTATAAATTTACGGTTTTTAATTGGACGTCTTTAAAAGAAGTATCGTTTTAAAAGAAGCCGAATAGTTAGACGAAGGTTTTTAAAATATGACGAGAGTTGCAAATTAAATTTGTTCATTAGCAAATAGTCATCATATACATTGTTTTGTTTGGCTCAGATGTTCAAAGACATAATGCTATTTATGCCTATATTCTCAAAGTCTCAAAGTACTTATTGCAATATTAAAGATCCTTTCAATGATTGCAAGATATCTTCGCCTGCATAATAGTGCCGCCATGCAATAGTGTCTCATGAGTCCCATCCAATAGCGTGAAGTTTTCACCTATGAGCCAAAACTACGCGCTATATGTAGGTTACATATAGCTATGATGGATGACATGTCCAATTTTCCAACACTGTTTACATACATCACTAATTTAACTTAGTCTTGCCTTAACTACGCGCTATATGTAGGTTACATATAGCTATGATGGATGACATGTCCAATATTCCAACACTGTTTACATACATCACTAATTTAACTTAGTCTTGCCTTAACTGAGTCTTGAGATCAAGAACATTAAAAATAAGAAGATAGTATTGCTTGAACAATGATATTAAAAATAGCTATTTGTATAACAACTTATCTTGAAAAATGTCAAACACATTTTGACTAATGACTCAAGAGTGGCGCCAGTGGGCCAGGAAGAGGAAAGAGGATGGGAGAAATATGACTTGTTGGTACACTTGGCCACAAAAGTTGATGTCATTTTTTTAAATTTTATAGTTGATTAGTGCCTTATTCATTTGGCGTTCGAATAAAAATTATTAGTATATTTTTAATGAACAAGTTTTATCCGAAGCATTTTTTCGGAAACTGAATCAATAAGACTTTATGTTACAAATAAATTATAACATTTTTATAAATGACATGGAATTTTGTGGTCCGTAGGAAGAAAGCTTTTTAGTACAATTTACAAACAATTCGCAATTAAAGCACTTTTTTTTGCGAACGACTTTATTATTAAAATGCAGTGGGTTGTCAAAAAATGCTCTATGTAGACACTCGACATTGCTAGATCATTGAGGCGACTTTCAACCATGGTGCTTCTCAGCGAGGTTTCGAATTACGACGCGTCTTGTAAATTAACACAGTTGATTTATATTAATTTAAAGAAAACGCAATTATAGACTATTTATTTTAAGTAGAGAATAAAAAGTCTACAAACGATTCGTTGTAATTTCGAAAGTGCTTAAAAATACCTTTTGTTGCATGGGGAAATAAATTTTTACTTATACATTTGAACAAGCCAGATCCAGCAACATAAAAATTATTTACTGTATGCACAGCAAAGAGTTGTATATGGAAAAATTTTCTGTTTATATAGTAAAATTTACTGTGTATAAAAATTATAGGTATAACTTCTCTTCCCTGTGCAACACAATATTTTTACCGAGATTTGCACAGATATCTTCCCCATACTGGTCTAGCTACATTTGACTACTTTTGGAGTTTGACTACTCCTTAAGAATCGATTTCATTTAAAGTCGCCGGTACAACAATTTGATGGGTAGTAAAATCTTGTGTTAATAAAAAAAACGTTATGTTTTTTTTACAAGCTAACACTGACGCTATGATATTCAATTTGAATTTTTGATGTTTTACAATATCTTTTCAGATTGATTTTGCATTAAAATTTCCTTGTTCGTTGGTCATTAATTTTTTTTAAGAAAAAAAAAATTAAAATAATTTTTTTTTATAATTTAGTTAATATTTTGAATTGTATATTAAATATTAGCTTCTAAAAAATAACTATAAACTTATTTTATTCAAATTTTGTTGATTGTCATTTCCATAGAAACTATAAACTCTACTAGCACAATATAAATCGTAATATATAAGTTAGAAATATGCAAATTAATAATTTAAATTTATATGTTAGCGCCATCTAAGCAGAATATTTCAATATTAAATAGCTTTTCGTAACATAGTAATATATGTACCTGACAATAGATGGCAGCACTTATTCTGTTAGCGCCGCCATCTAAACAGAATATTTCAAAATTAAGTGACTTATAAGAGTAAACTTAAGCGCACCAGTCCAAGTGGGCGAGCGATCTAAGGCGTTATGTCTGCGCAGTATGCCTATTTGGAAACTGTGAGGTTATGGGTTCGAATCCTGACATCGACAGTTTGTCATTTATGAAGAAAAAAAAAAGAAGAAGGGCTGTTATTTGACTAAACTGTCGGCGTATGGGCGTAAGAACGAAGTAACCGACTATGCTTGAGAAGGTTTTCTGCAGTTTCCTTCATGAACTCCAGATGAATATCGGCATAGTTCCTATAATAGTCGGCTGCAGCCGCATATCCTACCAATTGCTAGTCTATACACAAAAATTCCTTCCACTCCACTCACATCCGCATATCCTTAGGCATCACAATGGACCTTATGGTCGCAGTGTAGCCCGTTCAGTGCAGCCTCTACAATCTATCTATCTAAACTAAAGCGCGCGTCGGAAATGACACGCACAATTTTTTTTGTCGTATCTCTACGAAAGGGCTGCTGCCCTCACCTGCTCCCCTTTGACGACGCCCTTAAAATGACTAGGACTTTTTTTAAAACTTCGCAGCAATCAACACTCTAATCTAATGGTTATTAGATATCAAATAAGTTTTGCCCAAATTGAAAGATCCTGTAGAAAAACGTTTACATGGATGAAATAGTTCACAGAACTATCGTTCAAAATTGTATATTTAGATGCTGTAACACGTTATTAATAAACACAAAAATATGTATATACATCCTTTTTGTAATGATAATTGGTATGCAAAAATTGCACACCCAAAGAGGAGAGTTGATATTATATTATTCTTATAATAAAAATAATAATAACATGCAACAATAACTGTAGTATAACAAACGTTTTTTTTTTCTTCATAATATATAATCGTTATATCTTACCTTACAGCAATCTTAATTGCTTAGTATAATTAAATTGCACCTGAAATAAACCGCACGTCTAAATAATTATAGACTTTATTAATTACACCGGTGTTTACCATTGTATGTCTGTACTTTATAGTACATATATGTACCTAAACTCACACAGCAAAACAGTTTTTGGGACCGTTCAAATATTACCTAAAATTATGCATACAGAGAGGGGAGTTTCAGCTCGCGTTAGGATGGTGGAGGTAAGGGCAGTCAATGTTACGTAAATTTTTTTGTATAAAACATTATAAAATTTAAAATTTTATTCTATCTCTTGTTATAAATTTAATTTTTGTTATTAATTTCATTCATGTTCATGCGCTACGCATGAACATGAATGAGTACTACCTTTAATAAAATTTATTTACGATTTTAAACACGTTGTAAAGTATATCAATAATCTTACAACGATTTATAACCTTTTTTTATTTGTCCTAAATATTTTAAAAGTATTTATTGTAAAATATCAGTAAATGTAAATTTGAAATTGATTTGACAGACTTGACAATAAACTATGATGTATATTTGTGTGTAATTTTTTTTACTGTACGCTGTCGCCAGTTTTCAAAATATGATGGCAAAAACAAACCCAACAAAACAGTTTTAATTTTATTAAATAATTAATTCAACCGTTCGTCAACACCATTTTTTTAATGTAATTATATAAACTGCATATTTCAAAGATTATTTATAAGAATTATTTATTATGGTGGCTACTTTAATAATATAGTTATTATAATTTTATGTATAAATAAATTATGTTCTCCATAAGATGCTGTATTAGAAGTTTGAATTTAATCGATAATTACTCTTTGAAATGTCTTCGACAGGTTTTAAAGGGGGTAACTACATAATTGAGCTATTACCCTTTAGATTTCAAGCTCATATCACACAGTAACAAATCATAAAAATTATAACAAGATTATTACTTAGAAAGACCTTATGTCCGACTTTAACGACTCCTTAAAAAGGATACATACTTTTAAAAGTTAAAACTTGGCATATATTATGTTGAATTTGTTCATACTGGGTGCTTTCCATTTAACACACTGACACAGTGTGTAAGCATCGTTTGTTCCATTAACAACGTCGTATTACACCATGTGCACACAGAAAGACACAAGAAAAACGTGTGTATAGTGTGTGTGTAAACGACAGTTAATATCTAATAATCATTCAAAATCTTTCTAAATAATTTAAATATAATTTATTTATTGTAACACTTTGACAGTTTATGCTTTTCAACAGGTTATGTTGATTTTCTTTGAAAATGTTTTTGGACAACATCTGTAGATCATGTGAAGAACTGAATGATGTTCCATTTATCGTACTTTCCTAAACACGTGCTTTGTTGTGTGCACACCATGTGTCACAAACTTCGTGGCTGTGTGCCTAAATGGAAAGCAAACAGTACTAATTATTGTTTTACAAAATTACCAGGTGTCTTGAAAAACGAGTCTTCTCAATTGATACTGACAAGACGAAGTGAACTCGACAGTAATTCTATTCTATTGTCTTCTTGAAAAATGTTCGGAAAGAGAACGGGTAGGTTCTTCAATAATGAAAGAACGGAAACCAGTCCAAGTGGCCGAGCGGTCTAAGGCGTTATGTCTGCGCAGTATGCCTACTTGGAAACTGGGAGGTTATGGGTTCGAATGCCGACATCGGCAGTTTGTCAATTATTAAGAAAAAAAAAAGGGAGCGGTTAATTGACTAAACTGTCGGCGTATGGACAAGAATGAAGTAACCGGCTATGCTTGAGAAGGTTTCCTGCAGTTTCCTTCACGAGCTCCAGATGAATATCGGCATAGTTCCTATCATAGCTGGCTACAGCTGCACATCCTACCAATTCCTAGTCTATACACAAAAATTCCTTCCACTCCACTCACATCCTAACATTCTTAGGCATCACAATGGACCTTATGGTCGAAGAGTCCGGGGTAGCCTCTACAAGCTATCTCTCTATCTCTATAGAACGGAAGGATCATCCCATATAAAACAAGTGAAAATAAAAACTTACTGAGATAATTGCTTAAATACCCGGTATATCCTGAGTTGACGTAAAAAAATTTATAATAAAACTTGTTTATTTTTAAAAAAGAAACATTTTTTGTCTTTACATTTTTGTTCTATCTCTTACGGTTTCAAAAATGGGCAGTTTTACCCATTTTTCCCAAACATGGTCGTTTTATGAACACCTATAACAAAATTTTTTTTTCAGTATTTTCAAGCGTTACAAAGCCGGAACTAAACTTAATATACCCTGGTATATATTATATACCGCCTATACCGGGTATAAAAATCATAGAATTGGTGGCTGGCAATAAAGAAATATCATTGCTGGAACTTCTGGAAGTCCTAAATGGTTTATTTGCCTGATTTTCTCTCCTGAACCACTACCACCCGTACCCATTGTAACTAAAAGTTTTTTTCTAAATATATTTTCAATTTTATCAATATTTTTGTAAACAGTATTTTAATAAACGTGAAAGACATGAATGCATACTTCAAACATCAAATATAATCATACAATTCTTTCATTGTATCAAAAGTCGGCTGTCATTACACAATAAATAAAATGAATTGACCGAAATCATTTCATTATACGCATGTGTGTGTGTATGTGTGTAAAAAACATTATTAGTTGATACAACTGATTTACAAACAGGAGGTGAGGTAGTTATGGATGTCTAGATAATTCCGTGTCTTCTCAATCCTCCACATTTAATTCAATCAAATAATAAACAGATGTAACAATCAATTTTAATATTACACGATAAATTCATAGTGTAACACTATTATATTACACACTACTCTGAACAAATTACATTTCAGTAAGTAATTCAATTGATTACTACAACTTCATTCTATCTGTGTCTTATGAACTGTTATTTAAAAAAAGACATATTAGTGTATGACAATAAGCACATTTTATTTAAATTAAATTATAATTAATTCCATTTGACAGTTAGCAAGTTACTTATTTATTCTGACTTTTATGTATTTATTTACCTATCAATGCATAACATATTCTTTTGCGATTATTTCAATGGTTGACATAAGAATAAACACTATTTTGAAAAAAGAAGAAGAATGGTATTTACTCACGAAAGTTTTATGTACATAACCTACTAACCAAAATGTTTTAAATACTGTGTTAATTTAAGTGCTCTTAAAGTTAAAAAAAATAATAATATCACATTTATTTATTAATTACCTTGTGTATACACATATATTATATGTATGTATAAATTTTGATTAAAAAATGATAAGTCAAATAAATATGGGATTCATTATTGTCAGTTTAAATTATTATAAAGATGGCAAAATTGCGATACGAGTTCGTATATACATTTTTTTAAGTATGGGATAGTTTTAAGAAGAAAGCAGTTTAATTCTCACATACAATAATTATTTACAATATTTTATTTCACCTGCTGTGTAAGACCCTGTTTTTTTTTTGAATGTAATCAATTTTTTTGCATACTTCAATTTTGTTTTATGAGTTGATTTTATAATTTGATTATGTTTGTTTTTTTTTTTTGAATGACAGAAGTCGTTTGAAATTTATGTTTGAGGAGATCATTATCTACATTGAACTCCGGGTATAGGATTCGCTACTCAATTGTAGATTCTTAACTTTATTGAAGGTAAAACAAACACTGTTTGTATAGTGTTATGTACGAAGCCAGGAAATGTCTGCATATCGGTAAAACAATAAGCGATGAAGGTAAAGGCAGGAGCGTAACTAGGGAGGGGTAAACAGGGAACGTGCCCTAGGCGCCATCAAGGGGGGGGAGCATAAATCTAAATTTACTAACTACCTATTAAAAAAAGAATCATTTAATTCTTATTCTACATTTCTTGCAGAACTGACTGCGGATGTTATGTATAATACATACATTACTTTATGCCACTAATTTCGTAAGTAATGTTAGTCGGGCTTAAAAAGGTACCTCTATCAAGATAGAAGAAGGTAGTTCTTGAGCTACCTTACCTTGAGACAAGGTCAATATTTGTAGGATATCCTAGGAAAAAAATGTGTAGGTATCTGTTTTTAAAATAATTCACAAAGGGAAAGGGGCGCAGTTTGGATGCGTGTCCTGGGCGCCGTTTTACGTCGCTACGCCCCTGGGTAAAGACATTGTATGCAATGTAATCATATTACGAGTTTTACACATTTCTGCATATTCCATGAATATCAAATTGGCGTTAAATTTAATAATTCCAGAATTTGCAGTTTTCAATTTTTTGTTTATAATTATACCGATCGATATTCAGATGACGCACAACTCTATAATGTAAGGTGATGGCTCTTCGTTCGTTCAAGATATAACCACAAAGTGATCTTGATGCCCAGAGAATCCTGATTTTATGGGACAAAAGTTTATAATTTTCGAAATATTGTGCACCTCGCAAAATCTATGTTGTGTATCTCGCTTGGATGACAACAGGCTGCGCGTCCCACGCAGACACGTACCTCGAACTACTAAGATTGGCCCTCTATTTACGCGAATGACATGAAGGCGAAGATAATACATTTCTTAGGCTGAAGGTTCGAGTTTGAGTGATGGTAGAGCAAATAAGTTTATTAACTAAATTAAATTTACATTTTAGCCTAGCAATACGACTAAGGGTTTTGAACCTTCTCTTCGTTTCAGTCTTATTCTAAATTTCATATTCTTTAGTTTGGTTAATAACATAGGAGACATTTGGGAAAAATGGTTTTACACTCATCCCTCAGTAGCACGGTTGATCGGGGGAATTCACCTCCTTAAACTGATTTTGGGAATTATATTAACACCAGTGCCAGATTTACCATATAGGCGGACTAGGGGGTGCCCAGGGGCCCCCACAAATTAGGGGCCCCCACAAAATGATATAACTCCTTGGATGAAAGAATTTCAGCTTACCATAACGTCAATGGCTACTTTAGATTTTTTAGGCAGTTATACGATTTGCCAATCTGCGAAATTCGACATAATTCAAAGCGATTAGTTGATCTATATACTGAAGATTTGGAAGACAATTTGGATAATGAACTCATTCAATTTCGAGGATTGGCTAAAGAATTCGATATAAGAATCGATACACGTGACGAGGAAAATACTTCTAAGCAAAAAAATATTCAAATAAGTTTTGAAGCAAAACTTTATAAACTATTATGTGACAATGATTTACATGAATCGTTTCCTAATGTAAGCATTGCTCTAAAAATTTATTTAACTCTAATGACAACCAAATCTCAGATGAGTGCATGAGGCAAGATAGATTAACGAGTTTGACGGTCATGAGCCTGGAATCTGATTTACTGAGAGAATTAAATTTTGATGACATTATTGATAGTTTTGCTGAGCAGAAAAGTCGGAAAATAATATTTTGTAAACTTTTAATCCTTGAAGTATCGGTCATTTCATTTATTAGTAAATAAAAAAATTTTCAACTAAAAATCTGGTTATTTTCCCGTTTCTATCAAAAATTTTCGTCTCAAATAGGCCCCCACAAAAACTCCGCCTATGGGCCTTAGAAAAGTAAATCCGGCACTGATTAACACTATACTTATATTAAATTTGGGTGAATATGTACACTAAATTGTATTTCTTAATCATGTTTTACAAGGGATAGTACGCCTAGATGGATATTTTTGTTTAATGAAAAAGGATGAAATCTAAGTTCTTCTTTTTCTTAGAAGAAAACTGTGGGAAGCTAAAATAAGAAACGGATGCTATAAGTGATGCACTACACTAGATATGCCGCGAATAGTGGTTTGGCTGAATATCGAATATTCGACCAAACAAAAGATGTGTGCGCAACAGGTTACGATCTGTCTCATTGCGGTGTTTCTGGGAGCGACAGGGCAGGCGTATTTGGTTCATTTGCGAGTAGACCGTGTTACAACAAGAAATTATTTAATATTTATTATTCTGGCGTTGTGAAATCAGAATTATTACTAAAAAATATTGCTGTTTATAGCTAAAAGCTTTATAAAATGGCACCAGTAGTTAATAAAAAATCGCCTGTTTGGGAATACTATGAGATTTATCGTCTTTTATCTATCGGCTCCTCATGGCAGCAGTTTTTATAGTGAAAGCCCATTTTCAGAAGCAGGTATTATCTATGAAGAAAAGCGCAATAGTTTGCTACCAACAAATGCTGAAAATATAATTTTTATTCACCATAAAACTTGCCACTGATAGCTTTTAAATATTAAAGTTGTAAAGGTAAATGATTGATATATTAAATAATTATTATTTAAATAAATAATAAATATGTATGAAAGATATAATTGATCTTTATTGATTTGATTTATGAAATATTATATCTTTCATACATATTTATTATTTATTTAGACGATCTTTACGAGAAAGCCAAAAAGTTTCTTTTAGAATATTTTTGAGTGCATCAAACTTATTTTCTTGTGGTGGATTTACAATAATATCTCTAACATGAGAAGTGTAATCCTCAGGTATAGGTAAAGAAGCTAGCGTGAACTTAGTTTCATCGTCAATAATATTTTAAATTCCTGTCAAAACAAAATAATAACTGGTACAAAATTTTACCTTGGGTACTTCTAAATTTATACTCCTCGGTCAAGGAGGATATTAACCTTTCTTCTGCAGAAATTTTATATGGGATTCCTCTACGATTACCATATGATTTCTTTTCAGAAAAGATTGATATATATCATTCTGTTCAACAATCTACTCGAGAGTTAAAAAATAGAATGATTAACGTAAAATTTTTCTTTACCAGACAGTTCACCAACAAAAATGTATTTTTACCCAAAGATTTAGATTCATCAAAAAAAGTTTTTATACGCGAGGATCATGTCAAACCTCCACTATCTTGTAATTATAGAGGTCCTTTCTCTGTTATCAAAAGATTTCCTAAATTTTTTGTTATTGATGTCAATAACAAACCTACCTCTATTTCAATTGATAGGCTAAAACCTGCATACTTTTTTCAATGTTCATCTTTTCTTAAATTACTTTGTATTTAATTATAAGATGTACATCAACTATTAAAGTTTTTTCCGAGTGAACAAGGTTGTTTTATGTTACAACCTTTTTCTAATCGTTTTTCTTTATTAGTTGATGGGTGGAAGTATGTAGCGGTATCGCTTCTTCATTAAATTATTCTTATAATTTTGTTCATCATTTTTATCTGTTGCATAACAACTATAACTTCCCTCTATTATCACGGTTGCTTTGAATGTTAACAACCATGGTAATTTACATATTAAAAATAATAATATTTCGTAAATCAAATCAATAAAGATCAATTATATCTTTCATTCATATTTATTATTTATTTAAATAATAATTATTGAATATATCAATCATTTACCTTTACAAAGTAATAATTTGTTATTAAAATATAGATACATTTTTGAGTAATATGCGCGTTTTTTATTCATAATTTAGTATTCGGTAGTCGGACGAATAGTATGCAGTATTCGTTACAATGGTAAAAGTGGCCGAATACCGAATACTTTCCGAATATTCGGGGCATCTCTAAGCGACACCCTGTGAAGAAACTTCAGAATTCAGCCAAGCAAACAATGTTTTTTTCCAAACCGAAAACGGTAGAAAACATGCAGCAGATAACACTTCTCAACAAGCCGGGTTTAGAAAACCGATAGATAGCAGTAAACTAGTTTGCCCTAATTTTTCGTATCCATTATTACACGCAAAAATTGCGAGTTTCTTAAAAATAAAACTAAATACATGCCTGTGCCATAAATGATGACATATTCTAGAATTTATTAACAAATATAGAAATTATATTCAATTTCCATTTCACTTCAACTTATATAATTTTCATTAAATATACAAACACATATGATCTAAAAATAAAATAAAAATTTACAAAACAAAAAGAATGAGTACAGAAATAAAATGGTGAAATTTAAAGTATAAGAGCATCGTAGATTATTAAAGTGATTTGAAGAAAAAAAAACAAAACAAAACTATATAATTTACTACTTTCTTAACAACATATATATTTTATATACAGCCTGTTTTCAAAAGCATTTCTAATAGGGAATCAATGTTAAATAAATAAAATATTTACTAGAAAACTATACATCCATACACATACTTACAAACATCTGGGCTGCTTATGTTATGATGTTGGTTTGATGTCATTTAAGAGTGGGCATTTAGTGATGCCCACTTAATTTATAATATTATTATTCATTACGTCGGCACACAACTAGAAAACCATACATCCATACACATACTTACAAACATCTGGGCTGCTTGTGTTATGATGTTGGTTTGATGTCATTTAGGAGTGGGCATTTAGTGATGCCCACTTAATTTATAATATTATTATTCATTTCGTCGGCACACAACTAGAAAACCATACATCCATACACATACTTACAAACATCTGGGCTGCTTGTGTTATGATGTTGGTTTGATGTCATTTAAGAGTGGGGATTTAGTGATGCCCACTTAATTTATAATATTATTATTCATTACGTCGGCACACACACACTACAGACTACAGAGTACCCCCACTATTTTCATTTCTTTATGAAGCATTGTGTAGTTATATAGTAAATAATATTTAACATTGATTCTCTATTGGCAAAGAAAGCTGTCCAAAACAGACGGTATATATATATATATATATATATATATATATATATATATATATATATATATATATGTGTGTGTATAATAGGAAACAATCGACCCATATTTAGAAAGAGAAAATTTTGTATTGAATTTTTCTATTTGATATACAAATAGTTAATGAAAGAAATGCTATCATAGATGATATATCGTTTTCTTTATTATATATTTATTACAATCCTGTCAATAATTTTCTAGGTTAATCGAATTCGTTTTATTTTAAAATATGATTTTAATGATTGCAAAGACATGTATTATTATGTTATTTACTCTTGATACTACATTTTAAATTACAATACCAATCGATCAAAAAGTATGTTTAAATTTAGTGTATATAATACAATACATATTTATAAAATACAAATAAATGTTCTAGGAAGTGGAGCAAACATTTGAATTGTAATTTCAGAATCCTAGAGTTCTCTTTGATTATTTTAATAATCTTTATCTCTAATATAGTTTATAGTTTCTATAGAAATACATACATTAACAAAATTTTGGAAACTAATTATTTGCCAATAAATTTAAAAAAAAATTGACATTCAAACTGTCAAAATTTAAGAAAATAATAATTTGACATAAATAAAAACACACATAACGGATTACTCATTCGGTTGCACACAATAAACAGCCATTATTTTCAGCCACTAATCAATACAATTTTCAGTAGTGGATTAGAGAATATCTAATATTATTTATAAGGAAATTTTGTAATCGTTAAATACCTTAAAATTTTAGTCGATTCCAAAAGCGGCATTTAAAACATAAGTTATTAATATTTTTTGAAAAATGAATGCCACTTTAAAGTGCTAGATAATACACATTTAGCTAAATTTTAAATGTTAAATAGTTTTCGCAACCTATGTTACGGCTTAACTATGAGATTTAGACGACAATACTATATAATTAAAATATTTTTTCTACACTTTTACTGCATACATGTTTTCTTTGAAACCCGTTTTTGACCAGCATTCGGGATGTTGCTAGCCTGTCAAAAGCTTTTTGAGTGTTATGGGCCGCCCAATATCTGAAATTCTGTTTATTGATGTATTCTGCCAGGTATCGTCGTGTTATATGTAATGTTCAAGCGTGCCTTGCTGAACGTTAAGGACTGCGAAGGATAGCATCTCGTACTCGCTCAATATTCTCAGATGATCCCATTGTTTGTTTATGTGGATGTGACTGATTTTAAACGCTTCCATCGTTATGCCATTTTCCCACCATCCAACCAGCCAAGTAGCCGAGCGGTCTCAGGCGTGATGTCTGCGCAGTATGCAGTAGTTGGAAACTGGGAGGTTATGGGTTCGAATCCCGACATCGGCAGTTTGTCAATTATAAAAAAAAAGGGGCGGTTGATTGACTAAACTATCGGCGTATGGACAAGAACGATGTAACCGACTGTGCTTGAGCAGGTTTTCTGCAGTTTCCTGCACGAATATCGAGATGAATATCGGCATAGTTCCTATCATAGTCGGCTGCAGCCACATATCCTACCAATTTCTAGTCTACTCACAAATTCCTTCCACTCCACTTACATCCTTAGGCATCACAATGGACCTTATGATCGAAGTGTACCCCGTCCATTTATTGCCATTCGTGCCATCTTCAAACTCCCCCATGAACGCACGTTACATCGATACAATGTGCTTAGGACCTTTCATCGATGTAGAGGTGTGGACTCACCCTTCGATTTGAAATAATAATGTCTCAAGAAGAATCTCTTAATGGCAGCATACACCAAAACTGACAGTTAGAAGAATGAATTATATCAAAGTTCCAAACATTTATTATTCGACTTATTGACTGAATTAAATCAGGCAGACTGATTATTCCTAGTGATTACCACTTATATTGGGACCTCTGGCAGAGGTGGAATTTAATATTTCATCCTACTAGCAGTAGTTTCTAAGTTATTCACACTAGAGTGCGATCACGAAACTTAGGGCGAAGGGTATGTCGCGGACTTATATCTTTGAAAAAACGATGGTATTCTAAAATTTGGACAAAGGTGGAATAACATCTATAAATATTTGCCATAAGATTGGGAGAAATAACACGATTCCAAAGCATTAAAGTATCATTTTATGGTAGGCAATGAGGTCACCTCAAGGGTAATCAAGGATTGTCTGGAGGAATTTCTGAAACTAGCAAAACGGAACAATGTTATATTGATCTGGGTGCCGGGTCACAGTGGTTTCGAAGGAAACGAAAAAGCAGATTCGTTAGCAAAGATGGGAGTCGGGATACCCTTCATTGGCTCAGAACCTATTTTAGGAATTCCAAGGACTGTATGTAAACATGTGATCAGCGAGTGGTCAAATGCTAAACACCGTGATCACTGGGAAAAAGTACAGCGGCAGGAGGTCGGGAAAATACTGCTTCAGAGTGCTACCAAGATGCTATTTCTCGATGCACTGAAGCTGAACAGGATGCAACTGCGGAGGGTGACGGATTCATTACCGGGCATTATCCCCTGCGGAAGCATCTGCACACAATGGGACTCCATAACGGGTCCATTATGAGCAGATTGTATGGCGAGGAGGAAGAAACATCCAGCCACATTATCTTTGACTGCGAACCTCTAGGTTACAGCAGATACAGGATATTCGGTGCATCTCAGTAGAAGAGTCATGCCGGTGCTAGCGCATACTTCCAAATTTGTCCACCAAAGGCATTGGTGGCGCTGCGATCGGCCCGGCATGACTCTTCTACTCATCTCACCCCGAATATATGAACCTTCGAGAGGACCTGATAAGCAAGCTCCAGGAAATTGCCAATTGCCATATGGGAGAAGCGAATCTCATCGGGCTGAGGTAGAAGGGAGAGCACAATGGACCATAAGATCCAAGTGCAATACTTTTTAGACCCTAAGATGTATCTATCTATCTATCTTATGGTAGTCAATTTTTGAATGTAACTGTACTTATATTATTGTAATTAAGTGAATCATTTATTAAAACACTTAATTGTAATATTTGTGATTTAACGGGTGTGGTGATTTTCGATAATTAATATGACTCGCATCAAGCAAATGACTTTATCATAAAATATTTTCATTGATCTTCCAAAAGCATTATAATTATTGTTAGTCTCCCGGATATATAAGTATTTAATATTTGAAATTTTTTATAATACTAATATAATAAATGATCAAACAATTTCTTATTCTAATCATTAAAAGAATTTTAATGTAATTACTTAAATAAACTATCAAGTAAATTGTATTTACAAAAAATTTTAAACTTGAAAACTGTTAATATAAATTGATAAAATCATTTTACCTAATGGAAATAATCATTTAAAATAATGATCATTAAAGTATTAGATAAATTTGGGTAATCTGATAGCGAATCTGATATTGTATAATTACATACAATCAAACACATGCGACTTTCTCTTATTGCCATACTTATTAATGATGGATGGCATTTATAAAAAATTACTTATAAAAACAAACAAATATTAGTTAATAATTTTAAAAATCAATGAGAGTGATATCTAATTTTTAACCCGACTTCAAAAAGGAGGATGGTTCTCAATTCGTCTGTATTATTATCCGTTAAAACAGATAAAAAAAATGTGTTATAAAGAAATGCACTAAAAGTTAGTAGGTCGTTTAGTAGGTCTACCCATATTTAGACAAATAAAATAAGTTATAGAAATTCAAAATCACTAAAAAGCGAGAAATAAAACCTATTTTAACAAAGTGGAAACCCGCCTTCAAAAATCAAATATTCTATAACAAAAAATGCACTAAAAAGTAAAAAAATAATTGCATATGCATGTGCCAATTTTAGTTCACCTAAGCAAATATTTTAAAATATATATGTACAATTATTGTTATTTTTGGAGGTGGTGTCCATAAGTTATGTGAATTTCTCTATGCTGACACCGACTCCAAAAATAACAATAACTGTTCATATATATTTAAAAATTTTTACTTAGGTGAACTAAAATTGGCACAAGAATATGCAATTATTTTTTTACTTTTTAGTGCATTTTTTGTTATAGAATATTTGATTTTTGAAGTCGGGTTCCATTTTATTAAAATAGTTTTTATCTATATGTACATTTTTATATCTGTCATATACAGAGTATGTTATGCGAGAATAAATAACAAAAGAGGGTGCATATTGTTACATTTCTATCATGGGTCCATACATTTCTCCTATATGGGCCCATAAGGTCTATACGATCAATTTCCCAGTATTTGTTATATTTTACCTGAATACTATTTGTAAATTTTTAACGGTGAACATTTTCTGTTTTTGCTAAATCGTTTTACTGAAGAAAAAAGATTTTCAAAGTTTCTTAAGAAAAAAGATTTCCATTCAAACATAGATTTCTGTTGTCTTTCACTTGTTTTATTTAATTTTTTTTTAAATATATATGTTACTGGTATTCAGGGCAACAACAACAAAATTCATTTTTACAAATTAGAAATTAGAGAACATAATATCGGCAATATTTCTGTGAATATTATAGTCCACAGTACACCACGGTTTATTTTTAATGATTAGTAACAGGCTAAATTTTTGTCAGTAGTTTCCTTTCGACGAGACACCCAACTTTTCTCTCGCGAAAATTCTTGATAATAGTGACTAATGAAGCGCGTATGAGAGTAATTTGTTGGTTTGACGATAGCAAAAATTTTATCAGTTAATTTGTTAGTTAAATTGAGAGATAATGTAATAAAGACTTCATAAAAACTTGTGTCCTACAAAATGGATGGTGTGACAGGCAGGTCCCCCGACCCCAACATGTTCAAATAATGGGGCATGCATAGTTATTAGTAACAAGTTGATTTGTATGCTGTTAATTAATAATAATGGTATGTATAATTGGATAGCCACCTTGTCCTACAAATATGCCAATATTATGACAACATTTTTATCATTAGTAACAAGCTCATTTTTGTTTTTTTCTGTAGGGATTAAATACGATTTTTCCCCTTTCATCAAAAGTTTTCAAGGCATCAAAAGTTTTTAGATGAATTCACTGATGATCCCAAAAAATCACGGGGCTATTCATCTTGACTTTAATACGTTTTACTTGTTTTTAGCCTAATATACTACTGCATTATTATCCCGACTTCAAAAAGAAGGATGGTTCTCAATTCGTCTGTATGTTGCTTTTTTATTTTATTTTTTTTATGTTTGTTACCTCAGAACTCCGTCATTTATGAACCGATTTTGAATTATTTTTTTGTTTGAAAGGGTATACTCATTCATAATAGAAAAATAAGAAAAATTTTTTAAAAACCAACTTCAAATAAAAAAATTGTTTACAAAAAAAACCGTTACCAAAAAAAAAAATTTTACAAAAAAAAAACAAAATGCATGCAAAAAAAACTGAAAATCTGCTATGAAAAAATGCAGTAAAAATAAAATAAAAAATTTTTACAAAATGGAAACCCGACTTCAAAAATCAAATATTCTTAAACCAAAGATGCACTAAAAAGAAATAAAAAATTGCGTATTCTTGTGTCAATTTTAGTTCACCTAAGCAAAAATTTTTAAATATGTATGTACAATTATTGTTATTTTTGGAGGCGGTGTCCAAATTTTAGGTGAAGTATAAATTTTATGAGAAACATTAAAATTTAATTAAATACAATATTTTTTCAATTTTCCTATGCTAACACCGACTCCAAAAATAATAATAATTGTACATATACATTTAAAAATTTTTGCTTAGGTGAACTAAAATTGACACAAGAATACGCACTTATTTTTGTATTTTTTAGTGCATTTTTGGTTTAAGAATATTTGATTTTTGAAGTCGGCTTTCCATTTTGTCAAAATATTTTTTATCTATTCATATGCTTTTATAGCTTCTGGTATGAAACAATGAAAAAATGGTTCCAGTTATTATGAGTCGGGATTATTCTTGAGAAAATGCCAATGGCAGCAGTGAAATTTTTAGACTATATTTTTTGTAAGTAGATACGCATCTTACTTTTCTTGGATACTATTCATAGGGTCCTATGTTCTTAATACAATATTTTTATATATTATTAAAATTTCAAATTTCGATTATTTTTTTATAAATATGATTAATTTATTATGATAAATATTTTTGTTTATTTGATTTGAATTATGAGTCCAGGGTCCACACACTAGTCCACATAACCATTACAGAGTACATTAACCCTGTAGGATGAGTACCTAAATAATAATATATATTTTTGATGGTCATATGTCAAATTATACGTCGATTGATGAATTCTATAAAATAACTTCTATATCAAATGATGAAGATTTGACCTTAAGAATTATTTTGGCCTTTGGATTTTGTAAGTAATTTGACACCATGTTTTTTTTCTTGAATAATGTTAAAGTACTAACCACAAGTTTCTCAATTTACAAATTAATGAACAATATATAAAAATATCAACAACAACCAAAAAAAAAACCAAAAATCTTTTAAAATTTAATTTTGTCAAAAAATTATGACTGAATTCACAGGAATTTAATTTAATTTTTTTAATTGTTCAATAGAGAGTATTTCGTACCAAAAAAATTTCTTTTTGTTTTACTAAAAGCGAGGACAATTTTCGAAACTCTGGCCCTCAATACATATTGCATCTGCCTAATAAATAATTCGTTTCAGAATTTTCATATTTCTTTTTCCGGTATCAAAAATAAAATCCTTAGAAAGTGACACATACGCTGTTGTCACTTATTATCGTATGTTCCATAGAAAGTGACACACACGCTGTTGTCCCTTATTATCGTATGTCCTATAGTATACTCAAGCTGCAGAGTCCAGCCATAAAAACAAACGAAATCACGTGATCATTGCAAATGGTGCAATTTGATTGGTTCTTTTAATAACTTGGACCTTTAATACAAGTCTCAGTTCATTCGTATGCGAATTGACGTTTACTGTTATCATTTTTGTGATCCATTATTTCGATTTTTTTTTATTTTTAGTTTTTGTTGTTATATTTGCCCTTGTTATTATTTCTATTGTTTCTATTCGTTATATTCATGTTTATATCAAAATTATATGAATAAAAAACGAAAACGATAGAATAGAGCCGCTCTGTTTGGCATATGTTCACGTGTTCAGTGCATGTATTTTTTATTGTGGCTGGACTCTGTAGTTTGAGTTTAGTGCAAATAGAGTCATAGAACATCAAGCTGCGATATTTTTTTAATCAATTTGTCTTGAAAGTTATAGATATCATTTGAATCCGAAAATTGGTATACCCTGTATATTAATTATATGGCTATTATAAATTAATTCCAAGTTGGTAACGGTTGGAAATATTAACTGAAGACCAAATTGTTTTTTTGATATAGACGTTCATAAACTGGTCTATTTAATCCCATTCTGGATATTATCCTGTCTGCTTGTCTGTCCGACAACTCGATTACTCAAAAAAGAAAAAAAATTAGTAGTTAAAATTTGTTGACCATGTTTTCCACTTGATTTTTTTTTCATAATTCAATATTTTGACACAGTTTTACCTAAAACATCTGTAATTACTTATAAATTGGACCAGTCCAAGTGGCCGAGCGGTCTAGTATGCCTACTTGGAAACTGCGAGGTTATGGGTTCGAATCCCGATATCGGCAGTTTGTCAATTATTAAGAAGAAAAAAAAAAGGAGCGGTTAATTGACTAAATTGTCGGCGTATGGACAAGAACGAAGAGACCGGCTATGCTTTAGAAGGCTTTCTGCAGTTTCCTCCACGAACTTCAGATGAATATCGGCATAGTTCCTATCATAGTCGGCTGCAGCCGCATATCCTACCAATTCCTAGTCTATACATAACAATTCCTTCCACTCCTCTTACATCCTCACATCCTTAGGCATCACAATGGACCTTATGGTTGAAGTGTAGCCCGTCCAGGGCTGCCTCTAAATAATAAATTGGAGAATCATGCTTATGCAATACAGTCCTTGGTATATAAAACACATGTCGTGTTATTCTACATTTATGCGTATGAATAAATCAAATAAACAGTACACACACTGATAAAGACTTCTGTATAAACATGATATTTAAACAATTAAGCTGTTAAATTTTTCTGTTTACATTAGCACAAATGCCATTGCATTTATCATATAGTGATTGAAAAGACTGGAACAATTTTAAATAACTGTTTCAAAATTAGTTCCATTTCCAATTAACACACTATTAAAAATTTATGACCATAGTTTTGCATATTGTAACTTACTTTAAGGAGAAATTGTTGTGTTAAATGATTAATTGAAATTCTAAACAGATAAACTGCTTTAAACCTGTTGTTAGAATTAGTTTAAAATGATCTTTTAATAAATATTTATCCGCTTGCAGCTAGTCAATAAACCGCCAAAGTTATTATCTTATTAATGTTAATAACATTAATCTATTTGTTAAAAAATATATAACATATTGTATACGTTTCAAATATATCAATACATCAAATTGAGAGAAAAAATACATAAAATATTGTATTTAGCTGTATTTTATTTATAAATTTTATATATAATTCTAAACAAAGTTATTAATCATTTAGTTATATATGTTGACAATATTAATATTATAAATTGACATTTATATATTTGGGCTAATTGCGCAATTTATAATCACATTTTTGCTGAATGTCAAACGTTTATTAAGGACGTTCATGAATGACGTTCTTGATAGTAGATAAAAATTTTATTTTTGTGAATTGAATAGCTCAATTATGTCGTTACCCTCCCTCAAAAATTTAAAACCTGTTGACAATCATTTCAAAGAGTAATTATCGATTAAAAGTCGAACTTTCAACGCAGCGTCTTATGGAGAATAGAATTTTTTTTGTACTTAAAATTATAATAACTATATTATTAAACTATCCACCATAATAAATAACGTTTATAAATATTCTTTGAAATATGCAGTTTATATAATTGCATTAAAAAAAATGGTGTTGATGAATGTTTGAGTTAATTATTTAATAAAATTAAAACTGCCTGCTTTTTGTTTGTTTTTGCCACCATATTTTGAAAACTGGCGACAGCGCACAGTAAAAAAATATCACATACACACAAATATACAACATAGTTTATTGTCAGATTTGTCAAATCAATTTCTAATTTACATTTACTGATATTTTACAATAAATACTTTGTTCCTAAATATAAAGTACTTAATTCCTAAAGGTAAAGAAATGGCTTTCTTCACATAAATTTGTTTGTTGAACGTAACCAGTTTTTGATCGTGCTTGCTTGTTTCTTCGAGTATGTACGAAATAATTCAAAGGCTTTTAAACCTTCGATTTATTAGATCAGTGTTTCGAGCTCATTATTTTAACAAAATTCTGACTTTTCTTAATTTTCTGTAAACATCATTTTTTTTTAAATTCGTTATGCAGGAACTGAGTCAACTTAGTGAATTTCTCCAGAATAAATACAACTGTGACCGCTAGAGTGACTATAGACATATATAAGGATACATATATTTACCAAATATTTGTTTACTCTCTAGCGGTCACAATTTTAGTCAGATCAAAATAAAATTTCGTATATGATATGCTTTTGGTATTTGAAAGTTCATTGTTGAGTAGAATCGGTCAAGAGGAAAAAGGGATTTAAATAAAGAAGAAAACACGAAATATTGTACAAAAGTCTTTTAGTATTAGCAAAATCCAAAAATATATAAGTAGTAAGGTTGTAAAAAACCACCTGCACTACAATTCATTATCTGATCATTTTTTCTACGTCCCAATTATTTAGGAACTTAATTTCCAATCTTAAATCGCAAATATTTCAGTAAATATTAGTAAACAGAAAATATGGCCAGCTAATGAATTGTAGTAAAATTTATTTCGTTTATGATCAACTTGAGTAATATTAAAAGAGGAATTCAAGATTGAATGTATCCTCCTCCCACTAAGCCCTTTTTTCCTCAATTGCAAAAAGTACGTCGTATACCAGTTTTCATTCCTATCGGATTAAAATTGTAGCTTTTAGAACGCGTATTAATTTTAATGATTATATGTTCGATGAAGATTTTAAGAAATTTTTCCAAACTTTCTTCATTGGTTCAATACCAATAGCTACATTTTCTATGAAAATTCGCAAAACATAAGTAACATGTTGAATTAAAATTTCAATAAATAATAGTTTAAAAAAACTAAAAAATCACGCTTTTATAGAAAATTCAACTAAAAAATAGAAAATAAAATTTAATAAATTTGGATTAAGAAAAGTGTAAATAAGAAACAAATGTATATTAATGGAAAAATGCGTGGGGTGCATAGTGTCAATAGTTAATATTAATATACATTTGTTTCTTATTTACACTTTTCTTAATCCAAATTTATTAAATTTTATTTTCTATTTTTTAGTTGTATTTTCTATAAAAGCGTGTTTTTTTAGTTTTTTTAAACTATTATTTATTTTTCATTTTTTAGTTTAATTTTCTATAAAAGCGTGTTTTTTAGTTTTTTAAACTATAATTTTTTAAACTATTATTTATTTTTTCAATACTTTTCAATAAGTATTTTAAATCAGGGACTTTTCAGAAGTTTCACTTCTACCGTGTGTGACTTGCACACACACACATTTTTTTTTTTAAGTCAGTAACTTATCTGGGAAATTGATGAATCCTGGCTAATCTAATAAGGATAATCGGATATTTTAATTGAATTATTGCATTGTCATCGGTCTTTGACAGGTGTGCAAAATTTGAATTAAATCTGATCGTAGGAGAAAAAGTAGGAGAAAATCGAGCCCAAAAATGTCGGTTACATACATACATACATACAGGTGAAACTAATAAAAAGCGTATAAAAACCTAGAGTTCTCACTAATTACCATTCGATAATATAATGTTTAAACATGTTTCTGCAAATTTTGCTCATGCTTCAAATTATTTTTAGTTCCTCAGCAATTGATACGTGGACCTCCGCAACTTGGACCTCCGCATTCCAAATGATTGATTACTTTTACGCTTATTGATTGATACAATATATACAGCCCTTTACGTATCTGACTGATTCACTCACTCACTCATCTATACTAAATCTAGCCCACTACTAAACAATCTAGAAGTATGTGTGTTTTTGCACTTACGGGAAAAATCGGATAACATTAATTTTCCAAACGCACTACCCCCCCTCCCCGAAAATGGGAAAAAACCAAAAAATATCTTTGTTCTTTTTATACATGCTAGAAGAATGCTGTTTTTTTGTATTTGACGTAGAATACTTTGAAACTTACGAGACATATCGGAAAACTTTAATTTTCCTAACGCAACCCCCCGAAAATGGGAAGCCCCCATAAACAATTTTCATTTCTAAATATGCGGTGTTTTGCATTCGGCGTGGGATACTCTGAAACTCAAAAGAAATATTCTCCCCTTGTACCCCTTTTGATCTCTCCTTATACCAACGCTGTTCCTCCCTCTTTAACCTCCCTTGATTGGTTCATTTATTGGGTTCTTTATTTTACAAAAATTAACACAACGAAGGGTATGTTTTCTTTCTAGGACGCGTAGCCAAGGCCGAAAGGCCACACAACGGATCAAGGGGGCAGAGCCCCCTTCCAAGCGGTACGAGTCTTTATGTAAATAATCGTTGGTGAGTCTGTTAGTGATCGTGTAATTTTTGAATGACTTGACCGATTGAGGTCATATTCACACAATATTTGTTTAATCGAGACGATGCTTCATAGTTATAAAAACTTTTGTATGAAACATTTTTTTTTTTGTGCGAAGCCGCTAGTAGATATATATACTGGTTATTGGTCTATAAAATGTTTATTAATATAAAATTTATATTATTTTTCGATGATTTATTGCACTAATAGTTGTCATCAATTACCGCCTCCCCTCTTTTTTCCGAACGTATTTTTGTGCGACCCTTAAAATAGTATCTATTTTGCTTTTTGTGGTCATAGTTTATTGAAATTTTACTCTTGTACTAATATGTTATTTGTCTTCTAGTATTTTGTTTAGTGTATATTTTTAATATCGGACAAATATTTTTTTAAATCTAATATAATATATAGCCCTAATCTAATATAATAAAGTGAAGCTGACTGACTGACTGACTCATGTATACAAACTCTAAGGCACTTCTAGACATGCTAGAAAGATGCGGTTTTTGCATTCGACGTGAAATTGCTTGAAACCGACGGGAAAAATCGGAAAACTGCAACTTTTCCATTGCAACCCCCCGGAAAATCGGAAAAACACCCCCCCCAACATGCAAAAAAGATGTAATTTTCACCAATCGACCCGACATAAAGTTAAATTAACAGAAAAATTTGAAAAATTTCATTACCTTCATCGCAACCCCCGAAATTGGGAAAAACACCTCTAAAACAGCCATTTTCACTTCACTATTAATGGTAGAAAGATCGGGTTTTTACCATTCGACGTGGAACAGGTTCAAAATAACAGGATTATTTGAAAAACGTAAATTTTTCTATCACAACCCCTCGCAGTTGGAAAAAACACCCCTACAAACACCTCTTTTCTTTTATACATGCTATAAAGATGCTGTTTTTTTCATTCGACGCTTAATAGCTACAAATTAAGAAGGTGATTAGAAAAACTTAGAATGTTTCATCATTACCCCCTAAAAAATGGGCAAACAACCCCCTAAGCTACTCTTTTAACTTCAAATTCATGGTAGAAAGATGGGATTTTCACCAATCGACCCGAAATAATGTCAAATTAACAGATTACATACTTTGAAAAATTTCATCACCTACATCGCAAACCCCCGAAAATGGGAAAAACACCCCTTAAACTATTTTCCAGGGTGTTTAACGCCTATCCATTCGTTGATCACTTGTTTTTGGGATTCTTAAAATCGGTTTCGGGCCTATGAAAGGTAATCCGACTTTCTTTGCTAAGGTATCTGTTTTTTCATTCCCTTCGAAACCACTGTGACCTGGAATCCAGATCCATTTAATGTTAATCCGTTTGGCCAGCTACAGTAGGCAATCCCTGACTACCCCTGAGGTGATTTCAGTATCGGGTAGGGCTTTTAGAGCAGCTTGACTATCCGAGATAATGTATGCGTTATGCTTTATGTAGCCTTTACGCAGTTTCTCCCGGACGCAAGCCAGTATGGCGTAGACTTCTGCCTGAAAGAAGGTAGTATACATTCCCAAGTTGAGGATAATGTTTGCCTTGGGTCTTTCACCGTAAATTCCTACCCCGGTACCTTCCCCAGATCTATAATCGTATAATTCTATATTTCTTTCCATAAATTATCTATTTCTACTATTTCGACTAATTCGTTTGTTTTCGAAACTCTACATCATCAAGTTTCAACTACATTTTTATAATTATTCCAAATTTTGTGTGTTATTGAAGTCAATAATAGTGTTGTTTAAACAACACATGTTTCCAATGTTAATCGTCCTGCATGTTTTGGTGCTCCTAAGCCTAAATTCGTATTTGTCTGCAACACCCTGATCCATGAAAGAATCAGATGTAGAATTATTTAAATTTCATGAATAATATGTATCGAGTAAATTAGTAAAAACTAGTATAAAATATAGTTGAAACTACTTGAATATATAAACGAAACGAACATTAAATATAATTGAAAAGAGTTGCGGATAAAACGAATATATGTAGTATTAAAGTATAATATTATAATAATTTATCTATTTTTAACAATACAAAGTAGACAGATATGCAGACCATATAAATGCTAACAAGTTTTATAAGCTTGTGTGATATATGCAAAATACCATGAATGGTTAAATCAAGTCCAGCCATTATGTTTTCTTTAATGAACAAAAAAAAAAACAAACAAAAAAATGAAAAAAAAATTTATCCATACACGAAAGACATTCTTTCAATTCACACAAAAACACACAATGAGAAAACATGAAAATCATTATTCGAGAGACAATAATGCTTTTTGCAAAACTTGGAAGATATTAGTCTTGCGTGGATGGACATTCAAGTTAGTCGCGACTAGTGAGGTGGTAAACTGTTTTTTTTTTGTATGTTAAAAGAAGGAAGGCTCTTTCACCCATTAACAACAACCAACAAACATCATCATCGTCATCAGAATCATCTCTTCTTTCGCTTATAATAAAATGATACACAGAGAGTCTTGAGTTTATATCGTTTTATTTCATTCACTAACAAACTTTAGTTGCAACACAGTCAATACCCTTGTTGGCTTACTGTTGTTGTTGTTGTTGGAAGAGATTGTCGTGCGGTGTTTCACGGCTTAAGAAATGCAACAGTAATTCATATATAATACGTCTTTCTTAAAACATATACCTTGAACTTCATTATATTGTTTATAAAGTAGTTGATCACGACAATAATAAAATCGACTGTCAGCCGTTTCAACAAACCACAAGGACATTTGTATTGTTTAAAAATAACCGTTATTTTTTCTTCTTGTTGAGAAATTTTTCGATGATTTTTTTATAAATTTTTTGTTAATGTGTGATACAAAAATTTCCAAGTTAGTGAATAGTATTTTTTTGATATAGAACGTTTTCGTTTTTTTCGACGTATTTACAAACATAAAATTAACGAACAGAACAAAATGAAATATTTAATTTTAATTGGTTTTATTTTTATTTTGTATTTTGGAGGTAAGTTGTTTTTATGTTATTTTTTTTTTTTATTGCTATTTCCATTGACATATAAATCAAGTTTGAATGCAATTTATTATATGCCTAAGGTGATGATAAATAAATTAGAAAATGCAACAGACTAATATAATTTTATCAGCTGCATTCTTATAAGTAGAACTAGGGTATTATAAATAAACAGAATCATTAAAAAAACGGATTTTTTTTTATTTGTAATACCAATAAACATACATCTCTTCGAATTTGTTATGAATAACATTTTTAATAAAGATGTTATTTATAAGATTATATTTATTTTTTTCACAGAAGCTTGAATAAATTAATAAATTTATTTATGTCTGATCAAAAATATTTTACCATAAATTTATACCAAGGATTAAATGTTGTTCTCTATTGTGTTTTCGAGTCAATCATAAAGAACTATTGTTATGAAATTGGTTGCCTATTGTTCAATTTATTAAAATGGTTTATTTGATTCTCTGAAAGTCATCGTCAGAGAAAATATGGTTAATAAACTTTTTTTTTAACCTTAATCATATTTTTAAGATTTTTAGTAATATTTAGTACTATTTAAATATACTATAAATTTTTGTTTTATATTTTTATAAAAATAATTAAATTTCAATAGTTTAAATAGTTTAAAAAAGGATAAATGTAACTTACATATATTCATTTATAGATTCTTACTATGGGCCACAAACGAACGCATTTAGTTTATGGTTTTTGTACACTTTTCGAATAAAATTTGTTAGTACATTTATAATGTACAACTTTTATACGAAGCATTTTTTTTATAAAACGAATGAATAAGGCACAAATCAATTCTATAGTTTTGAAAAATTAGCGCAACTTTTGTGGGGCCATGTGTACTATTGAAATTTAAAATCTTCGAAAAATTATTTAGTATAAACAAAATTTTTTTATTGAAATATGATTTTTCAAGTGTTAAGTAAATTACTAAATTGTAAATATTGAAATGAAACGAATTATTAATTAATAATATGAAACGATCATTAAATAATTTTTTTTTTTTAAATTTTATATTTATATTATTATCAATTGATCTCATCGAGAGTCTCTGAAACTACAGTCGTCTATTTAGGATGATTTATTAGCTCGTAAAAATGTTTGGCAGATGATAAATAGCTGATGCGATATTAAGAACACAAATTTTATGTGAATGTGGGGTCAATTCTTAACTACGGTGGTTTAACCCTTTGAAATTTTTATCAAATATTGTAAATGAATTTTGGCAGTGCTACTACCAAATTTAGAAAATTTTTTAATATTATCAACAATCTTGTAATGTATGAATCATAAGAGTATTGAAATCTACGCAACGGAGCTAACAAAATTGTGAATATTTGGAAGTAATATTAATGTTCAAAAAATTCACATGGTCAAACTCACGGACATAGCTGGTCGTTGGTAAAAGGAAATATCAATTGCAATTTTAACTTTAAATTATAACTGAATATCCACTAATTAGTAAAATTACTGTTTTTTTCGGTAGTAATTTAAATTAATTGGCTATTTGAAAAAAGTTTTAATTAAAATTTTGTTTTATTTTCTGCATGCTAATTTCAAGCACAATCACAAAAATGATTCGTTTCATTTATAAAAAAGAAATTAATTTATATTTAAAAGTTTCTCTCAGAATAATTGCGTCAATTATTTAAAATAATTGTGTATTCACCAAAGTGGTTGATATATCTGGTATTTGAATCCGAAATATCTGTAAGGTATATGAGAAACGATAAAATGGTGGTAGCTTTCGCGATATTATTCCCAGTTGATATGACCACTAATGCTAAAAAGAGTAAATTTAAATTTAAAAATAATCATCTGTCACTAACCATTAAAATAATAGTAAACAGGTGATCAACGAGTGATCAAATGCGAAACACCGTGATCACTGGGAAAAAGTACCCGCGGCAAGAGCTCGGGAAGGTACTGCTTCAGAGTGCAACAAAGAGGCTATCTCTCGATGCACTGAGACTGAACAGGATGCAACTGCAGAGGGTTTTTGGATTCATTACTGGACATTATCCCCTGCGGAAGCATCTGCACACAACGGGACTCCATAACGGGTCCATTGTGTGCGGATTTTGTGGCGAGAAGGAAGAAACATCCAGCCACATTGTCTTTGACTGCAAACCTCTAGGTTACAGCAGATACAGGATATTCGGTTCATCTCACCCCGAATATATGAACCTACAGGAAGACCTAATAAGCAAGCTCCTGGCCAACATATGGGAGAAGCTAATCTCGTTGGACTGAAATAGAAGGGGGAGCACAATGGACCATAAGGTCGAATTGCAATAGTTTTAGACCCCAATATTAAATCAATTACCATTAAAATTACCATTTTGTTTTTTGTCTTTCGCACTCATTTACTTGTAGTTCGGTCGATTTAACTGTACTTAGATGTACAAAATACTAACGCATCCATATTTGTGTTTAATTGCAAACTATATGTAAAATTACGAAGTCAGTCAGTATACACTGGGAGTCAGTGTACTCTTTTTCCAGAAATTTAGACGTGAAAATGTTTATTCGCTCGTTACCCTGGTGACCGATCGAACATTCTTGTGTGACGAAATATTGTAAGATTTCAATCGCTATTTACTTCAAGAGTCATAATGCGTCTACAATGTCTTTACGTATCTGTCGCGCTGTATTTGTTTTGCCTGGAGGTCATCGTACCAGTGTAGACACATGTGCGTGAACGATTACGAATTAGCTTAGTGTAAAGTAAAAAGTTGGTGTTACATGAAAACGTGTTTAGATAGGACATTGATTCTGGTGTCGTTGTGAAGAGCTTATGAAGAAATATTAGAAGGCATAGTGCGACAAAAAAAATATTCACCGGAATGCAAGTAAAAATCGGTATTAAATGGAAAATTACAAAAAAAATTTGAAGATTTTGTCTCGTGAAAATGCTCGGAATTATAGTAAACGCATATCAGAGGAAAGCTCGCGTCGATAGGATTCCAACGAGGCTAAAAATTCTAGTAAATGGGAAAACTGGAGCAGGGTCGAAAATAAATGAAAAAACTGCGCAAAGCAATTACTTAGCTGGCCCATCGTCCATACTGCGGCCAGTGGCAGTCCAAACGTCTACGGATGAGGTGCACCACGTTTTCACGAAAAATCTAAGGCACGGGCCCGAACTGCGCCTTTCTTTTTTTTATATAAAAAATCCTAATTATATTTGTATAATATGGAAAAAGTAACAGGGTAATTATTGACCAGAAAATACATTGTCATAATATTTTGTTTGATTAAAGGGATTATTTCCTTTCGAATGCACCTTTCGATATTTTTTCTGTTTACGCCTTTTAAGTTCGGTGAATCTTTGAGTAGTCAAATCAGTAATTAAAAAAACTTGATAAAATAAACATTTATTATATTTTATAATTCCTAAAAGAAAAATTTGCTAATATTCTCGCAATATCTTGGCTCTCTTTAGCTTAAAAAGGAGCGCTGTCGAACCTCCAACAGGTTCTCGACACACAAAAATACAAAATATTAGTAAAAGTTTACTAAATATCTGTCAATTGGATAACACGCACTTTTGAAAAAAAAAACTAAATAAAACACAAGAAACTTTATGAAAATCAAACCTGAAATTTATTTTATTTCAAAACAAAGAATTTTAATTTCATTTTTTCAAACAACGTTTAATTTATAACCTTAATACTCGTACAATATTGATTTTAAAACTTTATGATAATAATCAAACAACTGTCAAGACTCGATCTTAATTGATACAATGTCAATTTTGAACTCATTTTGAATTAGCAATTGCCGTGGCTTTTATACTCATCATAGACCTTTCTAGAACCATGGTTGTTGACGCTTTATAAATATTTGTTTTTGAACAAAATCATACTTTTATTTTCATAAATTGTATTTCGTAAATAAATTATATTTGATTTTATAATAATTTTTTTTTCAACATTTGACTTAAAAAAAAACTTCTTCGTCTAAAGAAGAAAAAAAAGTCAAAACTAGATATTATTTTCTTTTTGAAATTATTTTAAAAAAAATCCTTTTTTAGGAGAAAAATATTCTCATATTAAATATTTTTCTTTTGTACTTTCTCTCAAATATTTAGAATTTTTATTTAGAAAAATGTGTGAGGTCCAAAAATTATTCTTAATAATTTTCATCACAACAATATTATAATGTTCAATAAATTGAATAAAATAATATATATGTGGCATAATATATATTTCGATTTGATCAGTAGAGTTATTGAGCATTTTATGTTTCCATATTTTATAGAAAGTTCGTATTTTATGTTTCCATGTGAATAATTCAAAACTAACGTAGGTAATCTTCGGCTATACTCGAGCTACTGAGCAATAATCTACAATAGAAGTGACTTGTTCCGGTATTCAATGTAGACGTTTTATTTTCATTCTTTTTCGTTAATACTTCAATTTGTTGAGTCATTTTGTTAAGTTTACCGTCTAATTTCATTATTATCTACGATGAAATACTATGTTCCCATAAGATTGACGTGTTAAATGTTGAGTTTTATAAACATAATTATTTAATATTTTAATTCCGGAAGAAGCCTTTTTTTCCACCATTGTCAATAAAGATATTCAAGTATATTGAACATCATAAAATCTATTATCATATACTTCACATTAAGAAGTAATTTTTATGGACTTTTAAAACATAATACAAAAAATTTTGACAAAATGGAAACCCGACTTCAAAAATCAATTATTCTAAAACCAAAAATGCACTAAAAAGTAAAAAAATAATTGCATATTCTTGTGTCAATTTCAGTTCACCTAAGCAAAAATTTTTAAATATATGTGTAGACTGCTTAAAAGACAATCAAATTATTAGGATAATATAATGTTACAATTATTGTTACGACAATATTTTGGAGTTGGTGTCAGGACCAAGAGAAATTGAAAAAATATTGTCGTTTTTTTTTTTCGAAAAAATATTGTATTTATTTAAATTTTAATGTTTCATATAAAATTTATCCTTCACATAAAATTTGGACACCGAATCCAAAAATAACAATAATTGTACATTATATTATCCTAATAATTTGATTGTCTTTTAAGCAGTCTATACATATATTTAAAAATTTTTGCTAAGGTGGATTAAAATTGACAAAAGAATATGCAATTATTGTTTTACTTTTTAGTGCATTTTTGGTTTTAGAATATTTGATTTTTGAAGCCGGGTTTCCATTTTTTCAAAAATTTTTTTATTTCTCGCTTTTTAGTGCTATGAAGTTCTATAACTGATTTAATTCGTCTGAATATGGGTAGACCTACTAAACGACCTACTAATTTTTAGTAGGTTTCAATTAACACATTTTTTTTATCCGTGTTTTTTTTTTTAAATTTTGAGTGCATTTTTTCATAACAGATTTTCAGTTTTTTTTACATGCATTTTGTTTTTTTTGGGGTCGGTTTTTTTTTTGTAAAAAATTTTTTTATTTGAAGTCGGTTTTTAAAAAAGTTTCTTATTTTTCCATTATGAATGAGTATACCCTTTCAAGCAAACAAAAAAATTTTCGCAGAAATTGGTGATCACATATAAAATGAGGATTTACCTCGATTTCCAGGAGATACCTTCATCAGAATGCGATTTGGTGGGGGACAATGGGACGAATCGGAAATCAAACCCTTTAAAACAAAACAAAAAAATTTCAAATCGGTTCATAAATGACGGAGTTCTGAGGTAACAAACATTAAAAAAAAGCAACATACAGGCGAATTGAGAACCATCCTCCTTTTTGAAGTCGGGTTAAAAATTAAGTAACATAATTTTACTAAGTATGGTACAGCATATTAGATATACTTGAGGAATTAAATTTGGAAAATTCAGGGAAATTATGTGTTAAAAATTATTATACTAATAAATATATTTCAAATCACACGGAAAACTCTAAATATCTAAAACCGCAATAGAAGAAACGACCTCAAGTATGGTATTTATGGGTGTGACAAAAACTCTGAACAAACAATATACAAAATAAAGAGTTTTCTTGTGGTAAATACATTTTTAAAATAATAATAACATACAATTATGCATTGAATATGTGTATATATATGTATGTATACCGTGTGTTCATTTAAAAAGTTACCATTTAAATATTATTTAAAATAATTTGGATTTAAAAAAAAAATTTCACATTTTAAATAATGCAATATAGTTAATTATATGTCTGTTCGATGCATCCATGACCGCGTGGTATAACCAGAGGCGTAGCTAGGTAACCAAAGGCCCTGGTGTCAAAAAAACTGGGGCGCTAACAAAACTGATTAGGTTTTATCAAGTCAAAATAAAAATATATGCAAATAAATACTTTAAAGGTGCAAAGCTACTTTATCATCAGCTCTTTATCGTGCACCGCAGGGCACAGCAAAGCTACTTACTACATGTGTGTGCACGAATGTCTTGTGTGAGCTTTAGTGATCGCCTAGGTTCTGCAGGTGCAGATTTGAGGAACGTATACTTGAATTAATAATATTAGTATTAAGCAATAAAACGAAGTAAATCAAAAGGTTTATGTACGTATGTATGTAAAACACTTTATTGTACATAAAACATGTACAAAGGCAAACTTATTCCTTTAAGGGATATCTTCCAGTTATTATATGAAAATCGGACCTAGATAGATTGTAGAGGCTGCCCTGGACGGGCTACATTTCGACCATAAGGTCCATTGTGGTGCCTAAGGATGTGAGGATGTGAGTGGAGTGGAAGGAATTTGTGAATAGACTAGGAATTGGTAGGATATGCGGCTGTAGCCGACTATGTTAGGAACTATGAAAACCTTCTCAAGCATAGCCGGTTACTTCGTTCTTGTCCATACGCCGACAGTTTAGTCAATTAACCGCCCCCATTTTTCCATAACCTCCCAATTTCCAAGTATGCATACTGTGCAGACTAACGCCTTAGACCGCTCTGCTACTTGGCTGGTAAGTGGGACCTATCAACTATACTGATGTGTATACTTACAACAAAATAACAATTTAGTTTATAATCTTTTCCTAGCCTTAGTTTTCGCACAAGTATCAATGACTTCGGGTAAATCTAGGCTGGATGCGGCTTTGTTTACGATTGCTATTAGCGATAAATGTCGGAGTCGAACTTGACCCATAGTATTCCTTAACTAATTTATTTTTATTTTTTATTTGCTAAATGATCTTTTAGCTTCTGTAGAAGTGACAGGAATTGTATGGAACAGTAACATTGCTGTAAATACTTCTGTTAGGTCGCATTCTAGCACTCCATATTTTCTCATTATTTCTTTACAGAATTGGTAAATAGTCCATGCCTTAGTTAATTCAGGTAGAAGTAGGTGGTAAATATTAAGAAATTGAAGGGTTGGGGCCTATTTTATCAGAATATTCACTTTAATTTAATTTTTAGCTAGTTCAATGTTAGTTTGCTTTTAGCTAGTTACAAAATTTGACATATCTCACTTAATATTCTAAAAATCGAAAAATTTATAAGAAGTAAAGTTGTAGGTACTAAGTTTTACTGTAATTTTGTTTCTTATCATTTTTTCTGTTACCCTAATATTTACAGAAATATTGACGGTTTAAGATTGAAAATTCCTCAATATCTCTGTACACATTAGAGTTTGAGCAAAAATGATAAGGTGATGAATTGTAGCAAACATGATTTTCTACAACTTTATTCTTTATGCATTTTTCGATTGTTCTAATATTAAGAGAGATATTTTATATTTTGTGTTTTCTCCTTTCTTTATGCCCCCATTTCCCCTTCACGTATGTCATTTATTAATAAAATTGGCCTCGCAAATACTAAAATCATATACGACATTTCATTTTGATCAGACTAAAATTTTGAAGTTGAGGCAGCTCCTGCGTAAGGAATTTTTTTTTCATGCATCCAATATTTCTGGCGTAAATACAAAATTTTATCCACATTTAAAAAAAGCCCCGCCCCGTATTTTCACTAACACTATTGGATGTAAAAAAAAATTTCAAACAAAATTTGTATATTTTTATGAGATAAATATTTAGTATTATTTAAAGATTTTCCCTATCTTGCACGTTTTAAAAGATATGTAAAACCACGTTGGCACGGATCATGCATGGATGAAAAAAAATAACTTTTGCATTATCTTGTCCCTTTTAAACTGTGCAAACTTTGTTTGAATTTTTTTCTAAAATACATATTTTAAAAAAAATAGGAGGTAAATTTTCAAATAAACACACGGTATATAATAAATATATAGTTATAAAACCGCAATATATAACTTATGTACTACAATAGTCTCGCCTATTTGTTTGTTAAAAAGCAAAGCAAAATGAAGGGGAAAAAAAGCAAAAAGCACTGTTGTTCGTTTTCAACATCAATAAATTTGCACACAGAAACAATTACTAATATTTACTTTATAATTTCCTTTAAATCACAAGTGTAAGCGAATTATCTATATATTGAAGAAAGGTTAATGGTAATTGTTGTATCGTAACTGAAATTTTTCTTACATAACTATCGTATTTGATCAATATTTATTCTACATGGCTTGTAATTGTATTATTTGGTTTATGTATGCTTTTATAAGAATTTGTACAGGGTGTAAAATTTGTACAGAAATAATCTATACAATTGTTTTCATCAAGGCTAATTCAAAATTAACGTAAATTATTAGATGATAACATTATTTGTCCAGTCTATCAGTGAATAACCTAGTTGATCAACCTACGGGATAAAGCCTGCCACTCTAAATTTTTCTTCAGCTTTCTTGAGCGTCTTGAGCTTTCATAGTTTGTCACTCTCCAACACGAACTATTCTTATATCCGGCATATATAATGTATATCAGGGTATATTAAGTTTAGTCCCGACTTTGTAACGCTTGAAAATATTTATCGCAGAAATAAATGGTTGGTATAGGTCTTCAAAAAATGGCCATTTCCGTAATTCGTCCATTTCCGCATATCCGTCCGTCTATCTGTCTGTGGACAGGATAATTAAGAAATGAAAAAAGTTGACGAGTTAAAATTTAGTGTGTGTATTCTAGAGCTAAAGTGTAAGGTCAAGTTTTTGATCGGGCAAAATCGGACAATGTTTGGACAAAATGAGCAAAACTGTCCATCATTGAAACCGTAAAATATAGAACAATTAATTTTTTTTAAATTATTTCGTTAATGGGTAAAATCAAACTTTATACCACTAGAGGTGGCCAACATGTCCCACAATCGAACCATGTGGCAAAAAGGGCATAATTGTCCATTTTTGAAACCGAGATAGAACAGAAATTTACAGACAAAAAATATTCCTCTTTTTAAAATTAACAACTTTTGTTCAAAACTTTTTCATAAACTCATTATATATCAGGTATTTACGCAATTAACTCAAATAGTTGTCATTTTCACTTGTTTTCTATGGTTTTTAGCGAATTTCCTGAAAGGAAATAGAGCTATTGGTACCTAGTAGATGTCAAAAATCACCATCTGTAAAATTTATATATATATATATATATATATATCTGTGGACATGTATATACATATATATATATATATATATATATATATATATATATATATATATGTATATATATATATATATATATATATATATGTGTGTCTGTAATCACTCTAGCGGTCACAGTTTTCATTTTATCGCAATGAAATTTGGTATTTGAGGTGCTTTTGGTATTCAAAAGGTTAAGTTCGTTAATGGGTAAAATCGGACTGTATTATGTATTTTTAATTAAATACTGATATGGATATAGTCCAGCTTGCTAACCGCTACACCAAAAGCTCGTCACCGAGTCGCTTTTGGTGTAGCGGTAAGCACGCTGGACTTGATATCCAGAGGCCCGAGGTTCGATTCCTGATTGACGAGTTAATTTTTTCATATCAGTATTTAATTAAAACTCAATGACTTTTTTCTATAAGTCTACACTAGTATTTTAGAATTTGTCTTACGTAACCTAAATGGAATTTGATAAACATTGTATTGTTGACGCTTAAGTATACACAAATAAATATGAAGATATAACAGTTACATGTGTTACACACTGTATAACATTTCATATTAATGTTTTCATTTCAAAAAAAAAAATGCATTTAAATTGCATGTGATTATGATAATTTTTAATTACTGTAGTAGGTACTTTAAGTAACAACTGATATGAACTTTTTAAAAGGTTATTTACATAAAGTAATTTACAACGGAACACATTAAATGTTGAGTTATTTACAATCAGGGGATATTAATGTAGTTCTGCGTAATCATATTTCAAGAGAATATATCATTGGTGACAAATATACATTCGAACTCAAATCACTTCCAATTCATTTGTATTTGCAAAACATATATATTTGTGTTTTGTAAATATTTTTCCTTGTTATGTATTTATCAACCGGATATATGAACTAAAGTTGAATTTTAGAGAATTTCCTGCAAGGAAATAGAGCTATTGGTCTCGTACCAAAGGCAAAATTTCGCAAAAATTTCTTCAAATATCAATGATATGTATTTTTAACCCGACTTCAAAAAGGAGGATGGTTCTCAATTCGTCTGTATTTTTTTTTTTTATGTGTGTCACCTCAGAACTCCGTCATTTATGAACCGATTTTGAATTTTTTTGTTTTTTTGTTTTAAAGGGTTTGGTTGTTTTTAAAAAAACGGATAAAAAAATGTGTTATAAAGATATGAACTAAAAGTTAGTAGGTCGTTTAGTTGGTCTACCCATATTTAGACAAATAAAATAAGTTATAGAACTTCAAAGTCACTAAAAGCGGAAACCCGACTTCAAAAATCAAATATTCTATAACAAAAAATGCACTAAAAAGTAAAAAAATAATTCCATATTCTTGTCCAATTTTAGTTCACCTAAGCAAAAATTTTTAAATATATATGTACAATTATTGTTATTTTTGGAGGCGGTGTCCAAAAGTTATGTGAATTTCTCTATGCTGACACCGCCTCCAAAATTAACAATAATTGTACATATATATTTAAAAATTTTTGCTTAGGTGAACTAAAATTGGCACAATTATTTTTTTACTTTTTAGTGCATTTTTTGTTTTAGTATATTTGATTTTTGAAGTCGGGTTTCCATTTTGTCAAAATAGGTTTTTATATGTATGTATATAATTTATGTATGTATATAAGTGTCTGTAATCACTCTATCGGTCACAATTTTAATACGATTGAAATAAAATGGAATGAGCGGTTTTTGGTATTTGAACGGTCAAGTTTCGTTAATGAGCAAAATCGAGCAAGGGAAAAGGGAGGAGTTAGAGGAATGGGGAAACACAAAATTTGGTATATCTCTCTTAATGTTGGAAATATCGAAAAATGTCTAAGAAGTAAAGTTATAGATAATTAATTTTATTATAATGTTGGTTCTTAACATTTTTTCTATTACCCTAATATTGACAGAAATATCTCTGTACACATTAGAGTTTGAGAAAAAATGATCAAGTAATGAATTGTAGCAAACTTGATTTTCTACAACTTTACTCCTTGTACATTTTTCGATTTTTTTAATATTAGGATAGATATTTTATATTTTGCGTTTTCTTCTTTCTCTATACCCCGCTTTCCCTTTGACCTATGCCATTTATTAAAAAAATTGACCTTGCAAATACCAAAATCGTATCAGATACGATATTTCAATATCGTATCAGATACGATATTTCAATATCGTATCAGATACGATATAGAGAGTTACAAAAGTGATGAGTTTTATGAAATATAAGATAATTAACATTACAGGTCTGTTCAATTTTTTTGAACGGGAATGTACTCGTAAACATTTTAAATTGTTTGAAAAATTATCAATTTCTTGAACACAAGATTCTGTGAATCGAACTAAAAGATTTTTGAAGTGAAAACGTCTATTCTTTCGTTACACTGGTGGTTGGTTGAACCATTTTGTGTTACAAAATACTGTCAGATTTCAATCGCTAATTACTTCGAGGGTAATAATACGTTTACAATGGTTGAGCCCACAACAGATAGACCATTTCCTTACTTATCTATCGTCCTCTATTGATTTTGTTTGTGACGTCATCGTGTCAGTTTAGATGCATGCGCGTGAATGGTTACGAGTTAGTTAAAGTTATAAATTGATGTAGCGTAAAAACGCGTTCATCTAGGTCACAGTGATTCTCAAACACTGTGCCGCGGAACTTTTGTGTGCCGTCAAATTTTAGAAATGTATATAGTAAAATATTAACCAACATAAAAACGAAAAAAAGATCGAGAAGACGATATGAGAGCTCAAATTTCTGATTAAAAGTATTAAATAGAAAATTTCGTATATCTCTCTTAATATTGAAATAATCGAAAAACACATAAGAAGTAAAGTTGTAGAAAATTAATTTTACTATAAAAAGCAACTGTTTTTAAAATTGTTTTTTTTTAATAGAAACTTATTTATAAGTACATATTAATTAAATTTATTTTGAAATATATTATACAAAAATTCGATTCAAAATTAATATTTTCTAAATATAATTTCCGACAACCGTTGTACTAAATCTATGATGATTGAACGGTTATGTTGTCATATTAAATAAAATCAATCAAATCATTTTGTATGGAATACATTTACTAATAGTGTACCTGCATATCGCATACAAATATATATATATATATATATATATTTATTTACGTATGAGATGATGATTTATTATAAAATTTGTTTTCTTTTATTTTTGATCTACTTCTTGATTATAAATCTAGGTTAATTATTCATAACAATAATTATTCTCTATGGTTGGGTCTTTCAACTGTAGTCTTGAATCTCTAGAGTCGGATAGATGAAGAGGAAATAGACCACGAAACTAGCTATTAAAATGTTATTTATATAAATATATGTCTAATTAATTAATTTTTATTAAAATTAGTAATTTTTTTGATTAAAATTGGGTCATGTGTTTGTGTTAACGTACTAATCATATTATAGGCTTGTGCTTCGAAATTACATTGTTGTACCGTTTGTACTTTCTAGAAATTAAAGCAGAAAGTTTAGAATAAACAATTCAAAATTCAGCTATGTTCGCGCACGCCATCTATCATGAAATCGTAATACGTTTTTTAGGCTAGTTAATCACATTTGGAATTTAATTCTTACAAATCTAATCCGAAAAAGTAAACAATAATTGTTTTATTAACAAAATTTTGTATGAATCTCTGTAATTAACTAGCTGACTCGACAGACGTTGTTCTGTCCAAAAATCCCATAGATAAAAGTACTTTCAGTTTTCCCCGAAATTTTCAAATTTTGGGACAACATTTCCAATTTTTCTTTTCTTAAAAGCATTATTCGGATTATTACAAATATTATTTTTTAATTAGCCAAATCGGTCCAGCCGTTTTCAAGTAATGCACTTCCAAATAACTTTCAGTTTTTCCCAAATTTATTAATTTTTCAAGTAACATTTCCAATTTTTGTTTTATACAAAAACCTAATTCGGACTGTTACGAACAAAAATAAACAAATCAGTCCAGCCGTTCTCAAGTTATGCGCTTATCAACGAACAGCATTTAATTTTTATTTATATAGATGAAAAATACGAATGAAGCTTTGATACGCGGGAAAAAGTTTATAGATTGGAATAAGCTTTTACTCAATGTTTAGCGAAGAATAACTCGTAAAATAATTAGCAATCAACTCATTTCGGTAATAATTATATTACTAAGCTAATATATTATTACTTGGTTATACCTGCGGCTTCGCTGGCGTTTTCAAAACCTCAATTTTCCACCGCTTTCACTACTTCAAATATTTGTCGACATCTCCACCAAATTTCTATTTCACGAATATATTTGAATTCTATCTCTCGTGGCGAGATGAAATACATACTAGTTTTAAATTCTAATCATAAAATTTTTAAGCAAAAAATCGATTTCAACAAAAACGGCCCAGTAGTTTTTGCGTGATGCTCTAACAAACAAACAAATAAACAGATATTTACAATTTTATAATAGTAGAGATTGTTCCCAACCTAATGAATCGATTCATTTTTTTTTTTCTAAATTTTATTATTGTTTTTATTTTTCAATCTGTTTTCGATAAAATGCTTCGGAGAAAATTTGTTTATAAACAACTTCTATTCCAAACATTTCAACTATAAAATTTAGAAAAAAGAACCTTGGTTTTGTGGCCCATAGTACTTGATAAGTAGGAGATATAATATTTCCACGTAGAAGGCAATATATTTACATTTGAGATTGACATACATCATGATTCTTTCAAATGGAAGTCATAATGATAAGGAAAACGTTCTTTTTAAATCAACAAGAACTTTACCTCGTAGAAGAGATTAGCACTTAGAAACAGGGACACTTCATAAGAATATAGACAGATAATGAAAATTTAAGATATAAAGCACAAACTTGACTAGTAAACGTTTAATATCGTCTCGTCTTGTTTTGTTTTTACAGTTGAAGATTTTCTCGAAAAAATACAATTAAAAAAAGATTTTTAATTGTAGTCTTTTTATACGATAACTCAAAAACAAAAATAGATAGCGAGCTGAAATTTTGTATGTGATTTAGAGCTGAAAAGTAGGGTCAAGTTCTTGAATGGGCAAAATCGAACCATGTTTGGGAAAAATGGGCAAAACTTCCTAGCTTTGAAACCGTACGAGATAGAACAAAAATTTAAAAATAAAATAATGTCCCCTTTTTAAAAACAAACAACTTTTGTTAGAAACTTTTTTTTATAAATTCAGTATATAACGGGTATTTAAGCAATTAACTCAGTTAGTTGTTATTTTTACTTGTTTCTATTCATCTAAAGTGCATATTTTTCTAATTTATTTAATTATTCATATTTTAATTGAAACAATAAAGACTAGAAACAATTTTCTGTTTTGTGATGAGTGCATTTTTACAAATTAAAAATATGTAAATATTGAAAGAGAATACTATCGTCTGTCTCTTGAATATTTCTCGAAAAGCAATTCTCGCCTCGCTTAGCTATTCGCTTCAGCACTACATAAATTGTTTAACTGTAAATTAGAGTGTCATGAAATTTCTACAGTGCATTTATTACTGCATCAATTATTGTTCTTATCAAATTTGAAACGATACGTAATATTATTCATGGTGAAGAGGATGATAGTTCACGTTGGAATTTCACTAACGAACTAGCTTCATCTACTGCATCACAGCCCCGGATCTAGGGGGGAGGGGGGCAACCGGGGCTGTTCATTCATTGAACATTTGCTATTCATTTAATTTTCAAACTTTAATTATTAATAAAATAAATAAATAATTTAAATTCAAATTCCCGTGCTTTCGAGTGCATTCGACATGTTACAACATCTATGCAAGTATGACTTGCAAGAAGCGTTTCCTAATGTAATTATAGCTTTAAGAATATACTGCACATTACCTACGACATCTGCAAGCTGTGAGCGCAGCTTCAGCAAACTGAGAATAATTAAAAGTTATCTGCGTTCAACAATGAGTCAGGAACGTCTATCTGGCCTCGCGATTCTAGCCATTGAAAATAAAACTGCCTTTAAGGCGGACTTTGATGAGATAATAGATTCTTTCGCAGAAAATAAAGCACGCCGTGTATAGCTGTAGCAAGTTTAGAGAGAAAAGAATGCTGAGACCTAAAGGTTGAATAAATGTTTTGATTGTCTGTCGTCTTTCCTGGTTATATGTAAATATGTTTCCTAGATTTTATTTTATTTTACACAAATGTAAAAGTTATTAGTTAATAGATAATAAAGAGTGCAAATTTATATAAAGAGTACAAAGAGTTCGTATTCGCCCTGTCACAAAAAATGTCACCCATTATATATTTGTGAGTTTTTTTGTAACAATTTATCTCAAACGCTGGAGAGAGGAGGCGCCACTATCAAGTTTCTGCCCCGGGGCGCAAAAATCGTAGATCCGGCGCTGCTGCATCATACAGTACCTGACGTTGTCTACGTTTATATATTACATAATCCTTCCTTCAAATGTAATATCACCAATTGCGCATACTCATATAAAATAAATAAAACGATTTTATTTATTTATATGATATTGGTTATATTTATCTTATATAATCATAATTAAATATCTGTTATTTATTTATATGATTTTATTAAGTTGTTATAATCAGCAAAACATAATTAGAATGTGATTTATAATTTTTAATTAATAAATTAAATAAACTTTATAATTTTTCAAATTAATTAGTTTTACGAATATATTTACTTATACAATTGAATCTGAGCACTAGCAAACTGGGCAAGTGAGACTAATTACTATGTCCCGCCCGCCAGCCGGATTAAGGCAGCGCAGGGCCCGTAGCAAATTCCATTAAAAAGGCCCTTGCTTTACTTAAATTTAGGGTGATTACTAAAACAAAATGTTACAAATGAACTTTTCTGGATTTAATGTGGGAAAATTTAAAGATTACACTATTGATATCGATTTCTCTGAACAAATCAGTTTCTATATTCATCAAGCTGAGGTGATTTAGACGTTCTTGGCCCATCGTGTTTCTTAACACATTTTTTATACGCTTTAACGTTGAAAAAGAACGTTCTCCACTGCAGTTGGTGATCATGTAAATGCGCAAGGCAATTTCTACATTTGGGAAACACGATTCTAAACAATTAATCATTAAAAGATTATAGAATCGCAGTTCCAGAGCCTCGTCCTTCTTGCGGTCAATAGCAGTAGCCACAATTTGTGGTGTGGCCAGCGCTCACTTTTAGAAATGTGTTAATGTCAAAATATTTAGTGATTTCCTTCAAAAAAAGTATAACATCAGTGACTTGTAATTTCCTTAAATAATTTTTTTAAACGCTCAGACAAGCGTGGTGCGCGGGCCCCCAATACGCGGCGCCCGTAGCATTTGCTACTCTTTAAAATGTTTATGAGTGAGATAATACCCATGTATGAGAGAGATACCCATGCATGAGAGAGAGCCGTTTTTTATATCTGGGCTTCTATTAACTAGAAATTAATCTCACCCCGAATGTATGAAGACCTGATCAGCAAGCTCCTGGCTATTGCCAAAATATGAGAGAAGTGAATCTGGACAGACTGAAGTATAAGAGGGAGTACAATGGACCATAAGGTCGAAGCGCAGTACTTTTTTGACCCCAGGATATATCTATCTATCCATCTAACTAGAATTTTGTGGATTGATTAAATTTGCGTCTACATCTAAGGCCCGGCACACACGTTACTATATACCTGTCAGGAAAACCTTCACAGGTAAACCGGAAAGGTATAACTGTGCAGGCTAGAGCACACACACGCTGCGGTAAACCGGAAGATTTTAACTTAGTCGAGAGATGACGCGCAAACAAAAAGACAGTATACCGGAGCGTGTGTACCGGACCTTAGAAAGGTTATCAAAATCAGCAAATAAACATAATTTCCTGTGTTTTTAATTCCCGGTTCTTTGTCTCCGGAATTTTTTATCCAGGTTCGACTGTATGTTATTGAAACAGTCTACTAATTAGAAAAATTGATATTTTCAAAAAAACTTCTTTTACGTGTATTAGTGGGTAACGCACTAAAAATTTAAGGAAAAATACTTTTTAAGGCTAACTTAAAAATGTCCATTAGCACGAAAACTACCTTAATAGCCCCATCTGGCAACATTACTAAAAGAAATAATACTATGGTTCAATCTGAAACTTTGATCAGACTCAGAATTGCATACATTTGCAGACTTTTAAATAAATAAGACATACTAGAAGCGGGAGAAATGTGAGTTGTAAAACTTGCTTACATATTTGTTACAGATTAAGTATATAAATGGGCGTTAAAAATTAAATAGCTTTATCTTAATTAATACTTGTTTAAGATCACCTACATAGATATAAAGCTTTTCGTGTAATACTTTAACCCAGCATGTGTAAAAACCATTCCACAGATAGCAAAATGAATAATAAATGATTTTGTTATTTATCTTAACCGTTATTACCATTCCAAAAACACAATGACCTGGGTTTTTCGTTACTTAACAAACAATACATGTTATATTGTGGTGGTTTTTATTCCATTTAAAAAAAGAACATTGGTGAATAAATTGTTGGAAATTAAAAAAAGGCACTTACTGATTACCTTTAATCTTGACCTTCAAGGGCATTTCAAGGTTATGAAGAACAACCATGAAAAATTTTACGAAGGTCGATGTAAGTGAACAAAGATTTTGATGACTTTGAAGAGTCATTTGAAGGTCACACAAAGTTTAATTGTAAAAATATTTAGGGTTGGTTGTACGCTCCCGATCAATAAAATTGAACCAACCAATTAACTGAAATGTTAATTTTCTTACATTTCATAAAACTCCTCACTTTTGTAACTCTCCGTATATTATTTATTTATAAACAAAGATAAGTAGTATATTTTTAAGAGAAATGGAAGTTTTATATTTTTTATTTATGTAAGTAAGAATACGTAATGTAAATACATGTAAAGTGTTCTTCCCTCTCTTTTAAGTATAAAAATAAAATAAAATGTTCATTGTATCTGTCAAAAATATTTACTACAAGAATAATCAAAATTGTAATAGACTGATTCGGTTCAGGTCGGTTCAATTTTATTGAACGGGAGTGTATATTTCAGCTAGGAAGGATTTAAAAAAAATCTTTCCTGGCCACATAACAAATTTTTGAAGACTTATCTAGATTATGTAGAGAGACTTAAAAATCTAAATTAATCGAAAAAATTAAAAGTTTCCACGCAAATCTGGATCAAGCAAAGCATTAAAGCTCCAGTTTCAGTTCAATGATTTCGGCGAAAACCTCTAAGATCTAATTTTTATTTTAAAAATGTGTCGCGATCGACTTTTACAAATTGTTCGAAGGTACATATGAAAAAGTTGTTATAAAAACGCACAGTATGGCTGATAATTTGATTTTCAGATTTTAATTCGTGATTAAACTATGGAAAATTTATCATGAAAGCATGATATTAGATTTTTAGACTTTTTTTTTGTTAATCTATAAATAGCTAGTGGAAGAGCACCTAGTACTGAAACATCCTGTATATCTACCTACGTAAAAAAACAACATAATTATTTAACGAGCCAAAAAACTCACTTTATTATTTCAAATTAGCATCAGATAAAGACAGATTTAGATTTTATTTTATTGCCTTAACATTAATGGGAAGACTGAGTTTACATGTCTTTAATCAAGAAATCTTAATTAGATGTATATCCTGACAAAGATAATAATAATTAGTCTTCAGTATGGGAATCAGTCAGGACAGAACGTTGTTTAGTCTTCGTTAGCTTTAATTATGAAAATGCCGGTTCACACAGGCATGTAGATCCGAAACAAGAATAAAAATATTAGCTACATTTGGTGGATATATTTTTCTCGGTTGACATATTTCCAAAAGTCTCATTCAAATTTTCTGGCTTGTAAGATTTTTCTTAGTTTGTAAAATTATAGTTAAATTTTTTAATGCCTTTTGCTCCCTATGAATAGTTAAATTCACCACGTTGCGTTCGGTTACAAGTGTAACACATTAAGATTTTGCGAACGATCGACCAAAATTGGCACCACGATTGATCGGTCGTTGCGATCGACTTGTCGGCCACCCCTGCTTTAGTGGTATAAAACTTAAGCTATGAAATATGAAAATATTTATTACTACTACCCATTTTTGACATATCATGTTCAAAGACACACATTCTTTTCAATGTCTAAACATACCATTTTTTACTCCAGGGTATCTTCAAAGGTTAAGATTCAGTGTAGACTCGAACACAACTTTTACACTTTTACATTGCCCACTACAATGTAATATATATACTGGAACATAAAGCTTCTCATTATAACAAGAAAATGGATGTAGGTGATCAATTAGTATGCATTTATTTAAAAATTCTATTGTGCATAGTTGTGTTTGAATGCACAATGGAGAGAAAAAGTGGAGTTCTTTTTGCTGTGAAACATTTATTACGGCGGGTTAGACCGTTTGTTATCTGGCAACGGCCTGACGAAATTTTCTCGCCACGCGATCAACAAGTTGTTCATAGATGATATTACATAAAACAAATGCGTTTTAAATAGATGCTTATAGATGGCGGTACATATACAGATTACAAAACTCATTCAATTTTAATATTCGTAATCTAAAAATTTTCAAATTAAAGTTGTTAGTGTTTTTTAATGAATAACTCTTATTCTAAGAATTCCGAAAACTAAACGTATAAGGCACAAATCAGCTAAAACATTTTTGAAAATAGAACACCACTATTAATTGTTGCTGTCATACAATATATCCCACACGTAATTGTTACGTATGTTCTTTTTAAAAAATACTTAATCGTTAATTTCATGCTTCAATAAACCATATTCTCAAATAAATGGACCAATTTCAAGGTCTGTTATAAAATATATAAGGTTTTTTTGTTTTGTTTGTTAAAAGTTTAATGAAAAAAATATAAATATTAATTAATAAATTTATTACACTTACTAACCAAAAGCTGTAAACTACATTAAAGACAGTTGATAACTGTTTTAAGTATGTTTAATGGTTTATAATTTATTACTTCATATTGCTTGACTGTGTAAAATATTATTCAATACTATTTAATATTACTGTTCCATGCAAATACCTTTTTTTTTAAACTTTGTATTTTAAATTTAAACATTAGTTTGTCTCTATTTGAAAACAAAAATTTAAGAGGGAAACATTTTTCGCATACAAAAATTAGTGATATCCCAGAAAAAAAGTATGTTTGCCTTCAAATATAGTGAAATCTATGTCAGGACCCACGTTTTTTAACTAAAATGATTGATATATATTTATTGTGTAAGTTTCTCAGGTGTATTTCATATTTTACTTGGCAAAAACTTAGCGCCTCTCACATTTTTTTTTGGTCGGACATCATTGCTTTTTGCAAAGTCTTTTTATATCTTGTTGTATCGTGTAACCGCATGCTCTGCTAGCTTAATTTTAAGTTAGCAGAGCAATGTTTAAAAAATCAATTAATTATAATTGTATTTAATATCAAATTAGTTAACTCATTAAATGCTAATTAAATGCTCTAATTAAAAATTAACCGCTCTATGTTGTATCGTGTAACAGCATGCTCTGCTAACTTAAAATTAAGCTAGCAGAGCATTCGGTTACACGATACAACAAAGAATACGTAATTACTAATTAAAGCATTTAATTAGCTGAATAATTTGATATTAAATACAATATAATTAATTGATTTTTTAAATATTACTCTGCTGGTTAAGCTTGCAGAGCATACGGTTACACAGTACATAAAAGAGAATTTAATTTTTAATTAGAGCATTTAATTTGCTTAATAATTTGACATGAAATACAATAAAATTAATTGATTTTTTAAATATTGCTCTGCTAGCTTAACATTAAGCTAGCAGAGTATAAGTTAACACAATACAACAAAGAGCATTTAATTTTTAATTAGGGCATTTAATTAACGTCTAATTATGAGACAATTATAATTGTGTTCTGCTCAGGTTGCTCTGCTAGCTTAATAACATATATATATATATATATATATATATATATATATATATATATATATATATATATATATATATATATATATACATATATATATATATATATATATATATATATATATATATATATTATATAAATATAAAATTTGGAACAAATGGACCTGTTTTGCACCCGTTTTATACACGAAACTCTGAATAACAAAAACTAACAAGTAATTTATTAAAATCTGTCGCATTGTTTTCTATTATCATAAAAACTGGTTATTTTATATTTCCTACTTAATACAAATCGTTTTTCGACTTATATAGAACATTATTGCTTTATGTAATTTTTTTTTTTTAATTTAGTTGATAAGTTTATTCAACTTGCAAATTTTTACGTAAAAGTCAATATCCTTAATTATTAATTAATTTTTTCTTACCTTTTTTATTTCTTGAATATTTTTATTATGAAGTTTCATGATTAAATGAAATTAATTATAAAAAGTATTTAATTATGATTATTTTCGATAAAATTATTTGAAAATTAATATTTTACCAATAGGACGGTTCATGGTCATTGAGAATTTAAAAAAAAATTACTTTAAAAATAAATGGTTTATTAAGTATTGTGGAATAACAAAAGTAGTCAAATGGCTACATATCTACTAAAATAAATGAAGTACTATAAGTGATTATAGTACAATCAATAGAGAGCCCGTTACTCTTGCCCGCTGCTCTAAATTACAGGAGTTTTTGTTTTTAATTAGGTTCAGTATCACGTACTGAATGTAAATGAACAAAATCCTTACAAATTTCGACCCCGCAAATGCCGCCTTTTTGAGAAAAACTGTATCGGCCTTTATCTCCATTACCGTGCACTTTAGACAAAAAATGGTAATAACCTTTCTTGAAGATAATTGAATTTTCTTTATTTTTCTGTTTATTAATTATTTTTGTATGACATACCGTTTACGACTTATACGACTATTACTATTTATTCATTGACTTTTTGACCGATATCTCTTCTAATAATTGTTTAGATAGAAAATTATTTATTGTTAATTATGTCACAATCCATCATATTGCTTAACATAGTTATTGAATTTTCATCATTATACTATGCATACCTCGTTTTTATTAACCTTGCACCTGGTAGTGCAACATTAAACGCGTTATAACTTTAAAAATATTAATTTTAGACAAAAAAGTTTTAATTAAAAGTTGTAAGTAATTTGTAGATTTCAAAGTTAAGTTATTAGCATTTTTTTGTTTAAACAATTATTAGAAGAGATATCAGTCAAAATGGCGGCGGCACTTCTAGGGTCGAAATTTGTAAGGATTTTGTTCATTTTTATTCAGTACGTTATACTGCATCATATAAAAATAATTAATTTTTTCATATCAGTATTTAATTTAATTAAAAATTCAATGACAATGAAATTTGTCGGAGTATACGCTAAAGTCTTCTACAGTTTGTCATACGTAACCGAAAGGAATTTGGACAAACATCGTTATGTTGACGCTTAAGTATACACAAATAAACAAATATTAAATAAATAAATAACTTCAGCAGAAGTAATACTGTCTAAATAAATAAAAAATAAGAATAATATGAAAAAGTTGGCTATTACGTCACAGTCGTCTTTGGTGTAGCGGAAACATACTGGACTAGATATCCAGAGGCCCGAGGTTCGATTCCTGGTTGACGAGTTAATTTTTTCATATCATTATTTAATTTTATTAAAAATTCAATGCCAATGAAATTTGTCTGGTTATACGCTAAAGTCTTCTACAGTTTGTCATACGTAACCGAAAGGAATTTGGACAAACATCGTTATGTTGACGCTTAAGTATACACAAATAAACAAATATTAAATATATAAAAATAACTTTAGGGACTCGTGTTTTATAACTTTTACAATTTCAAGAATATCTTGCCAAGCGGAGTCAAAACTGTCTCAAAAACCCTGAAATTTAATTGTCAAATTTATGTCATCTAGTTTAGTAAATGTAAACATAAATAAAAAAAGGGCCTAACCTAGCAAAAGGTCAAGTAGTTTTGAGTTTTTATTATGTTATTTGGACACCACCCAGTAGTAAAACACCAAATTCGCTACTTTGAAAGACCTGTGCTAACTGCGTAGTAGCTAATAAACAGCGAAATTTTCCAAGTATTTTTAGTTTTTTGCTGAATATTCTCTAAAGTATGAGACAGTTATATTTACTTATTTTAAACTAGATGAAAAAATACTTAATTTTTGAAGAACTGTATCTCGTAAACTACCTAACGTCCAGAGTTCATTAAGAATTAAAATTATAGTACAATTAATTCAGTTTTAAAAAAGTCGGTTCTGTCAGATACATACTTTAAGAGATATTGAGCAAAAACTGAAGAGTTAGAAAATTTTGGTGTTTTTATGGCTAATAGCAATGTTATCACGAGTCTTTCGAAGTAGTAAATTCGGTGTTTTGCTGCTGGCTGAAGTCCAAACAACATTAAAATATCAGAATTACTTGACCTTTTGCAAGGTCAAATGTATATATTTACTGATTCCTTATAGACATGGTATAGTTCTAAATTTCATCTCTTGAAATTATTATTTGTACCACACTCCATTGATCTGTTTCCCACCGAAATACTTCTTCCAACTTTTAATTAACCCTTATAAAACTAAACGTTTAATAAAAATTTTAATTTGAAAAATATTTATTGGCAATAAAATCACAACAATTAATAGAAACATCATCATTTAGCGTTCTTAAAACTAAAAATTCCAAGAATTGGACGATTTTTGACTCTAAAATAAATATATTATTTTTATAATAGTTATTTTTCAGTAGTTTTTTGTTCCACTTTATCACCAGGCTCATCATTATCAGTAGACTTATCATCATCATCATCATTTATAACTGGATTTGTTGGTCTTGTAATCCCTTCATTCAGAAGTTCCTTATCAACAATCGCCTCCATTTGTATTGATACAGCTTTTAAATTACTACTTTTCTTTTGATTATCATCTAATTTGCGTTCGGCTGCACCGACTCTATTTTCAACATCATCAGGAACATCAATTGTCTTTTTTGGTTTGTAATCATCGACTGGTTGATTGCACCGACGTTTTATGAACTTATAAAAACCACAACCGTATGCAACTTTTTGATAAAGTGAATTATCAGAAGGGTCTATATGGTCAGTATTTGGTGTAGATTCTTTTTTAGATGGTAAATATTTCGCAATGGGATTCCAATCTATAAATTTAATGATGAAGAAATTTTTATGCTAAATAACTCAAAATTTTGTAAAAAAATACAGGCTAAATCCACCAAAATTATAATGAATAAAATTATGGTGTTGCCGCGAGTTGAGAATGTTTCATTTCTTGTCTCGTTTCGAATTTTGTGGGTTCATTCTCGTCTCGTATTGTCTGATGTCGAGATAACAAAATTCAGAAACAGACAAATATCGTTACGACTCTCGTATCAAATATCGAAAAACAAAAATTTGAAAAGAACCTATTAAGGATGTTCCAGCACTGGTACACATATTTACAGATATTTTTGGCACACAGATACTTACACATACTATCAAATATTTCCGTTACGATGATCTGGCAACGTTGTTCTGTATATGTACCTATATATTATTATTGCTTATGTCAACAGTAACAATTCCCACTCTTTATTTGACGCAACTTGAGAGAGATTGACGGACAACGTTGTCAGACCACTATTTACTATAAACGGAATGTGTTATAATTGGAAAAAAATAATATTTTAAATTATTATATTTCGAAAACAAAACGGTAACACACGATTTTTAGCGAATTTCCTCCAAAGGAAATGCAGCTATTGTTTTTGCACCAAAGTTGGAATTTCGTATAAATTTCTTCAAATGTCCATCGATCCTACCTATTAGATGTTAAAAATCACTATCGCTAAAATTTGTATATATGTGTATATATATATATATATATATATATATATATATATATATATATATATATATATATATATATATATACAACATATGTACTTTTTTCACGCTAGAGGGTGATTTATGTATTCTAAGGAAATTCGCTAAGTTGACGCAGCTCCTGCGTAACGAATTTTTTTTTTTTAATTTATATAAGAAATAAGAAAAACTCGTTTTTTTTTATATTCTGTTTAGTATTTTTTCTAATACAGCAGATAATAGTTGGACGAGCATGAAGTTTTACATGCTTCTAATGAGAGAGAATGATAACTTTGATATTAATTATCTGGCGTTCTAAACGGTCAAAAATTCTGAAACTACGGGATTTTTTAGAAAACGTTATTTTTAGCCTGTGAAAAATGAGCAAAATCTTCTGAAAAGTGGTGGTATACTGGTGGAACATCCTTAAATCACAAATATAGAATCTGAAGGCTGTTATCATCAAGATTAGCCATTGAGATACGAAATTTGCAACAGTGTGAAAGGTACACGAATTTAAGATCGGCATACCTTTATTTGTAAAGAGCAAAATAGACTGGCATGAAATATATTGTATCTGATTCTTAGAAACAGTAACAATATATGTATATACTTGTCTCTTTATTTCTTTACAGATAAATGAATGAGTCTGTCTCATTCTCATATACCTACAAATTTAGGATATGATAATAATCCCAAGGCGAAGATCAAAGCTGGGGAATACTGGAAAAATCAATACGATCAAGGTTTTTTTTTCTCTGACTAATTTTGAAATTTAATTACCCTGTTGCAACTCGAGCTCCTCAAATTTTAAATCTTCTTGTCATATCTTATATTTTGTAATACTTAAAACTTAGCGAATGCTGGAAAGGTCGTTACTATCGAAGGCCTGTTCTTGATTCCTTATTAGTATTGTAAATTAAATGTCCCGTCTCGTTTCAACTCGAGTTGCACAAATTGTAATTCTACCTGTCAAGTATAATGTTGTGGTGCCCAATAAAACAGTCCAAACAATACCAGTGTATGTCCATGATTTTAATTTGCGTAAATTCTGTGATTTTATCCAAGTAACTAATGGTACCATTGGAAAATATCTTTCCCATTCTTTATGTTTATATTGATTTGGCATATTGATTATAATATATTCGTTGTAAAATTAATATCATTGGCACATAATTAGATGTTTCCAAAACCGTTGTGATTGATAGTAGATAATATTTGTGTAATGCTTGTCATTGACCCATTTGTTCAAATAATATTTATCTGTCTGTATGGTGGTCTATTACTGTGGTAACTCATCTGTCAAAGTCTTATGTTTAGACATAAGGGAACATTTAGTACCCATACTACGTGACCTATTTTTTAAGATTTTTCGACCCCTCCATCTCCTCGGTGACCATTTGTAGTATATGCCAAGACCCCCCCTCCCCCTGAAGTTGTTCGTAGTATTGACAACTATGATTTTTAATCTTTTTGTAGGCAGATAGTGAAACAAATAATAATAATTTGGCTTATATTCGTCTGAGCCAAACTGTGAGTTTAAGAAGCACGTTTAGTTAAACACTCCCCGCCATATTCAAATATAGTTCGAAAAAGCGCGAGATTTCTCTCGGCAAAATCGACTACGTGATAAAAATCTAAGCCAACCCCCTCCCCCCGCTCCCGTGACTGAGTTTAGTATTTTAAAGACCTCCCTCCCCCCCTAAACAAGTCACGTAGTATGGGTACGTTCCCTAACCGGGATTCAAATGTAATGCAGATTTTTTGAAGCGCCCCACGTACTTATTTTACAACACGCTGTGCAACTTGAACCCATATATGTAATACTCCTATATGGACGGTATAGGAAAGAATGTCCCAACATTACGGTGTCGATTATATTTATTCTCTCTCTCCTTCGAGACAAATTGTCCATTCTGCGTAGGCCTGACAATTCTCTGAAAGCACAGACCAGAATTGGTCGCCCGGAGGAGAGAGAGAATTAACATAATCGGTACCGTAATGTCACTCGGAGGATAGAGAGCACGGGGCACTATCTGCCTCACATTGTCGGAACAGCTTCCACTTATAGAAACTGTACATATAGGAGTATTACATACCGGTTGTTTAGGTTACATCTTCGCATAGCAGATCGCCCACGAGTATGAGAGAGTACATATATATACATTAAGCAATGTGTATGAGAAGGAGATCTTATAGGTTTGTTTTCTTACTTAAAGTTAAACTGTTGTGTGCTGAACAACAGAACAAATCATAACTGATCTGATCTGTTCACTTAAAAAAACCCCACTCTCCAAGCGTCATCTAACTGAATGCGTATCGTACGACACATACAACACACAACAGTTTAACTTTAAGTAAGAAAACAAACCTATAAGACCTCCTTCTCATACACATTGCTATATATATTATATATATATATATATATATATATATATATATATATATATATAATATATATAATATATAAATATAAATATATATATAATATATATGTATATATATATATATATATATATATAATATATATATAATATATAAATATAAATATATATATATATATATATATATATATATATATAATATATATATATATATATATATAGATATATATAGATATTAAAAAATAACGGTTTATATGATGATAGTTACAGTATATCAGCGGTGGCGCTTATAGCCCGTTTGCACATATGTAATTTCAGATGTAAGTATTCATGTGAATGATTTGGTGAGCAAGCGCAATAGTATTTCTTAATGCATGTTTAAACGTTTTTAGTTTGGTGAAATACAGAAGAATTCTATTTTGGCGATTTATTTCATGAAATCTTAGTCCTATTTTACACAAGCAACTATTCATAACGCACATCGTGGTGAGCAAGCGCAGTAGTATTTTTTGATGAAGTTAGTAGTTCTATGCAGTTATAACACAATAGTCCTGGCTTCTATTTCGATGCAATCTTATATGTAACTTCAGATGTAAGAATAGGGTGATTGGTTTACTTCCTTGTGATTGGTTTACTATGATCATGTGACTGATAACATGCGATTGATATATTTCTGCATGTGCCAAGAGATGAAGTCTCGTTTATTGCAATTGAAAACTTTCATCAAAATTTCCACGTGTTAAAACAGGCTTATATGTAACGTAATATGTCAGAATAGTGTGTAGAATATGTTTATATCCTACATCCTTATGATTGGTACACTCTGATCATGTGACTGAAGTGGTTGACAAAGAAAGAAATAGTAAACAAGACGAGAGTTATAGCTGTTAATAAACATGCGATTAATATATTTCAAGATAATTTCGTCGTGTGCACAACAATGTAACTTTATTTATATCAAATATTTTTATTGCGATTGGAAACTTTCTATTCGTGGGATTCGGCTTTTTCTCACTCGGCAAACATTGACATTCGTGTTGTAAATGGAATTTTACATTGTATATGTATATAACATTTTATATGTATATGCTACATTGTATATGTATATAACGACTAAATCTTTAACATAGTTTATAGTTTCTATAGAAACATTTACATTAACAAAATTTTGGAAATAAATTATCTGTCAATAAATTTAAAATATAAAAAAATTGATTAAAATGTTCAAACTCAAACAAAAAAATAATTATTTGACATAAATTTTCTTGAATAATTTTTTGAAGTTCGAGCAACGCCGACTTTTTCAGCTAATAGCATATGTTTTCACTTCATACCTGAGTCCCGGACCCAAAATTCGTCGTATTTATGCAAACAAGCATGCTATAAGGGTTTTCAAATAACTTTATTAACATAAAAGATGAAAAATTCTAAAAATACCATTATATATTGAATTTTAAAAACTCAATCAAGTTAATTAGTAGGTTAATAAGTAATTAATTGATAGTATTAAAAGTTAATCTTATATTATAATTACAATAATTAATTAAATCCCGTATGTGGTATTATGTTAACATAAAACTGGTTTATTTATTTACTTCAGTTTTTTTTTCTCTTCTTTTCTTCATTTATAATAATAATTAATTTTCTGATTACCACAATTCATTTTTGTCAAATATATAATTTTAAACTTTATTACATCGAAAATATATCATTTACATTTTTTTTAATATTTTATGTGCAATTTAAATTATGAACTTGAAATTTTTTATTTATAATAAACTTCCTTTATTGCTTAAAAATTTATATAACCTTGTTTTACAGCACTATATATCAAATGTAAAACGGTTAAATTTTATTGGAATCGTTCACATCTTTTTTTAACGTATTAATTAAAAAAAATAAAACAACGAATATTTGGTCTCAAGTTTTGCTAGTTTTTACTCAGTATTTTAAAGAAAAAGAATACATATATGTATATGTATATGTATATATGTATATATATATATATATATATATATATATATATATATATATATATATTTATATATATATATATTTATATATATATATATGTACTTTTTTAAATGTCTGTGGACTCTCTAGCGGTCACAGTTTTATTCCGATTGGAATGAAATTTGGAATTTGAGGGTATTCTAAACGTCAAGTTCGTTAATGGGTAAAATCGGACGAGGAGAAAGGGGGTTTAGAGGGACGGGAAAACACAAAATTTGGCTATCTACATTAATATTTGAAAAATCGAAAAATTTATCAGGAGTTAAGTTGTAGGTACTAAGTTTTATTGTAATTTTGTTTCTTATCATTTTTCTGTTACACTAATATTTACTGAAATATTTACAATTAAAGATTGAAAGTTAAAATTTTAAATATCTCTGTTCACATTAGAGTTTGAGAAAAATGATCAGGTAATGAATTGAAGCAAACATGATTTTCTACAACTTTACTACTTATACATTTTTCGATTTTTCTAATATTAAGAGAGATATTTAATATTTTTCAGTATTGTCAGTAGTTTTATATATGTTTATAATAACCTGCCCTTATACCTTCCAATAGGCAAATGGGCAAATGGCGTAATGTCCTATTTTTGAAAAAAAAAATTGTTCTTTGTAATTATAACATTACAATGTGTTCATAGAAAAATTTTCAGCTCTCTTAATAAACCCTTTTGTATTTTTAAACCATATTTTCAACTTCGTACCCCGTTCTGCCCGGTTCCCCTACTTCGGGTTCATTCTTCCACTTATTAATTTCGACAGCAGACGGACAACAGAGTTGAACTCGAAGTTTTTCGATATTTAGAAGACAAAAATAGGCAACTCCATGTGTTAAATTAAAGTCAGTATTTTCGAAATGGGTCCTTGCTTGCCGTCATTTGCAGTAGGCAAAAGATTATTTTCATATGCTACAATTTACTATAAAGGAAAAACTTCCGTTTTAAATTATTCAAAACTTTGGCATATTGTTAGCTTTTTAAAACAAATATGATTCTTATTTTGTCAGTGGAGTATCTTTAAAGTGTAATAATTTGGGGCAGTCGATAAGTAGGATTAAAATACTTAGTAACCTATTAGAACGTTGTAGAAATTTCGGAATTATTCACTGAAGAGGAACAAACAAATGATACTACTACAGATATGTAAATTTACATCGTCAAAAAATTCCTGTTATATCGTGGAAATAAATCCAGTGTAAAGTGATTCACGTAACCATCCCATGGAACATACAGGAAAATGTTTTTAAGGTAGTTCCATGAAAAAATTGCTCTTCGAAAGATTTTGCTCATTTATTTTCACAGGCTAAAAATGAGGGTAGTGATTCTGTAACTGAAACCTGGTGAACATACTAAATGTGAGCACTTCTCTCGATTCCGTAACTTTCACCATAGTGAAAATGTGAGCCATCTCACGTGAGTTTGTTCGACAAGGAATTTCATATGGTATAAGTGCATTCCAAGAGAGAAAGGGAAGAAGTAGAGAGAGAAAGAGAAATAATCGATGGCTTAAAACAACGAATGGTAATGTCCATTAGGAATAGATAAATATTCATACATTACCATGAAGAATGTATATATGTATTCTTTGGCTATCTATCTATCTCGTCCAAAGTCGGGATCGGCGCGCATGGAATTTAAAATTATTTTCTCTTGTTTATCAGTCATATTTATGTTGAAAAAGTGAAATATTGAAAAATTAAACAATCAAAGCAAAGCTGTTTATTTTTACACGGATGCCAATGTCAAACACTACTATATTCATAGAGATAACTACTATATATTATCTATGATCCAAATCATCTCACTCAGTAATTTCGTATTTTCACTACCACCTTACAGAATCAGGCGAGTAAACTCACGTGAGATAAAAATGCGAGTAGTGAGCAATCTCACTTAAAATTCAGAATCTGGCACAAGGTATTCTAATAAATCACGAAGTTTTAGAGTTTTTGTGACCGTTTAGAACGCGAGACAATTAATAACAAAGTAATCATTCTCTCTCATTTGAAGCATGTAAAACACCATGCCCACCCCACTTTTATCTGTTGTATTAAACAAAATACTAGACAGAATTAAAAAAAAAAAAAACTACGAGAGTAAAGATAAATATTTCTTAAATAAATTTTATTTTTAAATCGCGTTTTACCGTTTTGTTTTCGAAATATGATAATTTAAACAATTTTTTACTTTCAAAATTACATTAATTTGTATATAAATATATGTATGTGTTGTGAATGTGTGTATATGTATTTGTTCTATAATAAAAGTAAACCGGTTTTTTGTCCTGATTATACAAGATAATGCTGGAACTACCTTACATAAAAATTCTTTTTTTTTAAATTCTTTTTGTAAACTAGCGTCTAGCGTCCATTGTTAGTATGGTTGCCTTTATATTATATCAACGGAATATTATACCAACGGAATCGACTATCGTTTACGTTATTTGACATTTAAGTAATATGTCTGAAAATTGATACCATTTTTTAACATCAAATGCTTAATATGAAAAATCATACACATCTACGGATGGGGAACGAACCCACGACCTCTGGCATTCTAGACCAATGCTCTACCAACTGAGCTACCTTAGATGTTATGGTAGTGCTATGCACATCCTAGATGTAGATGTGTATGCTTTTCATATCAAACATTTCATGTCAAAAAATGGTAAAGATTCTTTTGTTTAAACTTTTGTTTAAACTTTTTCATAGAAATTTAAATAACATCTTTATTAAATAAATTTATATTTGCCTACAAGTTCATTATACGTTTATGTAGGCGTTGAAACGAATATAAAATTAAACATTATATGATCATAATATCAAATTGATCAATAAAAAAGAAAAAAAAAACGTGATAAAAATTAGCAATTAATAATAAAATATTACCCATTGATAAATATCATAGATCACATTAAAAATTAATAATTTAATTTCCTATAATCGTTTGGTCATAACAATATTTTTCAAATAGTATAAACAAAAATAATAAAAAATAAAAAGAGTAAGGTAGTTTGCGGGCATCGAACTCATAACATCTCGAGCATAACAAACATTGAATTTTTATTTTTTTTAATCTTAACTACTTACTCTGGTTCTCTGTTATCATAGATACAATTCATAAACTATATTATATATTTAGTACACATATACAGACTGTGTTGGAATGCTTTTCCAATAGAGAATCAATGTTAAATATTATTTATTACTGGCAGGCCGTCTGGTTACTGTACGTAGTCAGTCAGTACACATGTAATGAGTACACACTCTTAAATGAGTCAGTACACACAATACACACAGTCAATGAGTCAGTGCACACTCTTAAATGACAAACAAACTACCATACGCATATGAGATGACTCTCATTACATGTGTACTGACTGACTCCGCACAGTAACCAGACGGCCTACCAGTAATAAATAATATTTAACATTGATTCTCTATTGGAAAAACATTCCAACACAGTCTGTATATGTATTTCTACGGTGATATGAATATAATATGTATGGTACTTTTATATGAGTTATTTATAATAAGATAAAGTGTGCTTTGAAAGTATAGGTGATTCAAAATATAACTACCACTTGAAAAAAAAAAAAAAAACAAGTGAAAAAAACCGTGAAATTGTCACTAAATTAGCGACGAGTAACATATCCTGAGACAATATAAGAGTAATTTTAATAAGAGTAAAGTTAACAGGAATAAATGTGAATGAAGGAAACAAGAGTAATTGCAATATAATTTAAAATTTATTATATTTTAAATCCAGTATATTTTAATTTAGTTAATTTTCTATTTATTTTTATTTTTGTCTATTGATCTCGACTTTCTATCTATTTCTAATTGTCAAAGAGTAAATGACGACTAGCTAATTTATACTGATGATGACTAAATTGTAGTCGAAATACGTATTTATAACACACAAAAAATGATCTAGGCAAAGGGGGCGAATTTGAAATTTTATTTCAAAAACCTAAAGTTCTCACTAATTATCATTCAATTTTTATTCATTAATGTTTAAGTGAAAAAAACAATTAACTGAGTTAATTGCTGAAATACCAGTTATATACTGAATTTATGTAAAAAAAGTTTCGAACAAAAGGTGTTTATTTTGAAAAAGAAACATTTTTTTGTGTTTAAACTTTTGTTCTATTTTTAACGGTTTCAAAGATAGGCAGTTTTCCCTATTTTGGCCATTCACGAACTTGACCTTACTTTTTAGCTCTAGAACACACATACAAACATTTCAGCTCGCTATCTCTTTTCGTTTTTTAGTTATCGTGTTGATGGACGGACGGGCAGACACATTTGCGGAAATGAACTAATTAGATCATATTATGAACACCTATACAAAAGTTCTTTTTCTGCGATCATTCTTTTCAACCGTTACAAAAACGGAACTAAACTTAATATATCCTTTTGTATATACAGTAAAGTCTCACTAATCCGGCACTTCAATAGTTCGGCACGTCCAATAGTCCGATACCCTCCGCACGTGCCTCTCACCGCTCCCTACTCCCGCTTCGCGCATTTATTTATTTTAATTTTATTTTATTTATTATGAGTTTTTCTAATCCAGTAATCCGAACATTCCAATAATCCGGCACCTTCTAGATTTTAATAGTGCCGGATTAATGAGACTCTACTGTATTATATACCGGGTATCACAACTTAAATACCAGGAGCAAAATGTGCTTATTTCTACATTTATAAGAATGTCTCTTTTCGTGTCCATCCCATATTTTCCTATGTGATAATATCGAGAGAAAATGCTGTTGTTCTCGCTGAGGTACATAAAAATCTCGTCTGGTTTCGATTAGTAGTTTTAGTAGTAGTAGTTGCGAAGGGGAGGTGAAAGTCTGGCAAGTAGGTCTTTTACCGACCCCTAAAAGGCTAGGAAATTGTATGTAGACTAAGAATGCCGACTTTGTATGCCGACTCTTTGATAGAAACTATGCCGATATTCATCTGAAGTTTTGTGGAAGGAAACTGTAGAAAACCTTAACAAGCATAGTCGGCTACTTTCGTCCTTGTACATACTCCGACAGTATTGAGTACTATTGACAAACTGTCATCGTTGGGAATCGAACCAGCAACGTTCCTGCAGTTCCGAGCAAAGTGCCTTTAACAGCTCGACCACTCGGCCTGCAGACGTTTTTAAAAGTGCGTGTACTGTTTATTTGACTATCAAATAACGAAAAAAATATTTTAAATTAGCATTTACGTCATCAATCTCGACAGTATGTTTCTCGCAGCAACACACAAATGTGGCTTAAAAGTCGACATTAATCCAGATAATGCCCGTATTTTCGCCCTTCTATTAAAAAAACTTGTGTATAAAAGCATCAAAACATATCAGATGATATTTACTATATACCGGTTGTTTAGTTTACATCTTCGCATAGTAGATCTCCCACGAGTATGAGAGAGTACATATGTATACATTAAGCAATGTGTATGAGAAGGAGGTCTTATAGGTTTGTTTTCTTACTTAAAGTTAAACTGTTGTGTGATGTTTTTTTAAGTGAACAGATCAGTTGTTATGATTTGTTCTGTTGTTCAGACTTCAGTATGCTATAACATGTAATAATAATAACAAAACAAACCTATAAGACCTCCTTCTCATACACATTCCTTAATGTATACATATGTACTCTCTCATACTCGTGGTAGATCTACTATGCGAAGATGTAAACTAAACAACCGGTATATATCCAGGCTTATATCCAAGCATTGGGAGATTCCAAAAACATTAAACTAGTTAGAGAGTATCTGCTTGTTAAAACGCCCGAAGTATCCTCTAACATGTGAGGCTATGTTAAACTTAACCCTTAATCATTGATATCTTTTCAATATTATTAAAGTGTCTATAAAAATTGAATAAAAATTTATTTTATTTTTATTTCAATTTATTTTCTATTTTATTTTATTATAAAAATTGAATCACCTATATTGATATTGAATCACCTATATTACATACCTCTGGGTAAAACATAATATTGTTCGCTTATGTTAAAAAATAATGGAAATAATTAAATAATAATTGACCGTTTAACTGTAACAATAAAATTTTATTTATTTTTCGATTATTATTTATTGCAGAAATTTCATTTGAATGTTTTATAAATGTCAATGTATTTTTTATGTTTGTAGATATTATTCTTTTTTTAAATTAATATTTTTATTGCAAATAATTTGTTGAAATATTACTCACTCTAATTGGCAAAGCTTTAACATTCAAGTTCCTATTTGCGTAGTTCTAAATTAGTTTCTATTGGATAAACCATGTTGGTTCACGCCAAAAGCATTTTCAGTTAGAGTACCCATTCAGTCTGTCTCCTTAAGGAAGTTTAGGATTTGGAGTCTAATGAATGTATATTTTGATAAGCATTCTAAGGATGGTATGTTCTCTATTGACTTCTGGTAGGCATCCAGACATTTGACTGTCTTCTGTAGTATCAGGAGATATAGTCCGTCAGCAAGTGTTCTGGACTTCCAATAAAAAACGAAACTAAACTTTCTTTGGAAGTTTATGCGTTATCATACATTTTAAAAAAATATCGGGGTTGACTTGAGAACCTCCTTCGTTTTTTTCGTCGGTTAAAAACCATTCAAACTGCGCAAAGATATTGAGTGCCATCAAATAGTGTTTACACACAGAACGTATATTATGATATTTATGATATTTTTCTTTAATAGAAGCACTGAGAAGTCTTATTTTTTATTTTTTTGTGGCTAAAATTTTAATTTTTTTCAAAATCACAAATGAATTATCAAAATCACACTTCTCTATAAATAGTTATGCGTGATCATACATTTAAAAAAAAATATATACAGGTTGAATTGAGTACCTCCTTCGTTCATCGGTAAAAAAGGCAAAACATTTCATCAGCTCAATAATCCTGAGCGAATGGCTAATTTTGGTTATTTCACTAACATTTCCATGCTCCTCAATGATTTGAACTTTCGTCTTCAAGACAGAAACAATCTGACTCATAACCTATGTGATCAAATAAAAAACCACCGGCCTAGCCTAGACTACCAACTATCTAGTTTTAAATTTATGGCACGTAATTTGTCTATCATGGGTTCAACTCTTTGATTGACATTTACAACAGGACCTGCATATTTGATGCATAGTTAAAGAATTCCCACAAAACTATTAACAAATATACAACGTGCAAAAATTATTACAAATTCGTTAAAAAAAACAACATCATTAAATAGGTATGTGATATTTTGCACACATAGATTCGAAACATAAAATGCACAAAGGTCAGTAATAGACCCGTAATTGTCCAAATTTTTGTGTATACTAATGGATTTTTGTAAAGCATGTATATATACGAAGACATCGAATTAATAGTCCCGAAACGCAGCACGACACAGCGCATCGGACATTCAAATTAATACTAGTATAAAAATTCGACTCGTCGAGATGTGAAATTAACGCGCCAAGTTCCAAACCGTAGATTTGTATATTAATGTTTTCGTTACGCTCAAAATGGTGGAAATTAATAATTTTTAACATTATTTTGCACAATTTAAACTGCACGAATGATTCAGGATGACGTCGTGCATCAGCGTGACATGTTTGGGAACTATCAGAACAATCGCAATGTTTTATTCATGGGAGACCCCGTGGATAAATTGGTTAGGGGTTAAAATTTTCCTCCAAACTTTTCAAGGTATATCTTAAAAGTCTTAAACCTAGACAATTCGACGCGTCGTTGATATCCTAAGACTTGCAGCATAGATGGTAACATAGTCTAAATATCTATGTCAGAAGAAATAGTTATCTAGCTTTCTTTATGTTTTTGTAATCTATAGTTAAGTTAATCATACTAAGATTAGTAATTTTTAATTATTTCTTCAACAGTCACTATACACCGCGGACAAACGAACACGTTACCTTTGGTTTAGAGATAACTTGTTAATTATGCCCATTGAAAACCAGTCCAAGTGGCCAAGCGGTCTAAGGCGTTATGTCTGCGCAGTATGCCTACTTGGAAACTGGGTGGTTATGGGTTCGAATCCCGGCATCGGCAGTTTGTCAATTATTGAGAAAAAAAAGGGGGCGTTAAATTGACAAAACTGTCGGCGTATGGACAAGAACGAAAAACCGACCATGCTTAAGAAGGTTTTCTGCAGTTTCCTTCACGAACTCCAGATGAATATCGGCAAAGTTCCTATCATAGTCGGCTGCAGCCGCATATCCTACCAATTCCTAGTCTATACACAAAAATCCTTTCCACTTCACTCACATCCTCACATCCTTAGGCATCACAATGGACATTAAGGTCGAAGTGTAGCCCGTCCAGGGGAGCCTCTACAGTCTATCTATCTATGTCCATGGAAAATTAATATGATCAAATTGGTTGAATACAATGTTGTATTCTCATCTTAGAAAACCTCGATCGCGAATAAGTGAAGCAGTCAAAGGAACGATTGAAATCGAATTATATAAAAAAATGACAGAATATTTTAATTGAAATATAAGCGCAAAAGTATCGTCAAGGAAATTTTCTGTATGCCATATCACACTTTATTGATATGTTAAGAAAATTCAAGCTGGGGAAATAGAAGAGAAGTTGCTTAAATTATTTCAATTACTAATCATTTGTATTCTCTGAAGATAAGTACTCTTATTCTTTTTCCAGTACATGTTACCTTCGTCCCGAACTCCCTACTCCACTGTCTACACTCGACAGAAGCAAATATCGAAAAGTCTTTTGAAAAGTGATACATTATATAAACATATCTCATAGATAGAGAGATCCGGCATTAGAAAAATCTTCCCTCATCAATTAATTGAATGAAATAATGTTTAAAAGGCAGATAACAATATTATAAATGTATGAGTGCAATGTCTTCCACCGTAGTCCTGCTGGCTATTAAGATTAATTAATAAATTAATATGATATAGTGTCTTTGTTTGTTGCTGGAACAAATATAATTGTGTCTCTCTCTGCGTAGAACTGCAAATAATTTAATTATATATATTTATTATATTTATTATATAAAATATATTTTATAATATCACAGTAATAAAATTTTCAAAAAATGTGTTCTACTCAGAGAGAGAGACAATTATATTTGTTCGAGCAAAAGACACTATATCATATTAATTAATTAATCTTAATAGCCAGCAGGACTATGGCGGCAGACAGACATTGCACTCATACATTTATTATATTGTTATCTGCCTTTTAAACATTATTTCATTCAATTAACAGATGAGGAAAGATTTTTCTAATGCCGGATCTTAGACCAATATTTAAATGTAAGAAATGAAACTATGTTACTTTTGTGCCAAGGCTCGTCATCGTATACTTGACGATCTATTTTTTTATACACAAAACATTTGCGTATTTTTTAACCCGACTTCAAAAAAGGAGGATGGTTCTCAATTCGTCTGTATTTTTTTTTTTTTTTTTTTTTTTTTTTTTTTTTTTTTTTTTTTTTTTTTTTTTATGTGTGTCACCTCAGAACTCCAACATTTATGAACCGATTTTGAATTTTTTTTGTTTTAAAGGGTTTGGTTTCCCATTGGTCCCATTGGCACCAAATCGCATTATGATGAGGGGATCCCCGGAAAATCGTGGAAAATCCTCATTTTATATGTGATAACCGATTTTTGCGAAATTTTTTTTTTTTTTGAAAGGGTATACTCATTCATAATGGGAAAAAAAGAAAATTTTTTTAAAAACCAACTTCAAAAAATTTTTTTACAAAAAAAAACCGACCCCAAAAAAAAAAATTTTTACAAAAAAAAAACAAAATGCATGTAAATAAAATTGAAAATCTGTTATAAAAAAATGCTCTTAAAATTAAAAAAAAAAAAAAACGGGTAAAAAAAAAATGTTTTACAAAAAAAAAACCGACCCCAAAAAAAAAAATTTTTACAAAAAAAAAACAAAATGCATGTAAATAAAATTGAAAATCTGTTATAAAAAAATGGTCTTAAAATTAAAAAAAAAAAAAAAAACGGGTAACAACAAAATGTGTTATAAAAAAATTCACTAAAAATTAGTCGTTTAAGTAGGTCAACCCATATTAAGATAAATAAAACTAGTTATAGAACTTCAGAGTCACTAAAAAGCGAGAAATAAACTATATTTTGACAAAATGGAAACCCGACTTCAAAAATAAAATATTCTATAACAAAAAATGCACTAAAAAGTAATAAAATAATTGCATATTCTTCTGCCAATTTTAGTTCACCTAAGCAAAAATTTTTAAATATATATGTACAATTATTGTTATTTTTGGAGGCGGTGTCCAAAAATTATGTGAATTTCTCTATGCTGACACCGCCTCCAAAAATAACAATAATTGTACATATATATTTAAAAATTTTTGCTTAGGTGAACTAAAATTGGCAGAAGAATATGCAATTATTTTATTACTTTTTAGTGCATTTTTTGTTATAGAATATTTTATTTTTGAAGTCGGGTTTCCATTTTGTCAAAATATAGTTTATTTAGCGAACAACTGAATTGCATCAGATTATTTCCGCTTTATCGATGGTCCATAAATCAAAATTTACTCAAGTAATAAACTCTTTTATTCATCAAAATCTTTTGCACACCGCATGAATAAGAAAAAAAATGTCAAAAAGATAACTGTTAAGTGTTATCGTTAACCAGTTAACAGAGAATTTAGCAAATTGAAATACAAAAAAGTTATAAGTAAATAAATAATAATAATAATAAACCACTCATTTAGTAAAGTAATAACTGTAATATGAGGTGGATAACAAAAAAATTATATTTTTGTGGTTATAATAATTCTTTTTTTCACCAAAGTACTGTTTCCTTAAAAAAAAAAGTAATAGTTTTCGGAAACATACAAAAAAAAAGTCGACATTAATATAAAAATACATTATATTATTTTTATACGTTTTTTGTTTGTTGCAAACGTTATTGAAATTTTAAAATGTCGGTCACATTTATACATATATATACATTTTTTTAACCTTTTTTTTAGGCTAACGGGTCACAAACAACAGAAGAAATACATATTACAAGATGATACTCTTTACTTAAACATACAAAGCGTATAAATATAGAATTTTATAATCAATATAATATGTATATTATAAAACTAACAACATAAGCAATGTTGTTGATGTTAATTTACAAGTTGTAACATAAAATTGTTCCATGATTGTATAAAATTAAATTATAGTATATTCAATTCACGTGAATTTATATGAAAAAAAAAGCTTTAGTTTAATAGTGATGTACCAGGTATTCGTACTCATGAAGATTAAATATATTGGTGACATTTAGAAACAATGTAGAAACAACGTAAAGTGTATCTATCGCTATCTACCACCAAGGGGCCGAGCGGTCTAAGTCGTTATGTCTGCGCAGTATGTTTACTTGGAAACTGGGAGATTATGGGTTCGAATCACGACTTCGGCAGAAGGGGCGGTTGATTGGCAAAACTGTCGGCGTATGGGCAAGAACGAAGTAACCGGCTATGCTTAAGAAGGTTTTCTGCAGTTTCCTTCTACAACTCCAGATGAATATCGGCATAGTTCCTATCAAAGTCGGCTGCAGCCGCATGTCCTACCAATTCCTAGTCTGTACACAAAAATTCCTTCCACTTCACTCACATCCTAAGGCATCACAATGGACTTTATGGTCGAAGTGTAGCCCGCCCAGGACAGCATCTACAATCTATCTCTATCTATCTATCGCTATCGCTGTCTATATGCAGTGAATATGATATGGTGTCTGTGTTACATATACATGTAGACACAACGGACGACAATAGTGTCTCGTGCTCTCTATCCTCCGAGCGGCCAATTCTGTTCTTCACATTTTAGAGAAATGCTAGGCATGCGCAGAATGGACAATGTGTATCGGAGGAGAGACAGAATAAATAAAGTCGGTACCGTAATGTTGGGACATTCTTTTCTATACCAACTGTCCATATAGGTGTATTACATATATGGTTGTTGACAAGATTGTTAAAGGTGCATCCTCACTATGTCAATCTGCTTGATCGCACAACAAAACTGAGCAGCTTTATCAGAGTCGACAATGGTCCTCATTTAATATTAATGTTAAGTTTGGGCAAGAAGAACGCATTTTTACAGGGTTTCATCAATTTAATGAACCTGAATCATAGTAGTGGCATCGACCCCAAAATTCCACAAGGATATATGAGCCAAGTACTTCTTTTGATATACTGGCGGTTCTTTTAAAGATTATAGGACTGGCAGCTTGCTAACATTCAATCAAAACCTTAAGTAAAAGACTCGCAACTGTTTAAAATTTTACTATTAATGGACAAAACACAAAATACATTGTTATAAAGATTATCAAAGTTAATCGAAGATAACTTCAAGTTTGTGAAATTAAATTTAAAAAGTTGTGCCAATTCGTAGATCAATGTTTCCTAATCTTTTTTTACCATGCCCCACTTAAGTCTTTCTAAAATTGTGATGCCAACTTATTTTACATATGCATTATATTCAAATAGCTCCATAAATCATTTCAAGCAGTTCGCTTCCAACGGTTACCTTACTTTAGTCGCAAGCAAAAGTAGCGCATGGTCTGCACTCATTACAATAAAGCTTGAAGTTCGCATCACCGAGTTAGATTTAATAGTATTGACACACTTTATAACTGACAATTAACTTGCGCATTGCGCATGTCTTTATCAAGTGTCCAATACAGTTCGTAATACTTCTTCACTAGGCATAGTTAGCAGTACTCTCCAAGTAAATTCTAGTTGATATTACTCCAAACTTTCAAGTGCGGTTTTTTAGAAAGTACAACACTTAATGGACGCTTATTTCAAATTGCGATATAAATAATTCTTCTTTTGGTACACGTTAAATCATAGTAACAATCCCTGATTGTCCCTGCACAATCAAAAAATTCCCCCCAGTGGAGCGTGGGACCCAGAACCGTTGGGAACATCGGTCTAGATGGTGTGAGACAGTCCCAGACTCAGACAGGTAGGCAAAAACAATGTTCATCATTTATATTACAAAAACTCTTCGAATGAATTTCTTCTCGTTTCAAAGCTTGTTTGATACTTTATGACGTGTTACCGTCCTTTGTATTTTCATTTAACTCGCGGAATACCGTAATTAAAACACATGATGAAACCTTTTTTAACCCGACTTCAAAAAGGAGGATGGTTCTCAATTCGTCTGTATTTATTTTATTTTTTTTTATGTGTGTCACCTCAGAACTCCGTCATTTATGAACCGATTTTGAATTTTTGTTTTTTTTTTTGTTTTAAAGGGTTTGGTTGTTAGTATTCCTATCTCAAATAGCAGCATATAACTTATAACAAAAGACGTTCAGAGAATCACAGGCCTATGTAATGGACTAGTACAGAGGTGGGCACAGACAGCTCGTCTGAGCCTTACGGGCTCTCCATAAGCTGGGTGAGAGTAAGTAAAGAAGGTATGTTTTGAAGCAAGACGGAACGATGTTTCAATACAGGTTGTCCTACCGATTATTGCCCAATAATTATATAGTATCGTCTATAGTATAGTCAATATTTTATTTTTTTTGAAAAACAAATTATGCGAAAAATAATTTCCACTACTACAAAAAGTACTTTTCACTTTTTCAATTCAAAGTAGACTAACTCGAAGAACTCAAATTCCCACTTTATGTAAAATTTAACTTAATTCATCAAATTCCCATGACACTATACTGAGCATACTCCATACGAAGATAAAATAATTAAATCAGGTAAATAATTCTTTATTAGTTCTCGGATATGAATAGTAAAATATTTAGACAAATTATTTGGAATTTCCAAAACTATATTTCTATTTAAATTATCCTTTGCAAAAATTTCCCTCTTTTATTACAATGGTCCAGCGGTAAACTTAAAGGTTCAAAAGATTTATATATATTTTTTATATATTTTTATTTTATTCATACACAAATATGATATATACTAAAAAGGTACATTTTATAACCCAAATTACCAGCCCAAAATTCCAGAGTATGTATTGAATGATTGCTTGTATTATTTACTTTGTATAATAGTGACCATAAAAAAGATTTGGTATTATTATATTTTTTTCAGAAAATGTTTTAATTAAAAAAAGAAAATATTAATAATTGGTAGGTTACCCTTTATTAACTCTATCTCTCTTCCCTACCTCTCACTCAGAGCTTGGCCGAGTCATCTCCTGCCCACATCTGGACTAGTACTGGAGACTACCTCAATGGAACCTTTTATTAAAAGAGTTAAAGAGGTTCATAAAACTATATAATAAATAAACTTAATACGAACTGCTTTTAGATAATCGAAAATTATCGTGCAGGATAGACATCGCTTTGATAATGATAACGCCGAAATTATTACAAACGTCATGTGAGAAATTGTTCATCTATTTCCCAAAAAAAGTTACTGTAACTTCACTAAAAATGTAAGCTATGATATTCACGATTGTTATTACCGCTAACTAAACATACTTACATTTTCTGTGAGGGCCATCTTCATTATAATAATATTTATTTACCAATTACATATATAATAATAATAATTTCAGTACACATTTACCATATCTTGTTGCCTCTAGATGATTTTATGCGTAGGTACAGTGTTGTTTTGTGTAATACATACAATTAACTACTTTTTTTTATTTCAATTTATAGAAATTGATTGAAATATTCTACTAGTACATTCAAAATGATTTCATTTCAAATTTAGGCTGGGTTTAAATTTTTAATAAGACCTGGAGAGTGGGAAAAAGTCCTAGTGGTCACTAAGAAAACCGGTAGATTTCCCAATTAGTCCAGTCAATGAAGATGTAGCGGTATCGCTTCTTCATTAAATTATTATTATAATTTTGTTCATCATTTTTATCTGTTGCATAACAACTATAACTTCCCTCTATTATCACGGTTGCTTTGTTGTTAACAACCATGGTAATTTAAATATTAAAATATAATAACATTTCATAAATCAAATCAATAAAGATCAATTATATCTTTTATATATATTTATTATTTATTTAAATAATAATTATTTAATATAACTATTATCTACCTTTACAAAGACATAAAAGGCGGCTTTCACTACAAAAGGTCAAGGAGAGTTCTAATTTGGCAGAGTGTTACAGTTGGATGTCCTAATTAATATTCCAAATTTGCGACCTTGAGTGACCCCGTTCGCACCACCATATTGGAAAAATGGTATCAAAAACCAGTTTTTCGAGCCTTTCTACTCTCCAGCATCATCTAGATTGGAAATAGTCATTACAAAAATTATAGAGCATAAAATTTCCTGAAACTTTTGTGGGAAACATTTTTGGATCAGATAAATAGTCTACGAGTTAGAGCGAAGTCAAGCTCAGCAAATTTTTACTGAATTTCGAAATAGCATTTATGTCATAGATTGTGGATATCTGCTACATAGAGTCAAATTTCATCGCAATGAATCGTTTGCAGCGATCTGCACAAGCTATGTTCAGTACGTTCAAAGTACTGAAGGTATCCAATTGACGCAGCTACCAAAAGTACGAAGAGTGCAGAAAGACTTCGTCGTTGAAAAAAACAACTTCCGCTGACGTACTTTTGGACGAGTCGATCGTTCCAACTGTTTTGCAAGAAAAATTTTTCTCAAACGAAACAAATAAAATTTGCTTGATTTCAATGCTTAAAGACAAATTTGAAAATTCTAATTTTACCGTAAAACAGGCTACAGAAGATGCTGACACATTGATTGTTAACACGGCGATCAGTATGTCCGCATCGTTTGGTTCGGTATTCATAGTAGGAGAAGATATAGATCTTCTCGTCCTGCTAACAGCACTGGCGAGATCGCAATAAAATTTCAAATTCGCCCCCTTTACCTAGATCAGTTTTTTGTATTATAAATACGTACTTCGACTACAATGTAGTCATCATCAGTATAAATTAGCTAGTCGTACTTTACTCTTTGACAATTAGAAATAGATATAAAGTCGAGATCAACAGACAAAAATAAAAATAAACAGAAAATTAACTAGATTAAAATATACTAGATTTAAAATATAATAAATTTTAAATTATATTGAAATTGCTCTTGTTAAAATTTCCTTCATTCACATTTATTCCTGTTAATTTTACTCTTATTAAAATTACTCTTATATTGTCGCAGGATATGTTACTTGTTACTAATTTGGTGACATCTAAATATTTACCTCCGCAAGCCAGACAAAGGAAAAATTGTTGAAAAAATTTATTCTTCTTGAAGTCTACAGTATGGAGAAATAGTCAAAACAACGACTGCGTAGGGACCATAATGATTTTACATGTACTGAACATAGTTTGTGCAGATCGATGCAAACGATTCGTTGCGATGCCATTTGACTCTATGTAGCAGATACCCACCATCTATGAGAAATATGCTATTTCCGAATTCAGTAAAAATTTGGAATCTTATGGAATAGGTTTACAAAAAATGGTAGCGATTTTACGAATTGTAAAAATTTGCTGAGCTTGGCTTGGCTATAACTAGTAGACTATTTATCGGATAAAAAAATATTTCCCATAAAAGTTGCAGCAAACTTCATGCTCTATAATTTTTGTAATGACTATTTCCAACCTAGATTACGCTAGAGAGTAGATATTATCGAAAAACTAGTTTTTGGTACCATTTTTCCAATATGGAGGCACGAGCGGCGGTCGCTCAAGGTCGCTAATTTCGAATATTAATTAGGACACCAAACTGTAACACTTTGCCAAATTACAACTCTCCTTGACCTTTTGTAAGGCAAAAACTACTCAATGGCTGGATTAAATGCGCTAGAAGAAGAATGGATTGGAAGATTCGAAGATTTATTTTTCCAGAAAACTCCTTCAAGAAAAAGCTGAAAGAGGTTTCGAGAAATCCTGTCGTTAATTAAAACACTTCCGACCAGGGATGTTGCGGATATTCGCATACGTATCCACAATCGCGGAGCTTCCCCATTAGTTTTAACATCCGTATCCGCAATAATCAATGCTTTTTACGGAGCTTTTGCGGATTTGGATGTTGCTTGTTTTGCTTAGCATGTACGATTGTAAATAAGTTAGAACGTTTTTGTGTCAACAATTTGGTTTGAGTATTTCGGTTTGAATAATCTATTTGACAAGTGAACCAACAATGCCACCACCGACGCAAACAAAACGTGATTTAGGCTTATTTTATACTAGATGAGCATCTCCGAGGTAAATCTCAGTGAAAATATGCAATAAAACATACTCTCGCAAGGGCCGTACAACCACGTCTTTGAGAAATCATCTAAAATCGATGTACCCGAAGCAATTTAGCCTGTTTAGGGTGGAATTAATCTATGAAGCTCTGCGAAATAAGATAGATCTTGAGAAGGCAGCAACATGGCTCTTTATTAAATATAATGCAGCAAATTTTAAATGTTCATACAAAAAATTTGATTATAATATAAAGATTATTAAAAATTGTTACCTTTATCCTTTATTCATGTACCTAAATTAATTATCTCTTTAAAATAAACTTCATATATATGTACGAATCTGCATCCGCGGATCCTTCAACTATCCGCAACATTCCTGCTTCCTACTACTATAATAGGAAATTAACCGAAAAATTTAAAAAGATTTTCAGTCTACAATGATCATGTATTCAAATTAAGTCCGTAGTTTCCGGACTCATCACAAAGACTTTCTACATTCCTCCGAATTTGAGGTAATGGTACTAGAAGGTACACAGAATCGTATTCAGATAATGTTATTAAATTGATTACAGATGTGTTTATAGTAATGGGACATCATTGATCTCTCGAGAACACTACGGAATTATTAATGGATGTTGAATGGCCATCGTAATTAGCAGATAATTAACTTCCTCATTATATGTGTATCATGCCATTTCAAAATATGTTCATTTCTTGGAATGTTCTAGAATTTCAACTTCGTCCTTTTAATATTATTTGGTTGTTTTAAGAAGAAATTCTTTATGTAAAATTTATTACAGAAAATTTTGCAGATTTCTTTAGCATATTATGTCAGATTTACATTTGTAAAAGAAATCTAGGTAGAGTCAATGAGACGCACTACTATGTATCGTCACAAATTCTAGAGAAACTTTTTTACTAGACTGTTTTTAAATTAATCAAGACCTATCATACTTGAGAGAACCTAATGTCTCTAGCGAAAATAATTTCGAACCTAAACCGCGTTGTATGTACCAAAACAGATTATATACTATATTTACGCAAAATACACTGGTGCGTATAAAAATTGTATACAAATATCACTGGCAAGTAATGATTTTTTATATCACCATATAGAAAAAGTCATTCCTGTAATTTAATAAAAAAATTTGACAAAATGGAAACCCGACTTCAAAAATATTCTAAAACCAAAAATGCAATAAAAAGTAAAAAAATAATTGCATACTCTTGTGTCAATTTTAGTTCACCTAAGCAAAATTTTTTAAATATATGTGTACAATTATTGTTATTTTTGGAGTCGGTGTCAGCATAGAGAAATTCACATAAAATTTTGACACCGCCTCCAAATATAACAATAATTATATATTTAAAATTTTTGCTTAGGTGAACTAAAATTGACACAAGAGTATGCAATTATTTTTTTACTTTTTAGTGTATTTTTGGTTTTAGAATATTTGATTTTTGAAGTCGTGTTTCTATTTTGTCAAAATTTTTTTTATTTCCCGCTTTTTAGTGACTTTGAAGTTTTATAACTGATTTTCTTATTTGTCTGAATATGGGTAGACCTATTAATTCTGTTTTTTTTACATGCAATTTGTTTTTTTTTTTGTAAAAATTTTTGTTTTTGGAGTGAATTTTTTCTTTTTAATTTTTAATGCATTTTTTTAAGAACGTCTGAAACTAAAGAATAAGAGAACGTTTATTGTTCTTGTTAATTTGTAATACGTTGTAAGGTGCATTATGTTTAATGTTTATTGCGAAGTACTTTTTATGATGCATGATGAAGGTCAAATAATTATTGACCGAAACGTTGCTAAAATAAAAATGTGCTGATTATCACGTTCCTGCGATCCTTATTTAATATTTATAAATAAAGTTTATTCAACTATGTTTGTAATTATTTTTTTAATAAAATATATCTTATTATTTACTAAAAGACTGTTTTAATACGAAAATATCTCTGACCCAAACGGTTCTTTAATACTCACATTTTGGTTGATTTTGACCCGCGGCCAAAAAAGTTTGCCGATCCCTGCTCTAGATGCTGAGAAAATTACTGAAGAATAATTAAGTTTCAGAAACTTAACTTAACATTGTATAAAGGTGGGTAATGCGCTCTGCGTACTCATTGAGCTAATTAACTCCGAACTATTTTCAGTTCAATCAATATGTTAGATAGATAGATTGTAGAGGCTGCACTGGACGGGCTAAACTTCGACCATAAGGTCTATTGTGATGCCTAAGGATGTGAGAGGAGTGGAAGGAATTTTTGTGAATATGATAGGAATTTGAATATGATAGGAACTATGCCGATTTTCATCTGAAGTTCGTGAAGGAACTGCAGAAAACCTTCTCAAGCATAGTCGGTTAGATAGATAGATTGTAGAGGCTGCCCTGGACTAGCTACACTTCGACCATAAGGCCCATTGTGATGTCTAGTGTGTGAAGATGTGAGTGGAGTGGAAGGAATTTTTGTATATAGACTAGGAACTGGTAGGATATGCGGCTGCAGCCGACTATGATAGGAACTATGCCGATATTCATCTGGAGTTCGTGAAGGAAACTGCAGAAAAGCTTGTCAAGCATAGCCGGTTACTTCGTTCTTGTCCATACGCCGACAGTAACCACCCCTTTTATTTTTTTTCTTAATAATTGACAAAATGCCGGGATTCGAACCCATAACCTCCCAATTTTCAGTTCTCGGCCACTTGGTCTGGTGTCAGTATCCTTTCTGTTTCTTATTTGTTTGTAGTCATTATACAACAATATATCGCGGTAAGATATGTTGTGGAAAAAGAAGACGAAGCAAATACCAAACGAATTCGTGTTTCTACATATGAGTGAAACTCATTTAAAGAACTTGTCAAATCGCGATTGAACCTTGACCTTTCGTCATTCGTTGTTCGTTCTGCTTTAGTTTGCTCGATGGGTACTCACCTCTAGAGACTTTATTGCTACTGAGAATCTGAATATATATGAGTACACACTATTGCTTATAGTTCAAAACCATACCATTTTGTATAAGATCGTTTTATATCTTGACAATAACATTAATAAAAATATTAAAAAAATGATTTATTCTTTATGAAACGTAAAATAAATGAATGATAATAAATTGCATTTTATTACACATATTCATTCAAACGTAATATTTCTACCAATAAAATCAATTATTATATAATTTTGTACTTTTATCATATTTATATACATTTATATTTACTATAAGGAAGTGCAATAAAACGTACTCCTGTCATCATCATATAATTTACAACGATTTATTCATCATACTGCATTATATAATAATATGCCTACATATTTTATTAGAAAATTCTATAGTTGGTAAATATATTTTAAAAGACAGCTGTCGATGCCATCTTGTCATCAATGTATAATGGGACAAACATTTTATGATGAGATTGAAATATTATTATAAACAAAAGAAAGTCTGAAAGGCTTATAATGGTAACGCAGCTCAATTTTTAAATTCAAATTCACATTTTAATTCAAATTCAAAAGTACAATGTGAACATGCAAAAGTAATACAACTTCACAATTTTAGTCTGATCAAAATAAAATGTCGTATATGATTTTAGTATTTGCGAATCCAATTTTATTAATAAATGTTATACGTCGAGGGGATTGGGGGGAGGGGTTATAAAGAATGAAGAAAACACAAAATATAAAATATCTCTCTTAATATTAGAACAATCGAAGAATACGTAAGGAATAAAGTTGTAGAAAATCATGTTTGCTACAATTCATTGCCTTATCATTTTTACTCAAACTCTAATGTGTACACAGATATTAGAGAATTTAATTTTCAATCTTAAACCGTTAGTATTTCTGTAAATATTAGTGTAACAGTAAAAATGATAAGAAACAAAATTACAATGAAACCTACAATTGTACTTCTTATAAATTTTTCGATTTTTCAAATATTAAGGGAGATATGTCAAATTTTGAGATTCCCCCTCTCTTTAAACCCTCCTTTCCTCTTGTCCGATTTTACCCATTAACGAACTTGACCTTTTGAATACCGAAAGCACCTCAAATACCAAATTTCATTCCGATAAAACGAAAACTGTGACCGCAAGAGTAATTACAGACACACATATATGTATATATATATATATATATATATATATATATATATATATATATGTCCTTAGATATATATATAAATTTTATAGATGGTGATTTTTGACATCTACTTGGTAGGATCGATGGAAATTTGAAGAAATTTTTGCGAAAATTTGACTTCGGTACGGGACCAATAGCTCTATTTCCTTTCAGGAAATTCGCTAAAAATTGGAATTGTCTATTTACTAGCTTTTATTTGATACCCATATTGTTATAATAACAAAATATTTTTTATTCTCCCCCTCTTTTGTGATTCGCAGACGCCATATTTACATATTATACCCTATGTCACTCTCACAGTTAAAACTACAAAGGCTACAATTAAGAATAAAATTTACGCTACAAAACGTGAAAAAAATTAAATAGGTACATGCATACGCTCAAAAAATATTACCCTCCTTCTGCGGCAGTTGGGTAAAAAGATATTGCAACCTCTGTCTATTTAGGATGGTGCTTTCACCAATCAAGCTAGAGTACGTTCTAGTGTGTGCATAGGTTGTTTTTGCGAGCCTAGTAAGAGACTTGAGGGGAGCAAAATATTATATCGAGATCGATTTAAAAAATTTAATTTCTGCAAATTTCTCTATTAGAACCTATTTCACGAAATATTTCAATATTTGGAAAAGTTTGTCTAATATAACTCCCTTTTTTATAATCAACGAATATATCGATCGCTTATTCTCCACTAATTTTTGTATCAAATTGTAAAATAACTCGAAGAAAATTTCAACCTTGTTGGGAATATTATCGTGGGGAGTGTGGACCTTCAGTGGATTTATTTAACAATTATTTAACAATTTTGTAATATTCATATGAAGAGCAAATTTTTCAAAATTAACAAATATTCCTCTCACTGCCATATTATTTGCTCATAATATGTACAAAATTTCGTGTTATTCTAACTCTAATTCTATTTGGAATAAGAATAGTTGGGAATATTTGAAAAAATAGTAATGAAACTAATCCCAGAAAAAATCGGTGGCTTTGACCTTGATTCGTTTCAATGGGTCCTCAAACTTGATTAGCTCATTCGATTTTCCGGAAAAAAATTACAAAAGGAATCAATATCAAAATTTCCGTTTGCTTCACCCGGTAGGGATAAATCTGCCGTCACCGGACTTTTAAACACTTCGGTATATTTAATGAGTGTTACATTTCTTTGTAAACATGATTCTCCCTTAAATTCTCCACTTAATTATTAACTCGGCCTTGCGCACTACCGTGCTCTAAATTATGTTAAATACATGCTTTACTATAATTCACATACTGTGTGTTTTGGACAGCTTTTCCTATAGTGAATCAATGTTAAATATTATTTATTACTGCCTGGCCGTCTGATACTGTATGAAGTCAGTCAGTACACATGTGATGAGAGTACACTTTAGTATGTGCATTGTTCCCCACTCTTAAATGACAAACAAACAACCATACGCATACAGCATAGATATGAGATAACTGACTGACTTTATTTGCATGTGTACTGACTGAATTCATACAGTACCAGACGGCCAGGCAGTAATAAATAATATTTAAAATTGATTCACTATTGGAAAAGCTGTCCAACACAGTCTGTATATTTGATGTTTTTGTAATACGCACTTAACAGCTTGTTTTTTAAAATACACCCAATACTGTATAGTGTATCTATCGCTGTCTATATGTAATGTACTACGATATGGTTTACTCTGTCACACTTAAACAATCAGTATTGTATTATAGTATAAATAAATATTATATTTTACTTATCACTCTCATATCATATCTCTGAGCCCATATCCCAGAGATAGTTACGATTAGCTAATTCATACTGATGATGACTACATTGTAGTCGAAATACGTATTTATAAAATACAAACAAATGTTCTAGGAATAGGGGCAAAATTTGAAATATAATTTCAAAAAAACCTAGAGTTCTCTTTGATTATTTTAATAATCTTTAGTTGCATCTTACTCGTGCATGTATACATCGTCGTTATTTTCCGTCGTCCGTCGTGTGAGTGTAACACCATATCATGGCATACTGTGCATAGGCAGTGATAGATGCACTACACAATGTTGGTATTGGGTTTATTATAATTTACATAGTGTATATAATGATTATATTCTTTAAAATTTCAACCAAAATTATAACTTGAATTTTCTTTGTTTTCAGACACATTAGCAGCAAGAAATGCATCATGCCCTAGAATATGCCCACCTCAAGGTTCTGGAGATCCTGTTTGTGGTACAGATGACGTAATCTATCCAAACATATGTGAATTACGAAAAAAAACTTGCGGCAAAGGTATATAATAAATAAATGCATACCATATATTATAATTCTGTATAATTGTTTAACATATAAAATTTAAACACACACAAAAAAAAAACAATTATTAAACAAATCGTGCTGAGATTTTGTAATAGTTGTAAGTATAATTCAGTCACGTATTTGGTCCATACGGTAGTTTAAATAAATGCACTTATGTGCCTCTTCTTTTTTTTTTGTTAAATAGAACTATTAAGTTCAAACAAACAAAAAAGTTTTTTAAATAATAAGTAGAGTAAATTATAGCAAGGATACGCCTTAAAATACATTTTAAGGACGTTCATGCGCTACGCTAGAGTCAAATGAGTACTATCTTTAGTAAAATTTATTTAGGATTTAAAAAAAGGTGTAAAGTATATCAATAATCTTACAACGATTTATAACCTTCTTTTTATTTGTCCTAAATATTTTTAAAAAGTATTTATTGTAAAATATCATTAAATATAAATTAGAAATTGATTTGACAGTGTATATGTATGTGTATATTTTTTTACTGTGCGCTGTCGCCAGTTTTCAAAATATGGTGGTAAAAACAATCCTAACAAAACAGTTTTAATTTTATTAAATAATTAATTCAAACGTTCAACACCATTTTTTTTAAACAATTATATAAACTTCATATTTCAAAGAATATTTGTAAACATTATTAATTATGGTGGCTACTTTAATAATATAGTTATTATAATTTTAAGTACAAAAAAATTATGATCTCCATAAGACGCTTTGTTAAAAGTTTGATATTTAATCGATAATTACTCTTTGAAATGATCGTCAACAGGTTTTAAATTTTTGAGGGAGGGTAACGACATAATTGAGTTATTCAATTCACTAAAAAAAATTTTTGTATCCATTATCAAGCTTCGTATGAACGTACTTAAAAGTTGGTGGACTGAGCAGAACATGTATATACAGTGTGTTCTAGATAAGTACAAACAAACAAATAGTGATTTCATCATCAAATTTTCGAGTTATAGTCTATCTATCTTAGTTTTCGAGAACAACCACAACCATTTTTCTGATATGTCTATTAGCTGAATATTGAACGAAAATGAGTTAAAGTCTGCGCCATTGGGAAGGTGGTTAAATTTATATTTTAGACTGTCTGATTTATCAAGAATATTTTGATTGACACTTTGAATGAAACGGTTTGATCACTATTAACATGAAAAAGCTGTAATTAAATATTCGAGAAACCAAAACTTGTTACTTTGCATGGTCAATAGAGTTGATTAATTTTATTACTTAGAAAAAATTGAACCTCTAAAAGGATAAAAATGATGAAACTTCGCTGATGTGTTTAAAATAAAAAACTACATGTCAAGTTTTTTGCTATTTTAATTAGAAAAGAAACTTTGTTGCTTAATATTCATCAAGAGTTTGTTAAATAAAATAGACACTACCCTGTCTATTACGGAGTCCCTATTCTTTTTTTGCTTAAGAGTATATTCTACAATATCGTTTCGGCGGCGGGCACACGCCATCAACATCCACAAATCGAGAGTATGGCAAATATTATAAAAGATTTATAGCCTAATCAGATGTCCCCAATCATTTATATTTTGAAAAACATTTTTAACATAAAAAATTAATTAAGGATGTTCCAGCATGAAACCACTTTTCGACTGATTTTGCTCATTTTTTTCACAGGCTAAAAATAACAGTTTAGAACGCGAGATCTAAACTGCTTCTCTCTCAATAGAAGCATGTAAACGTCATTCCCGCCCAACTATTATCTGTTTTATTAAAACAAATACTCAACAGAATTTAAAAAAAACTAGAATAGTAAAGATAAATATATGTATGTTCGTGTATATGTGTATATAATAATAATGGGGTTTTACCTCCATTTCTGAGACACCACGGTCTATAACAGAGGCCACCCACATCATTATTTTTCAACCTTTATTAATTCTTTAAACTGTACATTTTTTATGATGTGAGTGGAGGACAAGGAATTCATATGCAGACTAGAAATTGGCAAGTTCTGCGGCTGCAGCCGATTTTGATAGGAACTATGCCGATATTCATCTGGATTTCATGAAGGGAAACTGCAGAAAACCTTCACAATCATAGCCGGTTACTTCGTTCTTGTCCATACGCCCACAGTTTAGTCTATTAACCGCCCCATTATTATTATTTTTTTAATTGACAAACTGCCGATGTTGGGATTCGAACTCATAACCTCCCGGTTCCAAGTAGAGCGCCTTAACAAGCGCGGCTACTTGGCCGGTATATGTGTATATGTATTTGTTCTATAATAAAAGTAAACCGGTTTTTTGTCCTTTTTATACAAGACAGTGCTGGAACCTCCTTAAGTAGTAAATATTATTTTTAAAAAATGTGTAGAACATTTTCTTGAAAACTTAAATTTGTTTTACGGTCGGCGGGTCTATTTTCTTTATTCATCATTAATGTATTTATTTTTCCAAATAAGTGCAGGTGTGCCTAATAAATTCAATCTGGCACTATAAACTTGTAGTTAACCAAACAAACTTTAATCTAACTTTTATTATATCATTAAAATTCCCATTTTGTTAATCAAAACATAAGTAATAAAATTAATCTTTTGATCATGCAAATTAACTGGTTATAATCTCTTGAAGATTAAATTAAGGCATTCTATTCAAACTGTCCATCTATGTGAGTGCTGTTGGAGTGACCTCTTCAATAAGCATTGCCACAAAATTCTAGATGTTACTTAACCTGCGTATACGAACCTATTAGTTCAGTAAAGTTAAACATGAAAAGGCGGTCGTGCTTGCAAAAGGTCCGGTCGTTCTGAATTTTTTATATGTTGTTAGGACCTAAGCCAATATTAAAAAAACAGATTTGCAATTTCCAAAGTGTTGTACTAGCGGCGGAGTACCCAAAAAACCATGAAATTTTCGGACTTTTTTCAGTTTTTGCTCAATATCTCAGTGAAGGAAGGGTCTGACCGGTATAGACACTCCATACAATTTTAAAGAAGAGTAAATTTTCAACAATTTGAGATCAAAACAAGCTCTATACAGCTATTGGTTCCCAAGATACAGTTCTTAGAAAATAGGCCATTTTTTCCAAAAAGTGAAATTTTTTCAAAATGGTCACTTATTTCGTAAAATATCTTCTAAAATACGCATCCCACGTCAAATATTATATGTAATAAACTTGTAGTAAATTTAATTAACTTTAATTTGAAATCAGACTGGTACCTGTATGCCCAGCGGTTCTCTCAAAAACGGCAGATAACCAAAAACAGTCATAAGTTAACCAGCGCATATAACCATCGCAGCGCACATATTTACCAGATGTTTGTATGCATATTTTCGGTAAAAGTAGGTACCAATTCCAATCAGAAGGAAGGAAACAAAAGATCGAGGTCGTACAACAGTAATCAGAACATGAGAAAATGACACACACTTCTTCTTCCATGCTTCAAGGGGCCACGCTTGTTTTTGAGAACAACAGTCTCAAAAAATAGCTGTACTGAGGAGCCCTTTGTTGGAGCCCATCTCTACTATGACTATGTAATCGACAAAACGTTTTTGGAGGTGAATTTTCGTTGTTCTCACATCAGGGATACAACCACCCTTAATTTGCTGCAGAAGGTGTGATAAAGAAAACTAGCATTCATCACTGTTTTCCAACAGGTAATCGTACACACAATCCATCGCTTCTTCAGTATTACCGGTTAGACGATACCCTAGAAATTTAATAGAGAATCTAAGTCAAAAAACATTAGCTATGATATACTATTCATTGGTTCATAGCAGACTTAAATATGGAATTTTGTTATGGGGGTCTGCCTCTCAATCAACACAAATTTTCATAAAGCAAAAGAAAATATTACGAGTAATTGTTGGTGTTGGCCAGCAAACTTCCTGTAGACAATATTTTAAGGATCTGAGAATCTTGACGCTCTCCAGTATATACATTCTCCATTGTCCACATAAAGAAGAATATTCATACGGTAGATCAAAATAACTCTAATCAGACGTATTATACAAGACATGGTAGCGACTTAAGAGTACCCAAGCACAACTTAAATGTCTTCGAACATGGTCCATCTAACAATGGCTTAAAATTTTTCAACAAGTTACCATCTCATATAAAGCTTGACTGTAACCAAAGGAATTTTGAAACCGCCTGCAAGAATTTACTGCTCTATCATTGTCCATATAACGTGGATGAATTTTTTTCTAACAACCTATAATGTTAGGAATATATGACGAACCAATATGTATTACATTTGTACATCATTTCTGGTATAATAAATTATTATTATTATTATGATCATTATTCCCAGTAGCAGGTGGTAATCTAAACAGGCTCCTGCAGCACAATATGAGCGCCTCCTCGCCATTGACGACCTGGTTGCTGCAGACGGGGCGTACCACAGATTGTGCTACAGGAGCCTGTTTAGATTACCACCTGCTACTAGGAATAAGAGAGGGTATCGTCTAACCGGTAATACTGAAGAAGCGATGGATTGTGTGTACGATTACCTGTTGGAAAACAGTGATGAATGCTAGTTTTCTTTATCACACCTTCTGCAGCAAATTAAGGGTGGTTGTATCCCTGATGTGAGAACAACGAAAATTCACCTCCAAAAACGTTTTGTCGATTACATAGTCATAGTAGAGATGGGCTCCAACAAAGGGCTCCTCAGTACAGCTATTTTTTGAGACTGTTGTTCTCAAAAACAAGCGTGGCCCCTTGAAGCATGGAAGAAGAAGTGTGTGTCATTTTCTCATGTTCTGATTACTGTTGTACGACCTCGATCTTTTGTTTCCTTCCTTCTGATTGGAATTGGTACCTACTTTTACCGAAAATATGCATACAAACATCTGGTAAATATGTGCGCTGCGATGGTTATATGCGCTGGTTAACTTATGACTGTTTTTGGTTATCTGCCGTTTTTGAGAGAACCGCTGGGCATACAGGTACCAGTCTGATTTCAAATTAAAGTTAATTAAATTTACTACAAGTTTATTACATATAATATTTGACGTGGGATGCGTATTTTAGAAGATATTTTACGAAATAAGTGACCATTTTGAAAAAATTTCACTTTATGGAAAAAATGGCCTATTTTCTAAGAACTGTATCTTGGGAACCAATAGCTGTATAGAGCTTGTTTTGATCTCAAATTGTTGAAAATTTACTCTTCTTTAAAATTGTATGGAGTGTCTATACCGGTCAGACCCTTCCTTCACTGAGATATTGAGCAAAAACTGAAAAAAGTCCGAAAATTTCATGGTTTTTTGGGTACTCCGCCGCTAGCACAACTCTTTGGAAATTGCAAATCTGGTTTTTTAATATTGGTTTAGGTCCTAACAACATATAAAAAATTCAGAACGACCTGACCTTTTGCAAGCACGGATGTAGATCTTAACTGGACTATATGTCTGAATTAGCTTTTTTAATAATTTCAATTTATCATAATGTAGTAAAAAATTAGTTTAATATGTAGCGGTATCGCTTCTTCATTAAATTATTATTATAATTTTGTTCATCATTTTTATCTGTTGCATAACAACTATAACTTCCCTCTATTATCACGGTTGCTTTGAATGTTAACAACCATGGTAATTTACATATTAAAAATAATAACATTTCATAAATCAAATCAATAAAGATCAATTATATCTTTCACATATATTTATTATTTATTTAAATACAAACCAACCAAAATCATGATATCTTGAACTTAAAAAAAGTCGCATTTAAAAAAATATTGAATTTATCGTAAAGCCTCAAAAGGCATTTTATATGTATTGAATCGACCATTAGGAAAATAAATTATCCCGTTCAAAAATTCCATTTGTTTGTTATAATTGTTTCAAAAATGAAGTTTATGAAAATATGACACTAATATACCATATGGCAACATACAATCTTATAATCAGTACTACATATTGAAGAAAGTTGGACAAACAAATTTTGGACAAATAGTTGCATGTGTTGATTCCTACTAGACTTATCTATTAATAATAAAACTCGGCCTTGCGCACTTCTGTGCTGTAGATAAATGATTTTTTTGTTGTTGTTTAGACCCTTGGGGTTAAAACGTCCACTTATTACAATTATATAAGTTTTTTTCCATAAGCGTGGCGCTTGAGTCGTTCAAAATCGCCACTCGACTCTTCTAAAATAATCTTTTCAAAACTATACATATAGACAATTTTTTCTCTCGAAATAGTATCTTAATTTTGAAGTGAAGCTTTTAGCGAATTTCCTCCAAAGAAAATGCAGCTATTGTTTTTGCACCAATGTGGGAATTTCGTAAAAATTTCTTCAAATGTCCATCGATCCTACCTATAAGATGTTAAAAATCACTATCGATAAAATTTGTATATATGTATATATATATATATATATATATATATATATATATATATATATATACATATGTACTTTTTTTAAATGTCTGTGGACTCTCTAGCGGTCACAGTTTTATTCCCATTGGAATGAAATTGGGTATTTGGGTCGCATTGGGAATTCAAAATATCAAGTTCGTTAATGGGTAAAATCGGACGAGGGGAAAGGGGGTTTATGGGGAGGGAAAAACACAAAATTTGACTCTCCCTTAATATTTGAAAAATCGAAAAATTTATCAAGAGTTAAGTTGTAGGTACTAAGTTTTACTGTAATTTTGTTTCTTATTTTTTTTCTGTTACGCTAATATTTACAGAAATATTTACAATTACGGATTGAAATTTAAAATTCTAAATATCTCTGTTCACATTAGAGTTTGAGAAAAATGTACAATTAATGAATTGTAGCAAACTTAATTTTCTACAACTTTACTCCTTATACATTTTTCGATTATTCTAATATTAAGAGAGATATTTAATATTTTGTGTTTGTTTGATACGAATACATGAAATATATTTTATTATAAAAAATTTTGATTGTCGTTTCCATAGTAACTATAAACTATAATCGTTATACAACATCGATCTATTTTGGCTATTAATAAATTTAATTTTTGCAAATACTAAAGTCATATCAGATATTATATTTCATTTTGATCACACTAAAATTATTACCGCTCGAGAGTGATTTATGTATTCTAAGGAAATTTGCTAAGTTGACGCAGCTCCTGCGTAACGAATTTTTTTTTGTCTTGCTCTGGTTGCCCCTCATACCAGGTGGGCCTACACCACCCACGAGGCGCCCCTAAGTACAAGTGATATCTTCAGCGTTTTGAGCGTTGTAACCTATATCGGAACGGACTGTATAAATATTCGAGTTAACTGTATTAGTAGCTAAATAGAATAATATTTTAAATAGCGCAACACCAAAATATGTTCCAACAAAGTTGGTATTTTGGTATTGCCAATTATATATTTTTTCAACTGCACAAATCTATTAGTAAATACATCGGTCAATAGCGAGTTGATCTCGCGCAATCGGAGTTTCGTACCTAAGAGAGTGAATATTATAGTCTTATAATGACACAAAAACATTATTTTTTTCAGCAACTATAAAACTGATAATAAAACGGTTTTAATGTTTTCTTTGGCCCAATATCTACTAGTCCTGATAATATCGATATAAACCTGGTGGAAATAATTCTCTTCAAAAACTGATAATAATTATTTTAAAACTCTGAATAAAACTCCTGAAAGTCTTATTTTTCTGAAAATCGAACGAATTTATTATTAGAGCTTTTTATTATTAAAATAGTATTTGTTATGTATAAAGTGTTGAAAACATAGCGGTGTCGTGGCTTAGTTAGTTAAAGCGCCTGTCTAGTAAACAGGAGATCGTGAGTTCGAATCTCGCCGGGCGAATATTTTATTTAATTAGTTCTCTGAAAAAATCTGAATAACTCTTCTGGCAGAGTCCAAAATATTATATGTTTTATGTCGCTTTAAATTATTTATAAAACATTTATTTTATTTTTTCATAGATTTTTAGAAAAATAAGTCTTAGAAGTTAAAATAAGACACATTTTGAGCTATATCTTTATAGCGAATTCAGCAAAATTCTGAAAAAATATTTTTAGAAATTGTATTATCTTTGGCTGAAAAAATATATGCGGTTCATCAAAACCTAACATTGTTACAAATTTCAAATTCATACGCCACAACAAAAGAAACGTCTACTCTATGACAGACCCAAAAAGTGATGTTATAAGTATTCCATTTTTTAGGGTTCCATACTCAAACTGGAGAACCCTTATAGTTCCTCCATGTCGTTCTGTAAATCACAGCTGTTTGACTCACAGAACACTGCTGTAATATTTATAACGCTTACAAATTTATGAAATACAATCTATAAAAATTATTTTTAGAGTTGCTCATCTACAAGTAAATTGGACGAAAACTTTAAAGCATCACAATTTTGCTAGAGAAATACAGGATAGATAGATAGATATTAGAGGCTGCCCGTCCAGGCGAAACTTCCACAATAAGGTCCATTGTGATGCCTAAGGATGTGAGGATGTGAGTGGAGTGGAAGGAGTTTTTGTGTATAAGCTAGGAATTGGTAGGATATGCGGCTTCAGCCGACTATGATAGGAACTATGCCGATATTCATCTGGAGTTCGTGAATTAAACTGCAGAAAACCTTCTCAAGCATAGCCGGTTACTTCGTTCTTGTCCATACGCCGACAATGTAGTCAATTAACTGCTCCTTTTTTTCTTTTCTTTTTTCTTAATAATTGACAAACTGCCGATGTCGGGATTCGAACCCATAACTTCCAGTTTCCAAGTAGGCATACTGCGCAGACATAACGTCTTAGACCGCTCGGCCACTTGGACTACTGAGATACAGGATACTACACCCTCTACCATCTAAATTGCTATTTTTGTTTCCATACCCAATCCCCCCCCCTACCAGTTACATCGTTGTTTTCAATATCTGAAAAAACTCACTATAGTAGTAGATGGATCGAAATTGAAACGGAAACTATCACTGTTCATTAGCTGTAAGTATGACCACACTGATTGCGGTACCCTTGAGACAACGCATGGCCCGACATCTACCTGGCTGGTGTTTTCTTTTTAGACAGGGAACTCTAAAAGAGAGTTTATGCATGGAAGAATCATTTTCACTAACTTTATCTCTAAAAGATTTTATATTTTTTAATTAGGTGTACAACTGGCCAAAGAAAATGGATGCAGTCGTGGACTTTCTGGATCAAAATGTGATCATCGATGTACAAATGATAAAGATCAAGTATGTGGAACAGATGGAAGAACATACTTGAATCGGTGTATGTTACAAGTTGAAATATGTCGGTAAGAATCAAATAATCAAATCTACTATAAGTACCACTTAATAATAATAATGTTTTAATTCATTTTTGTAAAGATTATAAAAAACATTGCAAATGATTTACACAAGCGTTTATGTATAGTTCAAGAAATTTAAGTTATATCTTATTTAGTTAGAATAAAACGGCAGCGGGTGGGTTGTTCCAAAGTTGTTGTCATGGTAGTGGGTTTAACCCTTCTTACAATCCCGCAAGGCCTAATCGACGTTAGAATTATTTTAAAACAAAACACTTACAGCCCTGAATTATTAATACATCATAGATAGATAGATAGATTGTATAGGCTTGACGGGCTACACTTCGACCATAAAGTCCATTGTGAAGCCTAAGAATGTGAGGATGTGAGTTGAGTGAAAGGAATTTTTGTGTATAGACTAGGAATTGGTAGGAACTATGCCGGTATTCATCTGGAGTTTGTGAAGGAAACTGCAGAAAACCTTCTCAAGCATAGCCGGTTAGTCCATACGCCGACAGTTTAGTCAATTAACCGCCCCTTTTTTTTTCCTAATAATTGAAAAACTGCCGATGTCGGGATTCGAACCCTTAACCTCTCAGTTTCCAAGTAGGCATACTGCGCAGACATAACGCCTTAGACCGCTCGGCCACTTGGACTGGTAATACATCATAGTCAAACCTTAATTGTGACTCCTCCAGTGATCCCGACCCAATCCCTTTGTTTTACACATTGTTTGAGTGTACACATGGCAAAAAAAGTACAGCTATCATTTCAAAATTTTATAATTGATTTGTGCCTTATTTATTCGGTTTTCGAAAAAATACTTCCGATTAAAATTGTTCATTATAACTATATTAACAATTTTTATTCGAAACATTTTCGTATCCGAAATCCGAATAAATAAGGCACATATTGATTATAAAATTTTGAAATGATAGCTAGACTTTTAACGCCACAAAATATTCCACAACTCCCCTATATTCCCTTAATAAATTACGATCGAAGACTATTACCATCTAGACCCTAACCTTCTTTAGACCGCACCCTTCTAGCATGTATAGAAGTAAAGAAAATATTTTGGTAGGTTTTTCCCATGGTCGGAAGGGTTACGTTGGGAAAATTAAGTTTGCGATTCCACATCAAATAAACAAATCTACAGCCTTCTAGCATGGCTAGAAGGGGGTTAGGTATTTTGTATAGATAGGTATTAGGTATTTTGTATTAGGTATTTTAGGTATTTTGTATAGATCAGTCAGTCAATTACATTAAGGGCTGTATATATATATATATATATATATGTAGACTCGCTATGCTCGTAAAGGAGAATCTGCCTCCTTGACCAACGGGATGGCCTTTGTCCCTGTCTTCGCGTATTAGAAAGAATATAAAAAACCGCAGCCATCTAGCATGTATAGTAATCAATAAGGCACGTATTGCTCAAACATATCCAAATGAATGTTTATTAAATGTCGCTGCATGTATGAAAGGTATTCAAATGGCACACTTAGGTAATAGGGAATATGCATGAAAATTTTTTTTCACTTGAATTGAAGCTTGTTTACTTGACAAATATCAAGGTAAAATTACTTTTTAAATAACTTTAAAAATAAGCGAGATATGAATGATTGAAATTCCCGATTAGACAAAGAGGGTGATAGCCCTCTTGATATGTTATGTGACGTCATATTACACTTTCACCATTTAAAGTACACGTAAAACTCCTTTTTTAGTATTTTTGCAAGAAAGAGACAGATAATAATCTTTAAAAGCTTATAGCTTCCTTGATATTTGTCAGATTTTTATTTCGTTTTTAAATATTACAGTATTAACAGTATTTTCATATTCTGAAAATAAATGTGAAAAAAAATTTCATGCATATTCCCTATTGTACAAGTAAAGAAGCTGTATTTGGGAGGTTTTTTCGGAGGGGTTATTTTGGAAAAATTTAGTTTTCCGATTATTCTCATATTTTTCTTCCTGACATGTTACTTATGTTTATTTTGTATTTATTAAATAAATAAAATAAACTAATAATGCCAATCAATTATATTTGTGAAGTTTTCGACTGTTCTTTTGAATGCAATTTCATATTATCATTTTATTTAATCTGTTATTATTGGATGGATTCTTTTATTCAAAAATGATCAAGCAATTTTGGAAGTTTTTTTATTATTCATCATGACCTTACTCAATGCTTTTAATTAATTTAAATTTAATTGATTTTAAACTTCCAAGTATAAGTAATGCTAGAGTCAAATTAGCTTCAAAAACGGGTTTTCAGGCAGGTTGTTTGAAAAAGCAATTTTTTCTTAAATCGACGCGTTTTGACCTTTTGATTATGACAAAGTTTTTACGTTCCGACTAGATATGGAACCGGGTCAAAATTGAATTGGTTAAAAAAAATAAAGAATTTTTAGATTTTTTATTTTAATCAAAAATTTTTTGGCGTTTTTTAAACTTTGGGAATTTTTTTCTCGAGTTCTAATAAACCGAATTTAATGTTTATGCATTTTTTTAGCGAATTTCCTGAAAGGAAATAGAGCTATTGGTCCCGTACCGAAGTCAAAATTTCGCAAAAATTTCTTCAAATGTGCATCGATCCTACCTAGTAGATGTCAAAAATCCCCATCTGTAAAATTTATATATATATATATATCTATGGACATTTATATATATATATATGTATATATTATATATATATATATATATATATATATATATATATATATATATATATATATATATATATATATATATGTGTGTGTGTCTGTAATCACACTAGCGGTCACAGTTTTCATTTTATCGGAATGAAATTTGGTATTTGAGGCGCTTTTGGTATTCAAAAGGCCAAGTTCGTTAATGGGTAAAATCGGACAAGGGGAAAGGGGGGTTTAAAGGAAGGGGGAAACACAAAATTTGACATATCTCCCTTAATATTCGAAAAATCGAAAAATTTATAAGAAGTAAAGTAGTAGGTACTAAGTTTTACTTTAAAAAAAGGGGGGTTTAAAGGAAGGGGGAAACACAAAATTTGACATATCTCCCTTAATATTCGAAAAATCGAAAAATTTATAAGAAGTAAAGTAGTAGGTACTAAGTTTTACTTTAATTTTGTTTCTTATCATTTTTTCTGTTACACTAATATTTACAGAAATATTGACGGTTTAAGATTGAAAATTAAATTCCTTAATATCTCTGCACACATTAGAGTTTCAGCAAAAATGATAAGGTGGTGAATTGTAGCAAATTTGATTTTCTACAACTTTATTTCTTACGCATTTTTCGATTGTTAATATTAAGAGATATATTTTATATTTTGTGTTTTCTTCTTTCTTTTCCCTCGACGTATGTCATTTATTAATAAAATTAGCCTTGCAAATACTAAAATCATATACGACATTTCATTTTGATCAGACTAAAATTGTGACCGCTAGAGAGTGATTTATGTATTCTAAGGAAATTCGCTAAGTTGAAGCAGCTCCTGCGAAACGAATTTTTTACTATTATTATGGTTATTATTACTATGATTATTTATGTTAATTTCGTTTGTATCTTTTCTTGACGGTAGAATATGTTCATATATAGAAAATAAAATTGCTCACTAAAATTTATTTCCAGAATTGGTGGTATTGAACTATCACATGTCGGTCCTTGTAACAATATATCAGCACATCGAGAAAATTGCCCTGTGAATTGTGATCAAGCACCGATCGATGGACCAGTTTGTGGATCAAACGGTAATGTTTATAAGAACACATGTCAAATGAAGTTGTTAACGTGCGGCCAAGGAGTAGTTCGAACAAATAAGAAATATTGCCAAACTACACGACATTGTCGTGAAAGTTGTTGGAGAGTTGCAAAACCCACATGCGGTTCTGATGGTAAAATATATTCAAATGTTTGTCGAATGAAGTCTAAAAATTGCGGGTAATTTATTTTTGAGTATTTCCAGTTAAACATTTTTTTAACATTTGTTTTTTTTTTCATTACGCAGAAAACATGTTTTCGAAGTACCAATGGCGTTTTGTATTAGTCAAGAACGTAATTCTTATAGTATGGCATGTCCAACGAATTGCAGTAAAGAAAAAGAAAGATTAACTTGTGGATCTGATGGTAATATTTATAAATCTGAATGTGAATTAAAAATGTTAAATTGTGGGTTAGTATAAAGTTTTTTATCATATTCCACTCTTTGAGAGTAATTTACCTGAAATCAAGGTATTCTTTCAGAACACAATCACGTGGTAAAAAAGTTTCAAAAGTTGATTTTGACAAATGCCGTTCTAAATACAATAAATGTCGCAAAACTAAATGTGAAAAAGAATTGGATCCGGTATGTGGTACAGACGCTCAAACATATCCAAATGAATGTTTATTAAATGTCGCTGCATGTATGAAAGGTATTCAAATGGCACACTTAGGTAATTGTACAAGTTTAAAAGAAATTGGTCCATGTCCAACAACATGTTCTGATGACACTGAAAATGATACTGGAGCCGAACCTGTTTGTGGTTCTGATGGTAATGTGTACAGGTAACGGCATCTATTATTGAAGTCTTATTCTAAAGCCATCTATATGTGGATTTAATAACTAATGTAATATTTCAGAACGCTATGTGAGTTGAAGAAAGAAACCTGTGGTCAAAAAGTTGTTCCAGTACCTGCTCATCATTGTAAAACAACTGCTTTATGTAACGAAGAATGTAATGATGAAAAACAATTTGTTTGCTCATCGAATAATAAATTTTATAAAAATGAATGTGAAATGAAACGTGAAAATTGCGGTAAACACGTTTATGTTGTACCAATGAAACGATGCTTAGCTGGATTTATGTTCCGTGGTTGTCAGAAAATATGTCCGACTCATTATGATCCTGTATGTGGGACCGATGATAAAACATATAGCAATCAATGTTTCTTAGAAATTGAAAATTGTCATTCTAGATCTCTGGTTCAATTAAAACATTTAGGAACTTGTACTCAACCGATAAATGAAATTCCCAAAAATTATTTGTATTAAATACATGAATACATTTATAATATTTCTTCCCATTTTTCTCAGTGCTAATTACATATTTTTACTGTTATGCTAAACTATATTTATTCATTGTTAAGTGATTCCATTGATGCAGGCTCGATTTGAATGATATTCGAAATGTCCCCTCTCATAGAGTTCCGAAGATTCGATATACCGGGATTGTCGGTTAATAAAAGCAATATATGCACTGAGAGTTTTGACCGAGCGCCGATAATTTTCGGGTCGACTCTGCATTGATGAGATCTATCGATTTAACAATGTTACTTGTTTTTATTGTTGATTTTTTTCCAACAAATTATAATTAATATATAAATATATTTCTTATTTCATCGATCGAAAAAACGACAAAAAAGTGCCAATATAATTTGTGTTTTATTTTTAAAAACAAAATATTTAGATTTATATATTTATTATTTTTCTTATTTTAAAAATACATATTATAATAAATAGTTTTTAAACAAAATTTAATCTTAATTTTTATGTTTTTGTGATTATATTAATTATTTATTTATATTTATAAAAATTGAGAAAAACATGAATAAATCATCATTTATTTTAAAAGTATTATTTTTTTTCCTTAATAATTGTTTTATTAGAGAGCTTCAAGAGTTTAAAACAGGATTTCACCGTCAATTATATAGCTAATATGAAAGTTAAATTTTGGCTAACTTGCCAACATGGATGGACATTTATGCTTTAAATCTCTTGTTATTATTCACTGTATCTGATTTTTTTCTCTAGAAACAGTCCACAAAGTAGTATGTATGTAGGTCATATGTTCGATCTCGATAATCGGTAGTGAGATTTTACCGAATCTTTACGTTTTGGGGTCACATGAAACAATACCAAGGATATCGTCATAATTAAATTTAGTATAACTGGAGCTTGCAAAAACAAAAGCGAAATTGCTCTACCGGAAGTGTAACTTTCCGCGAAAGATTTGTTAGTGTTTAACTCGACGCTGTGTATGCTGACAAAGCCCGCTAATAATTAAATTCAACAATAGACACCACACTCACAGACGCTTTATCCATCGAAGTAGGGCAACTCCCAAAACAAACACTGTATAAGCGTTCGTTTATTTATCAGTCATGAGCACGGGAGCACTGGAGATTTTTTTTAGTGTAATCCATTGCGTTTTTAGTTTTTTGAATATTTAAAATTTTTTTTTCTGAATCAAAAAAACCAACATAACATACAAAATCTTATTAGAAAGAAACCTACATTGCCGAAATAACTTTTCAAATTGTCAGTTTAGGGGGTTTTGGTTTGATTTAAGGGGGTTTTGAAGACGCTGTAACAAACATTCTACTCATGAAGAAATATCTATTCTTCATGATTCTACTACTTGAAAAACAACTAAACTTATACCATCCACCATGTTGAATATTGTAGGCAACTAATGTTTACACGTACCTATTGTTCCTAAAACGAACGGCCGTAACTCGTAAGTGTTCATAAGCCAACACGAACGCCAATAAAAAGCGCTTATAAGCGAGAGGGCTGAAATCCTGTAAGCGCCCAAAACGAATGCACCGTTTGTTTTTCCGAATTCTTTTGATAACGACTTTTTTTTAAATATCGGCTAATAAGCGTGAACACATATATGTCAAGGAGGCGAAACAGTATCAAATTTGCTACGAGTACCAATCTCCCCGGATAATAATCATATATACTCCATGATAATAGTAACTATTATCGTCTATACTTGTACCATGCAATTAACTAATTCATACTGATTATGAGAACTTTGAAATACGTCGAAATACGTATTTATACAGTATAAAACGAGTAGCATTTATTCAACTAGTATTCTAGATTATCGTTGATAATTTTTTATTTATTTTACAAGCCATAGGAAATTCTGTTTGGACACTGTATTGACTGCCATCTACGTAAACTAAGAGACCAAGTACAGAAACAAACCAATTATATGTAGATTGTTTTAATATGACAATTATTGGGAGCCAAAACATATGTCGTTTAAGGTGAAAGGTGAACAAGCTGTCAAAAGTGTATGTTTTATATGATTTTATGTAAATTAAAAATAATTTGTGATATTATAGAACATTTTAAGTGTTTGTAATGTGATTTTATGTTATGATTAATGTAAGTAACTTATTTATATCATTTATATTCACGTAAAATCATTTTTATATTAAATCTAAGGTTAATTATTTAACCTGTATATCAATTCTATTCCAAACATTCATAAAAATTCGAATTAAATTATTAGTTATAATATTATTTAATAACAAATTTATATATTTCTAAGTTTAAGTGATCATATTTCTTTTTAAAATAATAGAATATAAATAAATTTTCCACTTTTCAAAGGATAATGATTAGTTCATTGACGCACCAAAAGATGCGATACATTGTGTGGAAATTGTAATAAAAAAAAATTAATTAAGAAAAATCATCTTTAATCAGCCATGTTTATTAATAATAAGCTTACTAAGAATAAACATTAAGATGCAATTCTATAAATGCAAAGATGATTAATGTACGATAATCAAAATATTTTAAATCAAGGTTTTTGTTGCCCGTGGTTTTTATGAATGTTAATAAATAAACTTTCTATTTTATATCTTCAATAAACAACTGGGTATTCATAGCAGACGGCTTGGTGCCTATTTCAGCAGTAGTTGTTGCCAAAATTATTTATGTATAATTATTTCTGAACTACTTCTTAAATTTTAAAAGACAAATATATCTTTCATTTTCGGAACTTTACCATTCCAGACTTGTACATCAGTATGTGATATAACTTTGTGGTATTTATTCGTAACGAATTACAATTATACTTGAGGAAATCGAAACATCAGTTTTGAAATTCGAAATCAGCATTTTCTTTTTACCATAAATAGAAACAGATTGTGAGTTTAACAACTTTTAGTCTAGTTTTGCAAAATAAATGAAATTTGGAATCAATTTATTGGACGTGATTTTATCCCGAATCGTCTATTCATGTAAAATAGGAGGATATTTTGTTTAAAGTAGAACAATAATGCGTGAGACAAAAGATGAGATAAGGTGAAATAAACTGATTTACAATTTAACGCCTATATCTACCTAATAAGTTAATAACCCTGAAGTCACTTACCTTCCCAGTTCATCGCGCTTTTATTTTATTACATACTAAAGACATCTATCGAATGTTATCATAAAATATATTTGCATTGTTTTATCAGTACGACATCTTGCTTTTTAGTTTAATAACTAAACTGCATTCATCGACCTACAAAATATAATAATTCTTGAAAAAATAACATGTACAGGTCAAGGGGTAGATATTTTGCATCTTATAATGGAATCGAATATCAAATTTTCGAATGGGATTTAAAAAATGAGATGGCGGGGTCAAGGTACTAAAAAGATCTTCCATATCCGACCAATATAAGACGTATTCTCTAAGAAAATCCCGATCATAAAATTGCTCTTACATTGAATGTTTTGATTATGTCAAAGTTAATGTTTCGGCTAGGTTTGCTGTAAATCTTAAGCCCATTACACAATGAAAAAAATAAGGAATAAAATATAAGATATAAGATATAGCACAGCGACCAAAACACAATGGGCGATAAGATATAATATTCAACCAATCACAGCGGTTGAATGCCAGCTGCTTGTGTGTACAAATGTCAAAAACATAAGTCGGAGAGTCGACTGCGCATAGCATCCTGCGCATAACATTGTGATTGGCTGGGAATAAGAAATAAGGAATAGATATCCAACGCGACGGAAATTCTGTTGCTATATCCTATTTCTTATTCCTTATTTTTGAGTTGTGAATTGATCAACGGTTCTGCCATCTGCTGGATTCCATTATTCCTTATATCTTATATTTTATTTCTTATACCTTATTTTTTTCATTGTGTAATGGGCTTTATTGAGGTAAAATAATGTAACCAAAGCAATTATCATAATGCTATTACCTTTCTTGGTTCATTTATTTATTCTTATTGTTATAAAATTAACCAACTAAAAATATTGAGTTAAGTTTACAGGTGCTACGTGTGTGGTTTGAGTTTGTTTTTGTTCATGATTAAAAAGGTGAAAATTTTAATACATGTCAAAAATTGATGAAGTTAGCCAACGATTGATATAATAGATCGTTCTGAATATTTTCACTTCCTTTAAGTGACTTATTTATTAAATAGGTAAAAAGATTTCAGTTAGTTTATTTCAGAATTTCTTTTTTATAAGGCGATTTACTTTTCGACGATTCATACGTTGCAACTCTAAATAGATAGATAGGTAGATAGATATATCTTGTGCTCATCATTCACTTCAGTCTGGCGAGATTCGCTTCTCCCATATTTTGGCAATTGCCAAGAGTTTCCTTATCAGATTTTCCTGAAGGTTCATATATTCGAAGTAAGGTACACCTAATATCTTGCATATGCTGTAACCAAGAGATTCGCAGTAAAATATGCACATAATGGATCCGTTATGGAGTCCTATTGTGTGTAGTTGCTTTCGTAGGTGATAATGTCAGGTGACAAATCCGGTAACCTTTCGAAGTTGTATCTGGTTCAGGTTGAGTACATCGCAGGACAGCCTCTTGGATGCATTCTGAAACAGTATTTTCCCGAAATTTTGCTGGGATATATTTTCCCAGTGATCACGGTGTTAACATTCATTCACTCGTTGTTCACTTGTTTATATACTGTCTTTGGAATTCCTAAAATAAGCTGTGGGGCTATGAAGGGTGTTCCCTTCTGTGCTAAGTATTTTGATTTGAACAACTCTTTTCAAGTTTGACAGAAATTTTGACAAACTTATTGTTAGTTACATAGAAAAAATATAATGCAATTAATATTAATTAATGCCTAATAACGTTATTTCATGTGAATATCGAATTTGACTGTCAGGTCAGTTCAGCAGGTGCTAGATGCTTGTACACGGCGCGCAGAGTACGGTCTATATATAATTAGGATAAAATTATTTATCAAAAATATTCAAATGATTGGTATACATTTATTGTGTAAATTTATCTCGTGCAGGGTATTTCATATTTCTTGAAATTGATTGATTGTTTTGATTTGGTGCTTCCTAGCTTTTTTGGTCCTGTGATACAAAAGTCTAAATACCATCTCTCATCCTGTAAAACATTGTACGGTAGGTGCTTAAACTTTGTCTTCTGATGCACTACCGTGCTATGTGATATGTAACATACAAATTTATTAAAATATTAAAAAATCATAGAACCAAAACAGTCAAACAACCATAGATAAGATTACATGACTCAACTCTTTGATTTAAATTCATAAATCTGGGAAGAATTTAAGTTCTGCGGTGGCAATATGGAGGATGAAATACTTGATCGTGGTTGGCGTGATTGGCTTTTATATTTGATGGTCTGTGAGATAGGTAATTGAAGTAGGTAATTACTGATTTTCATGGACACGATATTTATTTTTATCTATTGCCGGCTAAAAATTCAAGTGCAGATTTTCCAACGGACTAATTTTTTTTTTGCACTGTGAAAACATGGCAAAAAGTCCATAACGAAATCGCACCTGCAAAAAATGTTACTGAAGCTGAAAGGTCCCGACAAAAACCACATATTACCGAACATTGTAACCCTATTTTCTGCATCCACAATAGGGGTTATGCATGAAATTTTTTTTTTCACTTCAATTGAGCCATGTTTACTTGACAAATGTCAAGGTAAAATTACTTTTTAAATAACTTTAAAAATAAACGAGATATGAATGATTGAAATTCCCGATTAGACAAAGAGGGTGATAGCCCTCTTGACATGCATTGTGACGTCATAATATACTATCACCATTTAAAATACACATAAAACTCCGTTTTACAAGAAAGAGACAGATAATAATCTTTAAAAGCTTATAGCTTCCTTGTAATTTGTCAGATATTAATTTCGTTTTTAAATATTATTACAGTATTAACAGTATTTTCATATTCTGAAAATAAATACAACGTATTTGGTATCATGCAACTACCCTATTGGAGCCACAACCGTTGGCAGTTACAGAAATAAGAATTGAGGAGTTCTTCTAGCGCAGGAAGAAGTAGGAATATTATACAGCTGCAATTTGTTAATGTGGATACACTGAATACTTATGTTTTACATACAGTATGATGTTAAACTCCTCAGCCGTAAATTTCGAGATGTATTAGTCCTACGGATTTTGTATAGGATTAGATTTTTTTGTGTAGAATTAGATAAGGAATAAATGATTGGAGGAGAAGGACTGACAATGATCTCCATTGACGTAAAAGCAATAGTTTCCGAAATATGAGAAAAACAGCTTTTCACGACCTTTGATCCTCAATAACTTTTTTTGCAATCGCGAATTCAAAATTTAGAAAAGAATTTTGCTTAGGTGAACTAAAATTGACACAAGAATATGCAATTATTTTTTACTTTTTAGTGCTTTTTTTTTGTTTTAGAATATTTTATTTTTGAAGTCGGGTTTCCATTTTGTCAAAATATTTTTTATTTCTCGCTTTTTTTAAGAGATAAAGAACTATATACTTGGGTCACACTGTCTTTCATTGAAAGTATGTGTTGCATATTTGATAAATTGCTGTCTTTATTATCATTAAAATTAATAAAGAAATTAACATAATTATTGAAAGATAATTACTGTACTTTATTAAACAATAATATTTGTTGTAACATTTTTTTTTGAATACAAAACACTGATTGTTTAGACAATATTACTCATTTTTAAAAGAAATCCTTTTACTGTAGTCGTGTGCAGAATATTTAAATAGTTTTTTTTAATTTTAATTGTGTTCAGAAATTTGTTTGTTTTGTTTGGAGACTATTTAGAAATACTTTCATTTGTTTGCTTGACTCATATTGATGAATATCCAAGAATGGAAAAATTTTTATGATTTTGTTTTTTGAATATTTTATTATTATTGTAAGATAAAAATCTATAAACAAATTGGTTAAGTGTGAATAAAAAAGTTCATTCAAGGTTATGTATTATTCATTTGAGGTGCAAAGGAATTTTTAAACTATAGTATACACAAGCTAGAGAATCCATCGTTCTCATCAAATACATGCACTAAACACTTGTCAAAAAAAGTCGTCACGCAGAAGCTGAGTAAACTATGTGAATTTTCACAGAAATTGAGTATTAAAATATCACTTAATAAATAATACCATTAATGTATTTTAATTATGTCTATTTATGAAAAGAAAATATCTATTTTATTAACCCGACTTCAAAAAGGAGGATGGTTCTCAATTCGTCTGTATTTTTTTTTTTTTTTAATGTTTGTCACCTCATTTTTAAATAACTTTTAGCAATTTTGTTACAGTATTTCAAAGTCTTCAACTGATTTACATTCATTCTTTCCAGAAAGTTGATTTTAATACATTATTTTAAAAAAAATTCGTTACACAGGAGGTGCGTCAACTTCCTCAACTTCCCGTCCTTAGAATACATATAAAATATCTCTCTTGATATTAGATAGTTGTAGAAAATCAACTTTGCTTCTACAATTCATTATCTGACTGTTTTTTCTCAAACTCTATTGTGTAAAGAGATATTTAGGATTTAATTTTTCATTGTTCAATCGTAAATATTTCTGTTACTAGTAGATTAACAGAAAAAATGTTAAGAAACAAAATTGTAGTAAAATTAACAAAAGTTTCTACAACTTTACTTCTTATAATAGAAGAAATAGAATAGAAGAATAATATACCAAATTTTATGATTTCTGTCTATTTTCCTCTTTACAAATAAATGCATGTATATGCTAAGCATGTATGATACCAGCCAAGTAGCCGCGCTGTACTTAGAACAAAGGCGTTGCGTGTACTTAGAACTGGCAGGTTATGGGTACGAATCCCGACATCGGCAGTATGTCAATAGGGAATATGCATGAAAATTTTTTTTCACTTGAATTGAAGCATGTTTACTTGACAAATATCAAGGTAAAATTACTTTTTAAATAACTTTAAAAATAAGCGAGATATGAATGATTGAAATTCCCGATTAGACAAAGAGAGTGGTAGCCCTCTTGACATGCATTGTGACGTCAAAATATACTATCACCATTTAAAATACACGTAAAACTACGTTTTTAGTATTTTTGCAAGAAAGAGACAGATAATAATCTTTAAAAGCTTATAGCTTCCTTGATATTTGTCGGTTTTTAATTTCGTTTTTAAATATTATTACAGTATTAACAATGTTTTCATATTCTGAAAATAAATGTGAAAAAAAATTTTCATGCATATTCCCTATTATTTAAAAAAAAAAAATGGGGCTGTTAATTGACTAAACTGTCAGCGTATGGACAAGAACGATGTAACCGGCTATGCTTGAGAAACTCCACGAACTTCCTTCACGAACTCTAGATGAATATCGGCATAGTTCCTATCATAGTCGGCTGCAGCCGCATATCCTACCAATTCCTAGCCTACACACAAAATTCCTCGTCCTCCACTCACATCCTCACATCCTTAGGCATCACAATGGACCTTATGGTCGAAGTGTGTCCCGTCCAGGACAGCCTCTACAATCTATCTATCTATCTAATATGATCTATCTAGATTCTAGTATGATCACTTATATAGTGTTGCATTTTTGATATCCCAATGGCTAGTCTTCAGGATTACACCCTATTTATTAAGATACTAAGCTGTTCAAATTACTATACATAACTTGCCCTACTCGTAAACTCTAACAGAGAGAAAAATATAGTACACTCAAGCTAGAGAGTCCATCCATATGAACAGACGAAATTGCGTGATCATAGCACATTGTCTAATATGATTGTTTCTTTTGATAACTTGGACCTTTAATATATATATATATATATATATATATATATATATTAAAGGACTTTTGATTCATGTATTACGAAACGATATTTTATCCCCTTGGTGAAGCTTATTTATTTTGTCCTTGCCCTTTAAATACACAAAGCATGTCACAGCGGTCTCCAGTACGCATATAGACACATATACATTATATCTAGGTATATTTCGCATTGGAGGCCGCTGTGACATGCTTTGTGTATTTGAGGGATAAGGTCAAAATAAATGAGCTTCACCAAGGGGATAAAATACCATTTCGTAATACATGAATCAAAAGGATGAAAAACTTCATAGTTCTAACTTACTTGTATACTAAATGAATTATTAATATTCTTGAAATATTCAAGACACTTTATTCTGGTACTGTTAAGAACTTTTCTTATAGCTAATATCATCACTCTTGAACTGTTAGTTTTAGATATAGAATCCTAAAAAAAATTGTCAAAACAAAACACGATGACAATGTCTGTCAAGTATAATTTAAATTGTGGGAGTTTTGTCAGGAAATGATTGATAACATTCTATCATGTTTCTTGTAATTTTGACAAATTATTATTAATAACATTAACGATAAATGTTTTTAAAATGTTATATTGTAAGTAAGTACTGATGATGTTGGGTTACCTAAAATATAAACTTTCATTTGTATTAAACAGGGTGTCTCTTAATATTACAGGGCGCGTTTTCTTAATATTAGATTAGTCAAGATATTCATTTTAAAAAATGTGCATCTACCCAATTGATTTTAAAATCTTGAATACTGTGTATCCGCTTGTTTATTTTGAAAATTTTCTGCTTACCTTCACAGGTTTAAATCAAATGTTTATTAATTAATCAATATTTATAATGCTTAAGAATTTATTATTCAAAACATTTGAAATTGCAAATATAATATTTAAATGGTATTACCATCTCGTAATTAAAAGCAATAATTAATATATATATATATATATATATATATTATATATATATATATATATATATTATATATATATATATATATATATTATATATATATATATATATATATATATATATATAATAAATACATTGATGTTCATGTACTAACGTGTAAAGCGGAGTTGGATAAATAGACCCTGATAACATAAAGAAGACCATGTAACTGGAATGTCAGTTGTGGGTATACGTCAACGGTTCGTGTCTAGTTTACTATTTTATAGGAAAGAAACATTTTTCTATTCATTTCTTTCAAAAGCAAGTTATTTATAAAGTTGAATAAATTAATTATAAAAAAAAATACTTTTCATAGTTATTCAAAGAACTAAACTTATATAACAATAATCATCAATAGATACATTCTCGTATAGCACATTAAATAACTAAAATAAAACCTTTCGAAAAATAAATGCTGCCATTTATCGGGTACGAGCCGTTGATTTTTCGTGAAAACGTCCTGCACATGATCCGCCGATTTTGAACTGTCGCTGTCCGCTGTACGCCCGATAGACCAGCTACGTAAATTGAGAGATAATGTAATAAAGACTTCAAAAAAACGTATGTCCTACAAAGTGGATGGTGTGACAGACAGGTTCCCCATCCCCAACATGTTCAAATAACTGGCTATACATAGTTATTAATTGGCGATACTTAAATAACCGTTACTTGGCGCGATTGAGTGTACTCACGATAAAAACAATATTAGTAGTCTTTTATGAACTAAAGGATGAAGAAATGAGACCTACAATATGTATAAAAGTTGTGTGTCATTGACATAAGAAAACATTTTTCTAATTTATAAATGAAAATTTTACATTGACATGTTCATAGGACTGGGAAATTGAACCACGGAATTTGTAGGACAAGGTGGCCATCAAATTATACATACCATTATTATTAATTAACAGCATAAAAATCTGCTTGTTACTAATAACTATGTATATACCCGGTTATTTGAACATGTTGGAGGTAGGGGACCTCCCTGTCACATCCATTTTGTAGGACTAAAGTTTTTTTAAGTCTTTATTACATTTTCTCTCCATTTAACTAACAAATTCACTGTTACTGATAAAATATTTGCAATCGCCAAATAAACAAGTTACTCTCTTACGTGCGTCACTAGTCACTATCATCGAGAATTTTTGCGAGAGAAACGTTGGGCGTCTCGTCGAAAAGAAACTGCTGACAAAAATTTAGCCTGTTATTAATCATTAAAAAAAACCGTGCTGTACTGTGGACTATAAGCCATACACAGTTTTATTCATGTCCTACGCAGCTCGTATTGTTCCACTCAACTCAATGTATACCATAGTTCAGTTATGATGTAGTTAAATCAACCCCTACAATGTATGTCGTCAATTCATACATTATAAGGGTTTTTAGTGAACACGTATCTTTATTGTTTTACTTATTTCAAGTGCATATTATTATAACGAACATACGTGGAAGAATTAAAAGGAAGTATATATCGTTGGATGATGCTATTAACTGGAGTGTTCATTATGAACATATATATTGTTTGTATGCCTTTCTGCTTTATCATTTTTCGACAAGTGTACTTCATATTGTCTTTAGCCCTTTAAATTTAAGAAATAAATTTTTTTGAAAGTATTGGACTAGAAATCTTTAAACATTAGTGCGTATGAAAAAATAATATTTTTATCGGTATACGTATTGATAAAAAACGTATCATATATAAAGTATTTAATCAAGTAACTCAGTTAGTTGTTCTGCCAGCAGTACACATTCGGCGAGGCATATCGAGCACGAGATTGTACTCATAACCCTCGGTATGCCATGTGTCGACTCGTCTACGCTCCATTGAAAGTCGGTTTTTTGACATGAGTCAAAAAAAACGAGTGGTCAAAACGTAAATTTTTTTGACGAGGCAACCGGATGAAAATGCGGTTGTTTTGAAGTTTACTTATATCATATCATTTTTTTGCTATCCAAAACACGCAGCCGTTTTCGCACTCGCGAATTTAGAAGAAAAAAAAAGTTATGAGGCAACCGCTCCAAAATTGTTGAGCTTATTTATTGGTACCAATTGGGTAGCGAAAATGAGGGTGAATTTTATCAAAGCCGAGTGGCATTGATACACACAATTCCTTGCACTTATTAGACCTTAAATTTCGAATGCCATCCGAGTTAAACAATTTTAACTATTTTTTTTCGATTTATGTTTAAAAAAATTCAAAAAAAAATTGGTTTTTGGCGACTTTGAAGGGTTGTTTCTCAGAAACTGCCAATTAGGATCAGATGGAATTTTTTTTACAACATATAGTGGTACCAGAAAATAAGCTCACCAATTTTGGACCGGTTGTCTCATTCTTTTAAATTTTTTCTAAATTCGCGAGTGTGAAATCGGCCCGCGTGTTTCGGATTCTAAAAAAATGTTATTATATAAATAGGGTATAAACTTCAAAGAAATCGCATTTTCATTCCGTTGCCTCGTCAAAAAATCTTACGTTTTGCCACGTTTTAAAGTCATTTTTTTGTGCCACCCTGTTTTTGTTTCAAAATTTTATTGTTGATTTGTGTCTAATAAATTCGGTTTTCGAAAAAATACTTCGAATATAAAAGCTTGCTGTCCAATGTACTTTAGGCCACAGAAGGGTCGGCCATTTAAAAAATATATATATTTTTGATTTGTGCCTTATCCATCCGGTTTTCGAATAAAAGGTGTTACTATATAATGAACAACTTTTATCGGAAGCATTTTTTTTTGAAAACTGAATCAATGAGGCACAAATCAATCAAAAAATGGCTTGGGCTTCTGTGGCCCATAGTACCTATTTCCTTGTTTATATAATATACTGAAATTTGAACAACGTTATATAGTATACTGCTAAAAATACGTTACATGCTAAAAATACAATCTGATCGGTATAACTTCAAAAATTGTTTTAATGGTAAAATTTTGCGTTGAACTTTTCATTGATCAACCATCTAAACTTTTCAAACACACTGTATGTATATTTATGTATATGTTACAGTCAAAACTCTTAATCGGTCAAAAGTACTTTTAACTGAAAAAAAAAACAGGCAAAAGTACTTTTGACTACACAGGTTGGTCAATAGTAGTTTTGCCTGAAAATCATTGGTTAATATTGCTTTTGACTGTAAATTTGCGGTCAAAAGTGGTTTTGACTGACTCTTCTGGACAAAAGTTTGTTTGTTTTGACAAATTAAAATGCGCTTTTTCTCTTGCTTTCAATATTCTTGATTCATTTCTGTTCTGATTAAATATTTCGTCTTATTCTTTGTTTTCCCCTTGGTCTTGTCCACCTTCTTCAGTTTCATTATTTTCCTGTTTGTTTTGATTCCCTTTATTAACACTGAAGTTTTGATTCATCTCTGTGATTGCAACTTGTAAATCTTCTTCATTATGCAATCTATTTATTATCTCCAAAGGAAGATTAGATGTTGTTAGTCCCACTTTAGATTCCCAACATTCCATACGGAGATTATTTAATCCCAGAGTGAAATGCTCTGGTTTTTCATGAATTGCACGAATTTGAGACCATTGGACCAGTTAGTGGTTTTATTATCTTGCATCCACGACGCTCGCATTTTCTCGACGTCTTGGTTTGTCCCTTCTACGGAACCTTGACTCTGGCTATGATGTGATTTCCCAGTTACAAGTTTCAGCTCCGGCCAATATGATGCTAATTATTTTATAACTGAATTCACAAACTCTCTGCCATTATCAAAATGCATAAAACATGGCGCTCCGAAGGTCAAGAAGATATCCATCAATTGATATCCAACTTCTGTAGATCTTTTTGATGTCAATGGTCGAAAATCACAAATTTAGTCAAATGATCCTGGTATACCATAATGAGTTTGTGTCCGCGATATTCTTGCGACTGCATGCCAATAAGATCAACTTGGCAGCGGCTGTTCATTTCAGGTGTAAGATTGGTTTCGATACCAGATTTAAGTGGCCGAGCGGTCTAAGGCGTTACGTCTGCGCAGTATGCCAACTTGGAAACTAGGAGATTATGGGTTCGAATCTCGACATCGGCAGTTTCTCAATTATTAAGAAAAAAAAAGGGGCGGTTAATTGACTAAACTGTCGGCGTATGAACAAGAACGAAGTAACCGGCTATACTTGAGAAGGTTTTCTGTAGTTTCCTTCACGAACTCCAGATGAATATCAGGACCTATCATAGTCGGGACCTAGCATAGTACCTATCATAGTCGGCTGCAGCTGCATATCCTACCAATTTCTAGTCTATACAAAAATTCCTTCCACTCCACTAACATCCTCACATCCTTAGGCATCACAATGGACCTTATGGTCGAAGTGTAGCCCGTCCAGGACAGCCTCTTCAATCTATCTATCTATCTTGGTTTCGATGCCAGACCTCTCTGGTATCTACTTTTGACAAATCAGTTAGTCAAAACTACTTTTGACCAGCTTCATTGGGCAATAGTACTTTTGACTGTTATTTCATTCAAAAGTACTTTTCACTGATTTTGCCAGTTATAAAACCTATTTTGACAAAATGGAAACCCGACTTCTAAAATCAAATATTCTATAACAAAAGATGCACTAAAAAGTAAAAAAATAATTGCATATTCTTGTGCCAATTTTAGTTCACCAAAGCAAAAATTTTTAAATATATATGTACAATTAATTATTGTTTATTATTGGAGGCGGTGTCAGCATAGAGAAATTCACATAACTTTTGGACACCGCCTCCAAAAATGACAATAATTGTACATATATATTTAAAAATTTTTGCTTTGGTGAACTAAAATTTGCACAAGAATATGCAATTATTTTTTTACTTTTTAGTGCATCTTTTGTTATAGAATATTTGATTTTAGAAGTCGGGTTTCCATTTTGTCAAAATAGGTTTTATTTCTCGGTTTTTAGTGACTTTGAAGTTCTATAACTGATTTTGTTTGTCGAAATATGGGTAGACCTACTAAACGACCAACTAATTTGTAGTGAATTTTTTTATAACACTTTTTTTTTTACCCGTTTTTTTTATAATTTTTAGTGCATTTTTTTATAACAGATTTTCAGTTTTTTTTACAAGCATTTTGTTTTTTTTTTGTAAAAATTTTTTTTTTTTGGGTTGGTTTTTTTTTTAAAAGTCGGTTTTTAAAAAAATTTTCTTATTTTCCCATTATGAATGAGTATACCCTTTCAAAAAAAAAAAAAATTTCGCAGAAATCGGTTATCACATATAAAATTAGGATTTTCCTCGATTTCCCGGAGATCCCCTCATCTGAATGCGATTTGGTGACAATGGGACCAATGGGAAACCAAACCCTTTAAAACAAAAATAAAAATTAAAAATCGGTTCATAAATGACGGAGTTCTGAGGTGACACACATTAAAAAAAAAAAAAAAAATACAGACGAATTGAGAACCATCCTCCTTTTTTGAAGTCGGGTTAAAAAGTACTTTTGACCGGTTAAGAGTTATGACTGTAACATATACATTAAATAATTACCAACTACTAATTATAAATGATGTCATTTTTTTTTTTAATATTATGGGTACATTATTTTCATATGTTTTATTATTATTATTGTTATTTAATAATGATGACTATTATCGTCTATTATAACAAAAAGATTTTTATATCATTTTATGTATTTTTATATTGATGATGAATCGTCATCTATTATTATCTATTTAATAAATTTATTGCATATTGAATCAGATTAAGATTTATATCCATCAGCGACTATTATTGGTAAACTATAAGGGCATATTGTTTTTAGCATATGATCAAAGAGTAATTTAATTTGGAGACAATTCATTGGAATTGTTTAATATAATGTTATTTTATTTCGATTATTTTTATTTACAAAAGCTAATACCCTATTTTGTCCGGTGGCATATTCATCTCTGTGACCCTGAAAACTATGGATTCAGCAATAATAACGGTCGTTTTCAATTTTTTTTTTTGTATATGGGCTTCGATCAACTCTACTTCCAGAAGTGATTAGCGTAGCTTATCAGGGTAGTTAAATTTCAAATTTTGCCCCAATTCTTAGAACAATTATTTGTATTTTATAAATACGTATTTCGACTACAAGGTAGTTATCATCAGTATGAATTAGCTAATCGTAACTATCTCTGGGATATGAAGTCAGAGATAGTGACGATTAGCTAATTCATACTGATGATGACTATGACTACCTTGCAGTCGAAATACGTATTTATAAAATACAAATAATAGGGAATATGCATGAAAATTTTTTTTCACATTTATTTTCAGAATATGAAAATACTGTTAATACTGTAATAATATTTAAAAACGAAATTAAAATCCGACAAATATCAAAGAAGCTATAAGCTTTTAAAGATTATTATCTGTCTCTTTCTTGCAAAAATACTAAAAACGGAGTTTTACGTGTATTTTAAATGGTGAAAGTGTAATATGAAGTCACATAACATATCAAGAGGGCTGTCACCCTCTTTGTCTAATCGGGAATTTCAATCATTCATATCTCGTTTATTTTTATTTAAAGTTATTTAAAAAGTAATTTTACCTTGATATTTATCAAGTAAACATGCTTCAATTCAAGTGAAAAAAAATTTTCATGCATATTCCCTATTGTTCTAGGAGTTGGGGCAAAATTTGAAATTTAATTTCGAAAAACCTGGAGTTCTCTTTGATTATTTTAATAATCTTTATATTATCATGGTAGGATTACTCCTGATTACAAGTTATTTGTGTATAGATTTTAGTACTAATTGCTCGAGGCATTCTAAGGTTATGTGGGATATGCAAACCGAATAATTTTTTATAAAGTTACAAATTTTTTTAAACCCAGGATTTTATAAAAAATCAATTACAACCACTTTTAAAAATTCCTAAACAATAAACTTTCCTAATTTTGGAAACTTTCAAATTACGATTAAAAAATTACGTGAAAAAAATTCGTATTTGGGATTCTCTTTCACTATAGTGCCACGAATATTTGAAAATCTACACTAATTTTTTTTCTTCGATCAATATTTTCAAGCATTGCAATATCGGGACTAAATTTAATATCCTTGAATATATTATGTTCTAAGAGTTGGGGCTACATAAAAGTGAACTGATAAAAAATAGTCTTGATTTTTCTCGTAAGTTTCCCATGATATCGTCAAAGAGCCGCATTTTTCAGAAGTCTCAGGTGGGGGCGGAGAGTGTGAGTGGGAGGTCAAACGTCTAGAGTTATGATTTAAAAAAACTATCGAACATAGTTCTGAAAATTGGTGTAGTATTACATATTGAAAATAGAAATTGAAAGAAAATATTCCCAGAAGTGTAGGTTGAGTAATAACCGCTTACGATACAATTAGACTTTTCATAAATTTGCAGAAGTTAAAAGTGAGGCTAAATGAACAAAGAATTTGACTTTCGAACAAATTTTTATGTATGCGTTTATAATGTTAAATTTATCAAAACAAAACATGCTAAAATTTTCAATTTCGGGATAGAAATTTCGGGTTTTCATAATTTTTCCTTTGCCTTGGGTACTAGACCTAACTGTATACCAAATCATTTTTAAAGGATATAGGAAGTAAGGTAGAATTTTGATTGGTATATAACCAAAAATTATAGGTGTGGTCGCTATTTTTCAATTTTTGAAATAACTTTTTAAATGTTTGTTACTAACGATGGGCAATAAACCGTTATGTTATAATTCCGTGTTCTTACAATATTCGAAAACTCACCACTGTAGCTCTTTTCGTTCAAAAGTTACATGAGGGTCATTTTTCGCCTAATATTTCGCTATGTAATATCACTGTAAGTACGCAAGACCAAAACTCGGTCTGGAGTACCACTGTGCTCTAGATATGAAAAACCTATTGGACAAAATTTAATATATTAAAATTCTAAACTTTCATCTATACTTTGCGCTAACCGCAAAGTAAAGCCCAACAACCTTAATTATTTAATATTATATATTTTCTTAATAAAAGTATAAATTATTGTATATAATTATATTAACTATCATATAAATTATTATCACAAACTTTCACATATTTAAAGAATGTTTCATTGAAATATTTGTATATGAAACTAATAAATAATAAGAATATATGAAAAATAACCTCCCCTATATCATTCAATAGTAAATAAATAAATACCATAAGTATAAATGAGTACTTTTTGTGTGAGAAACTTTCTTTCATCATTGTACTTTTATAGCTATTAAACCATCGTCTGTACAATGTCATTATCAATTTGATACCATTATATACGTGAATTGGATACACGCACATTTGTATACCCCCCCCCCCCCGTTTGAGGAGGAAAAATCTTCAATAAGACACTGTCTATTGAAGAGAACGTCAGTAGTGCGAAATTTTTACCCACTAAAAAAACCCCTCTTTTCTGCCTTTCTAAATAGAAAGGGACCAGACCTGAAACTGCTTGCGCATTACTTCAGCCTGGACCTAGTTGCCCATTTGGTGCTCCGTCTCGTCGCCGTCATCATCGCAACAGCTATTGCTGTTAACATACTTTCAGTGTAGCTCATCATTGCAGCCCAATTTTTCCTTGATTCAGCCTTCAAGTTAAAAACGCTGCTTGGGTTCGGAGTGTCCCCAAGTACGTTCCAGACCTTTTTTCTCTCAGTCGACCATAAGTATACAGGTATAGAATAATCTATACCAGGGTAAATTAAGTGTAGTTACGTTTTTGCAACGGTTGAAAATACTGATCGTAGAAAAAAAATTTGGTATAGGTGTTCGTATAGGTGCGCCCGTCCGTCAACATGATAATTCATAAACGATAAAAAAAATTTTGACAAAATGGAAACCCGACTTCAAAAATCAAATATTCTAAAACAAAAAATGCACTAAAAAGTAAAAAAATAATTGCATATTCTTGTGCCAATTTTAGTTCACCTAAGCAAAAATTTGTATATATATATGTACAATTATTGTTATTTTTGGAGGCGGTGTCCAAATTTTATGTGAATTTCTCTATGCTGACACCGACTCCAATAATTTTTGAAGTTGGGTTTCCATTTTGTCAAAATAGGTTTTATTTCTCGCTTTTTAGTTTCTCGACTTTGAAGTTCTATAACTGATTTTATTTGTCTAAATATGGGTAGACCTACTAAACGACTAACTAACGACTTTTTTTATAACACCTTTTTTTGATCCGTTTTTTTTTAGCATTTTTTCTTAGCAGATTTTCAGTTTTTTTTACATGCAATTTGTTTTTTTTTTTTTGTAAAAATTTTTTATTTTTTAGTGAATTTTTATTTTTTAATTTTTAGTGCATTTTTTCATTACAGATTTTAATTTTTTTTTACATGCATTTGGTTTTTTTTTTTTTGTAATAATTTTTTTTTTGTAAAAATTTTTTTGAAGTCGGTTTGTAAAAAAATTTTCTTATTTTTGCATTATAAACGAGTATACCCTTTCAAAAAAAAAAAAAAATTTCGCAGAAATCGGTTATCACATATAAATTGAGGATTTTCCTCGATTTCCCGGGGATCCCCTCATCAGAATGCGATTTGGACAATGGGACCAATGGGAAACCAAACCCTTTAAAACAAAAACAAAAAATTCAAAATCGGTTCATAAATGGCGGAGTTCTGAGGTGACAAACATTAAAATAAAATACAGACGAATTGAGAACCATCCTCCTTTTTGAAGTCGGGTTAAAAAGAGATAGCGAGCTGCTGTTTTGTATGTGTGGTCAAGAGTTAAAAAGTAAGACCAAGTTCGTGGATGGACTAAATCGGACCATGTTGGGGCAAATCTGCCTATCTTTGAAACCATGTGACAAAAATGTAAAGAAAAAAATGCCCCTTTATTTAAAAATAAACAACTTTTGTTTGAAACTTTTTTTCAGTATATACCGGGTATTTTAGCAATTAACTCAGTTAGTGGTTATTTTCACTTGCTTTATTTACTTTTTATACCTTTTAACGACATTCAATTCCATTCACATAAGAATTTAACCTCGAAATGAATGGTAATAAGCTGAACATTTGTAGTTTTTTTCATTATGTCATGGACGCGAAGCCAAGTTTGAAGGCCGCCCCGGGGGAAAGGGGTCCGCTTGCGAACGGAGCGAGTCCTATAATATATACAGCACTTTGTGTAACTGACTCACTGACTGACGTATGCAAATTCAAACCCACTTGTAGATATGCTAGAAGGATGCGGTTTTTTGCATTCGACGCGAAATAACTTCAAACTTACAGAAAAGATACTTTAATTTTCCCAACGCAACCTTCCTGAAAATGGGAGAAATCCTTAAAAATTACCTTTTTATTTCTATTCATGCTAGAGGGGTGCAGTTTTTTTTTTATTTCTAAGACGCGAAGGCCGCCCCGGGAGTCAAGGGGCTGCGCACCCGATCGAGCTGCGCGAGTTTGTATTCATATTAGCTGAAACATGTCAGTAAAATAAATACAAATAAAATAGTGGAATAGGAAAATATAGTTTTTTGAAAATTTAATTTTCTTGTATATCATATATAGTCCAGTTAAGATCTACATCCGTGTTTGCAAAAGGTCAGGTCGTTCTGAATTTTTTATATGTTGTTAGGACCTAAACCAATATTAAAAAACCAGATTTGCAATTTCCAAAGTGCTGTGCGAGCGGCGGTGTACCCAAAAAACCATGAAATTTTCGGAATTTTTTCAGTTTTTGCTCAATATCTCAGTGAAGGAAGGGTCTGACCGATATAGTCATTCTATACACTTTAAAGTAGACTAAATTTTCAACAATTTGAGATCAAAACAAGCTCTATACAGCTATTGGTTCCCAAGATACAGTTCTTAGAAAATAGGCCATTTTTTCAAAAAAGTGAAATTTTTTCGAAATGGTCACTTATTTCGTAAAACATCTTCTAAAATACGCATCCCACGTCAAATATTATATGTAATAAACTTAATTAGCTTTTATTTGAGATCAGACTGGTACCTGTATGCCCAGCGGTTCTCTCAAAACCGGAAGATAACCAAAAACATAAGTCATAAGTTAACCAGCGCAGATAACCATCGCAGCGCACATATTTACCAGATGTTTGTATCCATATTTTCGGTAAAAGTAGGTACCAATTCCAATCAGATGGAAGGAAACAAAAGATCGAGGTCGTACAGCAGTTATCAGAACATGAGAAAATGACACACACTTCTTCTTCCATGCTTCAAGGGGCCACGCTTGTTTTTGAGAACAACAGTCTCAAAAACTAGCTGTACTGTGTGTCCCTTTGTTGGAGCCCATCTCCACTATGACTATGTCATCGACAAAACGTTTTTGGAGGTGAGTTTTCGCTGTTCTCACATCAGGTATACAATCACCCTGAATTTGCAGTAGGAGGTGTGATAAAGAAAACTGGCATTCATCACTGTTTTCCAATAGGTAATTGTACACACAATCGATCGTTTCTTCAGTATTACTGCCAGGACGATACTGTCTCTTATTCCTAGTAGCAGGTGGTAATCTAAACAGGCTCCTGTAGCACAATCTGTGGTACGCCCCGTCTGCAGCAACCAGGTCGTCAATGTCGAGGAGGCGCTTTTAGTCTACTTTAAAAGTGTATAGAATAACTATACCGGTCAGACCCTTCTTTCACTGAGATATTTAGCAAAAACTAAAAAAAGTCCGAAAATTTCATGGTTTTTTGGGTACACCGACGCTCGCACAGCACTTTGGAAATTGCAAATCTGGTTTTTTATTATGGTTTAGGTTCTAACAACATATAAGAAATTCAGAACGACCGGACCTTTTGCAAGCACGACCGCCTTTTCATGTTTAACTTTACTGAACTAATAATGGAATTCCAAAAAGTAATACTCTACACGGTTTATCATAACTACAATTTTATGGTTTGATAACAAAATATGCCTACCACATCCACAAGGAATCATGCCACGAAGTGAGAGTTTGGAAATTTTTTGATATTATTTTATACCGATTACTAATAATTTCATAATATTTTGAAACTATTTATTTTTAACCCGACTTCAAAAAGGAGGATGGTTCTCAATTCGTCTGTATTTTATTTTTTTTTTATTAAAAAAAATTTTTTTTTTAATGTTTGTCACAGAACTCCGTCATTTATGAACCGATTTTGAATTTTTTTTTTGTTTTGAAGGGTTTGATTTCAGATTGGTCCCATTGTTCCCAAATCAAATTCTGGTAAATCGAGTAAAATCCTCATTTTGTATGTGATAACCGATTTTTTTTTTTTTGAAAGGGTATACTCATTCATAATGGGAAAATAAGAAAATTTTTTTTAGAAACCGACTTAAAAAAAAAAAATAACAAAATACATATAAAAAAAACTGAAAATCTGTTATGAAAAAATGCACTCAAAATTAAAAAAAAAAAAATGTGTTATAAATAAATGCACTAAAAGTTAGTAAGCCGTTTAGTTGGTCTACTCATATTTAGACAAATAAAATAAGTTATAGAACTTCAAAGTCACTAAAAAGCGAGAAATAAAACCTATTTTGACAAAATGGAAACCCGACTTCAAAAATCAAATATTCTATAACAAAAAATAATTGCATATTCTTGTGCCAATTTTAGTTCACAAGAATTATTTTTTTACTTTAGTGCATTTTTTGTTAAAGAATATTTGATTTTTGAAGTCGGGTTTCCATTTTGTCAAAATAGGTTTTATTTAAGTTTAAATAGTTTTGACAACTCGTAATTTGGTAATGATAACCTACAATCTCAACTACGCTAAGTAGTTGCTTCAACGAAATCAGTTTCAATACTTCAATCTTTAGGTATTTAGCTGAAATGCTACTTGCCTGTAGGTAACAACTATTGGATCCACTATTTTATTTTTTACAATGTACTTCATGTAATTTTATAACTAAAGGTATTTCATGTAATTTTAACTAATGGTTTTTTTTTTCATTTTTTGAAAACATTATGCTAGAGCTTGAGACTATATTAAATAAATGAAACTAATAAATATTGTTAATTATAATAACAATTAACCTTTTAACATATAACTAACTATAAGTGCATACTTATATTTCGTTTTAGTTTTGTGTCTTTGACAAATATATTTATCATTAGTCATCATCATCCATACTGAAAACATTCAATAGAATGCAGGAGATGGTTTTTAATGTGGTTTTTTTCTTTGGATATTTCCAACAAGTTGGTTGCATTTGATTGTTTTTTTTTTTGACAAACCACATTTGTTTTAAACAATTTGGTTATCTCGATTGAATATCTCCAAATTTTATACAGATGTTTGAAAACTGAATAGACTAGACTGAAAACTTTCAAATGTAGATTTGAATTTTGATATTGATCAAAAAACAATATAATAGTCTTAAGAGCGCTGGTAGTCAGACATACTTACAGTATTATAAAATTGACCAGAAAAAAATGAGTATTATAGTTTTTTCTAATTTATGGACATTTATGTGCTAGATATAGTACATTCATACAATTCTACAAAATTCAATATATTCATTAAGGACGCTCTACCACTGTATTATATAATCAGGACAAAAAACCGGTTTGATTTTATTATAGAACAAATGCATAAGCACACATATACAACACATAGACAAATTCACTGTTCATATATACAAAATAATCTAATTTTGAAAAATAATAATAATTTTAAACTTTTATATTTCGAAAACAAAATGGTAATACACGATTTTTTTTTTAAATTTATATAATAAATATTTATCTTTACTCTTCAAATTTTTTTTTTAAATTTAGTCGAATAATTTTTTCTAATAAAACAGATAATAAATAGTTGGGTGGGCATGAAGTTTTACATGCTTCTAATGAGAGAATGCTAACTTAGATATTAATTATCTGGCGTTCTAAACGGTAAAAAATTCTGAAATTTCGGGATTTATTAGAAAATGGTATTTTTAACCTGCGAATAGTGATTGCCGAGATAATTTTAAAAATAATATTAACTACTTTTTATAGTGTAATTATTAATCTTGTTGTAGTAAATGTGACATCTGTGACAATATTACACTTGTCTATAACATTTTAAAATGAAATTAGGTTTTTATATGATGTAATAGTTCTTGCCTATTTTTTTCACTAATATATAATTTTATTAAACTTTTGTGTCTTAATAGTAGTGTCGACCTTATTTAATATTATTTAAATTAATTATTTAAAAAGAAGTATAGCTCCTTATGTGCGTACATAAAGTACACACACACACACACTTGGAAGGAAACAGAGCTATTGTTCCCGTACCGAAGTCAAAATTTCGCAAAAATTTCTTCAAATGTCCATCGATCCTACCTAGTAGATGTCAAAAAACACCATCTGTTAAATTTATATATATATATATATATATATATATATATATATATATACGTATATATATATATATATATATATATGTGTGTCTGTAATCATTCTAGCGGTCACAGTTTTCATTTTATCGGAATGAAATTTGGTATTTGAGGCGCTTTTGGTATTCAAAAGGTCAAGTTTAATGAGAAAAATCGGTCAAGGGGAAAGGGGGGTTTAAAGGAAAGGATAAACACAAAATTTGACATATCTCCCTTAATATTTGAAAAATCGAAAACTGTATAAGAAGTAAAGTTGTAGGTACTAAGTTTTACTGTAATTTTGTTTCTTATCTTTTTTTCCCTTACACTGATATTTGCAGAAATATTTTAGTAATGGTTTAGGATTGAAAATTAAATTCCTTAATATCTCTGTACACATTAGAGTTTGAGCAAAAATGATAAGGTGATGAATTGCAAATTTGACTTTATATAACTTTATTCCTTACGCATTTTTCGATTGTTCTAATATTAAGTGAGATATTTTATAACATTTATTAATAAAATTGGACTTGCAAATACTAAAATCATAAACGACATTTCATTTTGATCAGACTAAAATTGTAACCGCTAGAGAGTGATTCATGTATTCTAAGGAAATTCGCTAAGTTGAAGGCAGCTCCCGCGTAACAAATTTTTTAAATATAAATTTAGTCTACGACATTGTCTGACATTTGTCGATTTGATATGGATTAATTAATCATGTAGTAAAATAATTATTTACGTAACTCCTTAACATTTTGGATGGCCCTGTATACACCTAAGTATAACATATGATTTTCGTATAAAAATAATATTGTATTATAGAAACATTTTGTACACTTCTTTTTTAATTAAATTAATGTAATTTTGGTACTTGTGGCTCTTTGTTGTTGGCTTACTTACATGTCATAAAATTATTTTATTATATTTTGGGTGTGTTATATAATAATGGCTACACATACAATATTTGTGTTTTTTTTTTGTCATAAATAATTCATGTTAAATAGAAAAATGGAATTACTGATAGAATCGAATAGTTGCTCTAATATGACCTTCACAATAATACTATTTTAAGGTTTGTTTCTGTTAAAGTATTTGTTTTATATTTCCATAATTTTATGTCCAATGTTAATTAATTTTACTTTATTTTATATATATTATGAATATTAAATATAAAAATTATGTAATCGAATAAGGAAAAGTTCCTTCTTCTCAAAATTTAAGTTTTTTTCATTTAAAAAACTATCTATTCGATTGTGATGAAAATTGATGAGTAGCCAAAGTGAAACGTGACTCGAACCTACCGTAAGTATGGAAGTATGGAACAGACGCAGAACATTGTTGCAGCAACATTGAACTCCGCCTACAAAATATTTTCTGTACAGACGTGCAACCAAAATTATGGAACATAAAATTATTATTTGATTATTTTATGACGCTAATCATAAAAATTCAATCAATTCTCATCTTGTCTCTATCTCATTTAATTTGTATAGTTTATTTATATGTATGTATCTAGTTTATTTATATGTATAAAACTAGTGTTGGATAATATCTATATATTATTATTACAAATAATAAAATATATAATGTAAATTGTAACCAATCTAGGTAATAAAACATAATAAAATATTAGGATAGCATAAAATATTAGATAATATGACCAATTTTTACAGGAACATTTAAGACCTCCTACAAAATATCAAATAATTTTGATTTTTACAGCAACCGTTCAAGGACATGTATTTTGTTGCTGCAACCACTATACACATTTGTCACTTAATAGGTGGCTGCACAATGTTCCTCGTTTGAAGGCCCTATTTTAGGCACTCTGATCATATTACCAAGAAACTTTTACCATCTGTTTTTTAAGAGAATAGCAAAGGAGTAGTAAAAAACATTTTTTACTTTACAATAGTGGTGTGGTAAAAAAACTTCATTTCTAAGGATTTTTCGTTTTTCTTGATGTTCTTACACTTTAACTCCCTTTAGTAGGCTACAAACGCGGAACATTGCGCAGCAACATTGAACTCCCCCTACAATTGTCTACAACTCTACAGACGTGCAACTAAAATTGGGAACATAAAATTATTACTTTATTACTCTGATCTTAAAAATTCAATCACTTGTCTCAATCTATCTCATTTAATTTGTAGTTTATTTATCTACTAGTTTATTTGTATGTATCTCTAGTTTATTTATTTGTATGTATTTTGTAAACAAATTTTACAAAAATATATTATATTTCTACAACTGATAAAGTAAAGCAAAAATAAAGTATATAAAGTAACCAATCTAGGTAATAAAACATAAAAAAATATTAGGAAAACATAAAATTTTAGATAATATATTGCAAATATCGCTACACATGAGGAACTTGTACAGCAACATTCAACTCCTCCCACAAAATATCAAATAATTTTTATTTTTACAGCAACCAGATCAAGGACATTGTTTTTGTTCTGCAACAGCTATACAGACTAGCAACCTACTACCGAACATTCATTTGTCCTTCAAATGTTCCTGCACATGTTGCACGTCTGTAGTCCCTCTTAGCGACTAAAATATTAGGGGTACAAAAAAATATCATATGAATTTTTTTTTTAGATTTAAGATATAGTTAAAACAGCATGTTCCTTAAAATATTTATCTGTAACTGCTATTTTAAACTTTCGTGGTTTAAACAATAGCCACGAAATTAGACGTAAACCCTAAAAATTTTCTGAGCGTTTGAATCCATAAAAATAATGAAAAAAATATTATGAGGAAAGCATATTTATTTACATGCCAAAATTAAGTTTGTTCCGTATTTCATAAAGTCTGTTGATTTCATAAAACATGTTCCACTACAGTAAAATCATACTCGACTTCGTGTGAAATAAATACTATTTGAAAAAAAAACACACACACACACAATTATTCTAAACGATTCTGCCAAACCCCCAATGAATCATATCATAAATTATAACATAAAAATCACCCCTAAATTAAGTACAAATAAAACTTTATAATAAATAAAAAATACACCTAACCCCATTTTTCTGTACTAAAGAAGGTCGACACTGACGTTATTGTCGTATGTTGCGTTTTTATGTAACGTTATTGTTGAATGACTTTTATAAATGAAGAATGAACATTTTGCATGATTAACAACATAAAAAATCTGGTTTAATCGTCATACAACTTCTATATACAGACTATATATTTATATAATCTGTATACAGAAGTTAAATGTGGCATTTTACACCAGATTTTTGTTTTCACATACTGATTTTATTTTAATAACATATTATTCAAAATTAAATCCTGAATTGATTCTTAAGGTAGTTTCCAGCTTGGTATTACTTTTCGACAGATTATGCTCATTTTTAACCCGACTTCAAAAAAGGAGGATGGTTCTCAATTCGTCTGTATTTTTTTTTTTTTTTTTTTTTTTTTTTTTTTTTATGTTTGTTACCTCAGAACTCCGGCATTTATGAACCGATTTTGAATTTTTTTTTTTGTTTTAAAGGGTTTGATTCCCGATTGGTCCCATTGTCACCAAATCGCATTCTGATGAGGGGATCTCCGGAAAATCGAGGAAAATCCTCATTTTATATGTGATTACCGATTTCTGCGAAATTTTTTTTTTTTTTTGAAAAAGTATACTCATTCATAATGGGAAAATAAGAAAATTTTTTTAAAAACCGACTTCAAAAAAAATTTTTCCTTAAAAAAAAAACCGACCCCAAAAAAAAAAATTTTACAAAAAAAAACCAAATTCCTTGTAAAGAAAACTGAAAATCTGATATAAAAAAATGCATTAAAAATTTAAAAAAAAAAAAAAAACGGGTAAAAAAAAAGTGTTATAAAAAAATTCACTAAAAATTAGTTGGTCGTTTAGTAGGTCTACCCATATTTAGACAATTAAAATCAGTTATAGAACTTCAAAGTCACTAAAAAGCGAGAAATAAAACTTATTTTGACAAAATGGAAACCCGACTTAACAAAAGAAGCACTAAAAAGTAAAAAAATAATTGCATATTCTTGTGCCAATTTTAGTTCACCAAAGCAAAAATTTTTAAATATATATGTACAATTATTGTTATTTTTGGAGGCGGTGTCCAAAAGTTATGTGAATTTCTCTATGCTGACACCGCCTCCAAAAATAACAATAATTGTACATATATATTTAATAATTTTTGCTTTGGTGAACTAAAATTGGCACAAGAATATGCAATTATTTTTTTACTTTTTAGTGCTTCTTTTGTTAAGTCGGGTTTCCATTTTGTCAAAATAAGTTTTTTTTTCACACAAGTTAAAAATAACGTTTTCTAATAAATCCCGAAGTTTCAGAATTTTAGACCGTTTAGAACGCGAGATAATTAATAACAAAGTAATCATTCTCTCTTATTAGAAGCATGTAAAACTTCATGCCCGCCCAACTATTATCTGTTATCTGTATTTAAAAAAATACTTGACAGAATTTTAAAAATAACTAGGATAGTAAAGATAAACACTTATAAAATAAATTTTTTTTTTAATCGCGTTTTATAGTTTTGTTATTGAATTATAATAGTTTATTTTAATTTGTCTATGTTAGTATATATGTGTATATGTATTTGTTCTCTAATAAAAACAAACCGGTGTTTTGTCCTGATTATACAAGACAATTCTGGGAACTACCTTAATTTAAAAAAATTCAAATACTCAAAACTCAAAATTGTAACTAAGGGCCAAGTATCCAAGAAATCTTGTTAAGAATTAAAGATATTCTTAACAAGAATCGTTTTCGAGAAATTTCGAAGAAACAATTCCTCGTAGACAACCACTTGGAGTGGGTTGAGTAGGAAAAATATAAGGAGCGTTATATTTCAACCGTTTCGTTTACCTAAGAAATAGCTCGTTCCTCATATTTTTCCTACTCAACTCCTTTTATTATATCCCAAACTCAGCATAAATTAAATTTCATACCAATTTCAAGTCGTCATTTGAACGGATAATTTTCCTTTATAGTAAACATTTGCTGACTTTAAACTTTCCGTAAGAAAATAAGAAATAATAAAATCTGAGAAAGACCCTCACCGACCCAGATTCGAAATTCCCATTCCATATGAAGCAAGCCTGTATGGCTCAACACAATATGAACCATACTGAAATTTCGTAAGTTTGCCTACTCCTTACTCTTTGCTTAACTGAGCTAAATTAACTAACAGTTTGCTACAACAATCCAAAAATATATAAATTCGACGAAAACTTTTGTAGGTCAGAGTCCCACAAAATAATGGGTAATATCTTTTTTACAAGCTTTTATTTAACTTGCAATGTATGTAAGTATGTATGTATGTTCGAGTCAAATCTTGCAACCTGAATTAGAACCACTTCCTCTTATCCTACGGAGTTGAATTTTTACATGTTGGTTCAGTTCCGATGACAATGCATTTTTATGGTAAGCATAAGAAGAATTGACAATGGAAAAGGGTGGTTTAAAGGGAAGAGGAAACACAAAATTTGGTATATCTCTCTTAATATTGAAAAAATCGAAAAACACATAAGAAGTAAAGTTGTAGAAAATTAGTTTTACTATAAAAAGCTTTTAAGTAAAAACATTTTTACTTAAAAATGTTTTTTTTATTAGAAACTTATTATATTGTAATTTAAAAATACAATTAATCAAAATACCATGAAGCCTAATAACTTTTTCGATTTATTTCGGAACGGTTAGAGTCGTTTTCGAGAAATTGCAAGGAAACAAAAACTTCATTCCAAAGTACCACTCAGTGAGGCTTCTTGGCTCTTATTTTCGCACGCTCTTCTAGTAATTTGACACGCTCAACATACCATGCTCACACGTTGATATCACGGTTCCGAAGTTTGTATTTTTGACATCAAAGGAACACATAACCTCAATATAGATTTTCGTGGTTGCACACATAATTTCTGTGTACATACTACGTTGTAGTATATTCATATATGGAAGTTAAAAACGGTTTGTTTTTTTGTTGTCTGTTTTTAAATACTGTTTTTTGTATTGTTCATCAAAAACGTATATTTTGTATCCTTGTCAAATGGTATAATTTCTTTGTTATGGTTAGTTGACATTTTTCATCGTGAACGTTTTTGGAGTAGTTTAATTGTGCTGCAAGGATTTTTTAGCTTATATACGTAACAGCAGGGAATGCAATTTTGAGAATATTTTGGTAATATTTGATTGATTTCGTCTAGTGATCGTATTACACCGTTTCTTTTTATAAAATTGAATCATTGATTGTCAAAATATTTAATTGACATTGTAACTAGCTTATATCGATTAAACGAGCCTGTTAAATGGAAATAATAAAAGAACACCAGGCAGAAACTTCGTCTTTATCGAGCACTCATATAATTAATAGTGAATTCAACAGTTGGCTAATTCATAATTATTAATCCGTTAAACAACCTTAAGCATTTCTCACTATCGACATAAATTGTTCGTGTGAAATTTATAGACAATAAAGCTGTACTTGGCATGCGTTGCAACGCCTTGCGCTTGGCGTAAACTAAGGTTTCGTGTTAACAACGCTTCGGGTTAACTTACGCTTCGTGTTAACTAACGCACCGTGTCGGCTAACGCTTGGCGTTAATTTTCTGGAAAGGAAAATTAAGTACAAACTAAAAAACACCAAAAAAAATGTATTAGGGTAATAAAAGTATGAAAAAAAGGTTGTTCTCATTAATTGCTTTGGACATCCACATTGTGGAGACTTGAAAATTGTTTTTTTTATTAGCCGTAGTAGTAGTGTAGCTTATTAGTAGACAATATAAAACGTTTCGTTGACTCCTTAAACAGAGGTGGGCGCAGACGGCTAGCCGGAGTCGAACGGCTCTCCATAAGCTGGGTGAGAGTAAGTAAAAAAGGTATGTTTTGAAGTAAGACGGAACGATGTTTCAATACTGGTTGCCTACCGATTATTGCCCAATAATTTATTCAATCAATTTAGAATTAGTTTTATAAAATATTTATTGTTTAAAAAATATCTTTTACCATATGGAGAAATACACCCAAAAACATAATAATAATAATAACAACAATAATGATGATAGCAATAACAATAATTTCACAACAACAACTATATGTATTCCCACTTTATGTAAAATTTAACCATTTAGAAATTAGTAACAAATTACCAAATCCTTACCCCCCCCCCCCCCCACCCAGCTTTATCATTGGCATCTTTATTGTATCCAGTGTCATCAAATTCCCATGACACTATACCCCCTACTAAGAAAAAATAATTAAATCAAGTAAATAATTGTTTATTAGTTCTCCGATATGAATAGTTTAGGCAAATTATTCGGAATTTCCTAAAATCTAATTCTAAAATCTAAACTAAAGCTAAATCATCAAAAAATTTACAAGCGGTAAATGTAAAAGATCAAAAGATTTATATTTAATAATTTATATAACATTTATATTTTATTCATACCCAAATATATTAAAAAGGTACATTTTATGCCCAAAATTCCAGAGTATGTATTCAATGTATTGTATGTATTGTATACTTTGAATAATAGTGACCATAAAAAATAGTTGGTATTATTATATTTTTTTCAGAAAATGTTTTAATTAAAAAAAGAAAATAATATTAATTGGTAGGTACCCTATTTTTACTCTATCTCTCTTCCTACCTCTCACTCAGAGCTGAGTGCAGTCAAGGTCTGTCCACCTATGCCTTAAAACACTTATTTGTAGTCCGATAAAACAACACCAACCTCAATTAATCAAGTTTTCGATATAAATTATGTGGAGTATTAAAATAAAGCTTTCCAAAGTTACAATTAAAATTAAAATCGACAGTTATGAAAGCTGACTTACTACTTGTAAAGCTTCTATTTTTTACTACAAGTATAATACGAATAGTAATAATAATGTGTGGAAAAACTATATCTTGAATGTTTAAAAGAAACTACTTAAATCGTATTCATGTATAAAATATCACGTCGAATACTATACTGCATATACACTACGTAAATTAAAATAGACCCAATAGCAACATTGTGTAGTGCATATATGACTGTCTGTGCACAGTATACCAAGATATGGTGTTACACTCACACGACGGACGACGAACAATAACGACGATGTATACATGCACGAATAAGATTCAACTATATATAAATGATTGTAGTTTGAGAGTGATAAGTATAATATAATAGTTATTTATGTTATAATACAATACTAATTGTTTAAGTGTGACAAAGTAAACCATATCATAGTACATTGCATATAGAAAGCGATGGATACACTATACAGTGTTCCAGATTGGGTGAATTTTAAAAAACAAGCTGTATATATAATAAGCTACATAGAAGATGGGTTTCTAATATAAGTATTACATACATATCACGCTTACATTTACAGCAGTTACACAGAAGAACGTGTGCTATACTTCAACCGTAACTCATCAAAATAATACTCATATTGACATACTTCCACAAGTGATCTTTCTTTTTAGTCCTTATAAATTATAACCTGTTTCTCATTGTTCGAGCGAAAAGTATACAAAAGAAAGGGCTTTACACTGTATAAAATAAAATAGTGGACCCAACTATACCAGGTAGTTGGTCGATACTACAGGTAAATGAATAGTACTTAGACTAAATACCTAAAAATTGAAGTAACTATTTTTGTTGAACCTCGCGAGGTAGTTGAGATTGTCCTGTTATTACCGTATTTACTCTTCAGGATTTTGTTGAGGGATGTTCAAAGATTATTTAAGAATTTGGTAAAATCAATAACTTCATTTTTTATTATTGGTTTTCAGCCTTCAAAACGGTCATTTTTGCGTTTTTCCAAACATTAAATTGTTTATAATCGGAAAGTGTCAAGTTTTAAATAATAACATTAAATTGTTTATAATCGGAAAGTGTCAAGTTTTAAATAATAACAAGGGGCCTTTTTTGGTTTAAAATGACCCAAAATACCTTTAAAAACCTTGATTCGGGTCGAAATATTCAGTCGTTTGGATTGGTAAAAAAAAAATAGTTTAAAAAAATAGATACCAGATATTTAGGGAAAAATCTTGATCTTTATTCATAGGCATGCACCAAACGTGAATATGCAAAGAAATCGAGTGGGAAAATTCTTTCTACGAATGCGAAGTATTCGCCTTGTCTAAGTTGTATAGTGGTAGACCCTGTTACATGTGTATATATATACCTGCCAAGTAGCCGAGCTTGTTAAGGCGCTCTACTTGGAACTGGATGGTTATGGGTTCGAATCCCAACATCGGCAGTTCGTCAATTAAAAAAAAATTAATGGGAAGGTTAATTGAATAAACTGTCGGCGTATGGACAAGAACAAAGTAACCGGCTATACTTGTGAAGGTTTTCTGCAGTATCCTTTCACGAACTCCAGATGAATATCAGCATAGTTCCTATCAAAGTCGGTTGCAGCCCCACAACCTAACAATTCGTAGTCTGCATATGAATTCTTTGTCCTCCACTCACATAATAAAAAATGTACAGTTTAAAAATTAATAAAGGTTGAAAAATAATGATGTGGGTGACCTCTGTTATAGACCGTGGTGTCTCAGAAACGGAGGTAAAACCCCATTATTATTATTATTGCATACCGTACGTGTTGGAAATCATTGCTAATAAAGAATCAATGTTAAATATTATTTACTATAATAACTATACACAATATGCTTAAAAAAGAAATAAAAATAGTGCTGATACTTTTTAGTGTGTGTGTTATGTATGCTTGCTGGACTGTTTTGGACTCAGTATGCATTAACATGTAAAGAGAGTGGGTTAAATATGGTCAGTGTGCAAGGCAACCATCTTGTCGGAACTATACAGATTCCTAATCTACATTAGGAAGAGCTCTAACAGTTGGCAAAATATTATTTCGTAACAAACTCAAATATTTTTGAGAATCTAAAGATCCGTCAATGAAGAATAGTCCTATAATATGGTCACCCAATATTCCAGTCCAGACATTAAGTTTCTGTGGAAACTGTGTTGGGGTACTGATATATCGATGCTGATTTGTCTGAGGCCAATATCGCATGACAGATGGATTATGTTTCCCATGTAATAGAAAAGATGATTCATCAGTAAATAAAATATTTCTGATGAAATTATCTTCTCGATTCGCCTTTTAGATCACAGCTTCACAAAACTCCATCCTGCGATAAGGATCCTCAGCCAATATCTCTTGGGTTTTTCCATATTTAAAACATTTAAAATTGTTCCGCTTCCAAATGTTTGCAACTGTAGAGTTGCTTAGGCCCAATTCTTCACCAACTTCTCTTGTCGATTTTTTATCGTCAATAAATAATAAACTACAAACTGCTATATCTCTCTCTTCATTTTTTTGTGGGACTACATCATCGTTATCTTTGTGGCAGTCTTTGCAACCAGATATACAACCCCATTTTTCAAAACAGCTAATCATATGAGTAACTGATCGAATGCTTGGCGATTGTCTATCCTCAAATGCCACAATAAATAAATTGACACATTCCTTTGCCAAATGTCCCCCAAAGTACCATTTAATATTTTGTACTTTTTCTATTGTTGTGTAATAACCCATTGTTGGAATACGATTATACCATTAAATAAAAAACAACCAAATATTTCCTATGCATTCACATACGTAATGAATAATAATATTATCAATTGAGTGTGCAGCAATAAATCCCCACTCTTAAAAGACATCAAACAAACATGAGTATCCACAAGTAGCATGAAAGTATGTGTATAATATATGGTTAGTATATGTGTCATTTATATATTTAACATTGATTCCCTATTAGACAAGCTGTTGAAAACGATCTGTATATATATTTAACTATTTGATTTTACACACTCTGTAAAATTATTTGAAGAAATAAATTTTTTAGTACTTGAGTTAATAATGGACGTTAACTTGTATATAAAGTGCGATTGGCGACGCCATCCACTAACAACAAAACATTAGCATCAGGATCATCGTATTGGGTACGAACTGGTGTGTATGTACTCCCGAGGTTATGTTTTAGTGCATAGATGGGCAGGGTTTGACTGCACTCAGCTCTGAGTGAGAGGTAGGAAGAGAGATAGAGTAAATATAGGGTACCTATCAATTATTATTATTTTCTTTTTATAATTAAAACATTTTCTGAAAAAAATATTATAATACCAACTCTTTTTTATGGTCACTATTATACAAAGTAAATAATACATACAATACATTGAATACATACTCTGGAATTTTGGGCTGGTAATTTGGGGCATAAAATGTACCTTTTTAATATATTTGTGTATTAATATAATATAAATATTATTTATAAATATATAATATATAAATTATAAATATAAAATATAAATCTTTTGAACCTTTACGTTTACCCCTGGACCGTTATAATAAAAGAGGGAATTTTTTGCAAAGGATTTGAATAGAATTGAAAACTAGTTTAGAAACTTTAGATAGAATAAAATTTTTGGAAATTCCAAATAATTTGCCTTAACTTTTTACTATTCATATCCGAGAACTAATAAACAATTATTTACCTGATTTAATTATTTTTACTTCGTATGGAGTATAGTGTCATGTGAATTTGATGACACTAGATACAATAAATATGCCAATGATAAGGTTGGGGAGGGGGAATAATTTGTTACTGATTTCCAAATGGTTAAATTTTACATAAAGTGGGAATTTGAGTTTCTTCGAGTTAGTCTACTTTGAATTGAAAAAGTGAAAAGTACTATTCGTGGTAGTGGAAATTATTTTTCGCATAATTTGTTTTTTCAAAAAAAAATAAAAGTAGTGATTTTAATAATGGAGAATACATCGCAAGCAGTCTTGGATAAGTTCAGCAGTGGAGGTGCGGCACCGTCTGCGAAGAAAAGGAGGATATTTATTGGCATCAACAAGTGGGAGCATCATTTTGGTATATCTAAGAAAACTGATAAAGAGCTAATTTGCCTGTAATAAACAATAAATATTTTATAAAACTATTTCTAAATTGATTGAATAAATTATTGGGCAATAATCGGTAGACAACCTGTATTGAAACCTCGTTCCGTCTTACTTCATAACATACCTTTTTTACTTACTCTCACACAGCTTATGGAGAGCCGTTCGACTCCGGAGAATGGTCTGCGCCCACCTCTATTTTAGTATATGCATATGTATACATATATCCTAGACGTCGTTATCATTATGGGGGTTATTTCGTGAGTAGTATGTGTATCTTGCAGTATAATGTGAAAACTGTTGAGAAGGGAAAATTCTCCCCAAAAATCAATTGTTGAAAATATCCACCGTTCAAGTTTATTCAATATAGGTTCGAAAACTTCTATGCGAATCAAAACCGTGACAATCGGAAGAAAATTACACGAAAAATTTACAACTCTCGCCAGTGACATGATCCATTATGATAGGAATACTGATTTATGAAACAGGTAGCTATGATCTATTTGTAAGTTTAAATAGTGAGAGTATGCGAACGTCATAGAATTAAAAATCGAATTATATAGACAGATATTGTATCTAGAGCACGGGATAGTGCGACATGCCGAGTTTAAAGACTTTTTGCCTGTGTTACATATCAATGCTAATTCAAGTTGCACCTCAAAATGATAGGAAATTTGTTCGTAATTCGGTACAAGTATTTTAAAACTACATGAAATAAAACGATGTTTCAGGATGGACGAGCGCTGATGTATAGTCCATTTATAAAATTCTTCAAAATCTTATATAGTACATTCATAAAAGTCCACAATAATGTTTATTATATTTTGTCGTAAAGTTAAAATTTAATTTAGGGCCGTCATACCGGATCTAACAAAAAAGATATTTAAGAAAAAAACCTAGGATTTCGGGTATTTAAGCTACCGCCGACAGAAATAAAATTTACCCGAAATCTCAGTTGTTTTCTTAAATATCTTTTTTTAGGCCCGTCATACCGGAATTTTATTGGTTCAATCTCTTTATTAATATTTCTATTTTCTATTACGTAGTTTTTTTTTTATTCGTCTTATTTTATTCCAAGTGAAAATTATGGTCTAAGATCCGGCATTAGTGAAAACCTCCCCTCATCTGTTAATTGATTGAAATATTATTGAAAACGCTTATTGCAATATAAACAATTTGGCAATGTAATGTCTGCCAGGGTAGTTCTGCTGCAATTAACATTAATTAATTAATTAAAAATTGATTTTTTTATGATTAAATCCCTCACGTGTTAATTGAGTTTTGCTTGCTAAATAACATAGTATACGATACGACAAATCTTGTAATAGCAGGCAGCGCTGCTTATATCTGCTACGGTTACCTGCAGCCAGGTGTTCAAACTTAATGTAAACTTAGGTTACTTCCCTCATATGTTAATTGAAAAATATTTAGCTAATTTAAAAGTTTAGAATAATTAGAATACATCCATAACTGGCAGCCATCTTAAAATCCATTAAAATCAATTGCTGCCTATATAAGAAAGATTTTAAAAAATAGAAATTTAAAAAAAAATACCTTGTAGAGAGAGAGAGAGAGACTATTGCATTATTCCACGTAACAAACAAGGAAAGTATATGATCATGCGAATGTGAATCATGTGTATTCCGTTTATCATGAATTCTGCATTCTCTATACACAATACCACTATTAGTATAAATACACTTATAAATGGAGTAGACTTTACAAATATATGAATCATATACTTTCCTTGTTTGTTACGTGGAATAATGCAATAGTCTCTCTCTCTAGAAGGTTTTTTTTTAAATTTCTATTTTAAAAAATTTTTCTTATAAAGGCTGCAATTGATTTTAATGGATTTTAAGATGGCTGCCAGTTATGGATGTATTCTAATTATTCTAAACTTTTAAATTAGCTAAATATTTTTCAATTAAGATATGAGGGAAGTAACCTAAGTTTACATTAAGTTTGAACACCTGGCTGCAGGTAACCGTAGCAGATATAAGCAGCACTGTCTGCTATTGCAAGATTTGTCGTATCGTATACTATGTTGTTTAGCAAGCAAAACTCAATTAACACGTGAGGATTTAATTATAAAAAAATCAATTTTTAATTAATTAATTAATGTTATTTGCAGCAGAACTACCCTGGCAGACATTACATTGCCAAATTGTTTATATTGCAATAAGCGTTTTCAATAATATTTCATTCAATTAACAGATGATGGAAGGTTTTCTACTGCCGGATCTTAGACCATTATCAAAATATGTGTAAAAATATGGGTTTCTCCATAAGAGCAATGCATTAAAACTCGAACTGTAATTACGCAGCTCCAGCGTACCGAATTTTTACATTCATTTGATATATTATTTGGTAAATAAACTTACATTTACACAAACATTGAATCTCATTAGCATTACAGCATAAATTATTATACATACGATTTAAAAGAAACTCGTAGTGATACGAAACACAAAAATTTATTGCTAAAAATTTATTACATCATTATGGGGGAAGGTTTAAAAAAATAAGTCTACCGATTTATTACATTCAATGTCACATTGGAAGTTCATATCCTATATATATATATATATTGTAACGGTTGAAAAGTGTTCAACCGTTCGACGCGACTGGTCGCTGGTGCCGAAGGACACCGGGCCAGAGACGATGAGAACGGCTTCGAAATCCGATGTCGCTGTCGACATTAATTATAATTATTTTGTATTTATTTATTTTATTTTTTTAAGTTTGCACGCATTAAATAACTACCGATCTCGCTCAATCATCGATCATCGACATGGAGGTTGGAATGGTGTACGAGGTTTGGTGGTAAATTTTTGCGTGTGAGCGTGTTCACGAAAGTAGATTTTTTTAAATTATTATTTCGAATCATTTTTTTTTTAATTTAATTCATTTTTATTTGTAACTTTTTTTTGTTTAATATTAAATTTCGTTAACACGTTCTGGTACTGTATTAAATAATTTTTTTTATGTTCGATTTTTATTTATTTTGTTAAAATTCGAGTGTTTTATTTTATTTTGTTATTAAATATTTAATTTTTTTTGTGTCGTGAATAAATAATTTATTTCTTTTGTTTCGTAATTTTGTTTATTTGTTTATCCGTAATCAGGCGAGTGTCCACCTTTTTGACCTGCCACCCAGAGCAAGGGTTGACGAGCTGCCGTGTCGAATTCGTGAGTGGTACTCTATAAAAACCTGGCGCCCAACATAATTTTTGTTTTTTTTGTTTTTTCGAATTGGTGCTACAATTTGTCGGCTAGTCATCACCTTGTTGATTCCAAGGTGGTGAAACTACCGTCACAATATATATATATATATATATATATATATATATATATATATATATATATATATATATATATATATATATATATTTCGAAAATGGCGTGCGCACTGCGCGCAGAATTTATTTTTATATATACAAATGTAGGTCGAATTGTATGCTAAATTTGGGCAAACTTGTTATCTGACTAGACAAAAGTTAAATATTAAAATAAATATGAGATTAATGCACATACATATAATATTCTCTGCCGTTATTCAAGAAAAATCAGAGCATTTTTTTGAACTCAATTCAAGAAATGTAAGATCTATAATATAAACGCGGCCTTACGCACTACCGTGCTCTAGATCCTTGTGCAAATATGATAGGGCCTCAGGGATCTTATTCTTTTGAATATATTCATTTCGCTGTGAGATCAAAATCGCTGGAAGATTTCTTTATATACGATTGAGCTGGTTTTTTATTCCTACTTCTTGAACTTACATTATGAAGAAACCTATCAGTTAGCTAGCGTGTGGTCTGTTTTTGCATAAGATAGTTATTATCTTCTAGAAATAATTATTTAAAGGCAGTAATTTGATATTTAAACCGAACTTGCTCGATAAATAATGAATGATCATGAGTTTGTTAGTAGTTACCAAGGTAACTCAAGGAAATATGTAGTGCACGCAAAGGTATCTAAATATGAAAGAAAACGAGATAAATATGAAAGAGACGGATTTAGAATCGAGTACATTACAGTCTCTTTATCCACCAATGATGGATAGATGTACCTTTGAACTACTTAAAGGTTCCTTTTTTAAGGTAAATCTATCTTTCATAGATTAGATTAAAAGATCTCCTCAAGTCATATTCCTGTCATATTAAAAGAAGTAAATGGCATTTCTATGGATTTAGAAATATAATATCTTACATATGGAGTATTCTTAGCGATTCAGAATTTTTTCAGTTAATATTCATGAATATTATATAAGTATCGTAACATTAAAATCGGAAATATTTCGTAAACTAGAGTTATCGAAGAATGATGGGTAGATAGATAGATAGATTTTAGAGGCTGCCTTGGACGGGCTACACTCGACCATAAGGTCCATTGTGATGCCTAAGGATGTGAGTGGAATGGAAGGAATTTTTGTGTATAGACTAGCAATTGGTAGGATATGCGGCTGCAGCCGACTATGATAGGAACTATTGCGATATTCATCTGGAGTTCGTGAAGGAAACTGCAGAAAACCTTCTCAAGCATAGCCGGTTACTTCGTTCGTGTCCATACGCCAACAGTTTAGTCAATTAACCGCCCCCTTTATTGTCTTTCTTAAAATTAGCAAACTGCCGATGTCGGGATTCGAACCCATAACCTCCCAGTTTCCAGGCATACTGCGCAGGCATAACGCCTTAGACCGCTTCGACCGCATCTACTGATATGGGTAGATAAATTGTATATTACATTTTCATCAACTTTATTCATAATAGATTTTCCAAATTTTGTGTTTTCCCTTCCCTTTTAACCCCTTTTCCATATGCCTATGTTATAACGAATTTTCCCACTTATTGTTATCGAACTAAACTAGGTCTAGAACCCGTACAGACACATATTTATGCCTATATTTATACATATCATTGTCATTTTGGATTATGGACATCTAATACAATGGGGGGATGCTTATCGATACAACACCAAAAGCTGAATTTTCTTACGAAATAAAATTCACTAAAAAGTACTAATTTGTTATAACCTCAGTCGATGAGATATCTGACAAAGGAAATAATGATTTTTAAACACTGACTTGGATATTTAGCCTTATACAGATTTGTCCACATTTCATCTTACAAAGAGTACACCTGGCCACAAAAGTAGCACTCATTTTACAAAATTTTATAATTGATTTGTGTCTTCGGTTTCGAAAATTCGTTTTGGATGAAAATTGTTCATTATAAATATACTAACAACTTTTATTCGAAACATTTTCCCAAAAACTGAATGAATAAAGCAGGGATATTGCGGATGAGAAATTTTTGACACCCGCGGATATTTTATGGCTCACATACGCTTCCCCGGATGCTAATTTATTTGTCAATTTTTTTAAAGAGATAGGTACTTATCTAATATACTATAATGCTAAATGTGAAGCTGACTGACACACTCGTTCATCACTAACTCACTGATCTATACAAAACCTAACCCACTTCTAGACATGCTAGAAAGATGCGGTTTTTTGCATTCGACGCGAAATTGCTTCAAACCGACGAGAAAAATCGGAAAACTTCATTTTTTTCATTGCAAACTCGCGGAAAATCGGGAAAACATCCCCCAAAAGTACGTTTTTCTGTTATATACATGCTAGAAAGATGGAATTTTCACCAATCGACCCGAAATAAAGTCAAATTAAAAGAAAACTTCATTACATCCATCGCAACCCCCCTCCTCCGAAAATGGGGAAAAAACCTGTAAAACTGCCCTTTTCACTTCTATTCATGTTAGAAAGATCGGGTTTTTCCATTTGACGTGGAACAGGTTCAAAATAACAGGATTATTTGAAAAACGTAAATTTTTCCATCGCAACCCTTCGCAAATGGGAAAAACAACCAAAACTGCCTTTTTTCATCTATACATGCTAGAAAGATGCGGTTTTTTGCATCGAAATAAATATATCTAAATAAATATAAATTATGAGGGTATTTCGAAAAACTTAAGATTTTTCATCGCCACCCCTTTGAAAATGGAAAAATGCTCCAAAAATCACCCATTTACTACTTTACATGCTGGAAAGATGCGGTTTTTTGCATTCAACGCAGAATAATTGCAAATTAATCGGGTAATTCAAAAAACCTAATTTTTTTTCATCGCTACCTCTTGAAAATAGTAATGTGAGACCTATCTTTGCGCAGTCCCCCAAACCCCCCATCCTAAGCCCACCTCCTCAAAAAAATTACCACCCCAGAAAAACCCTCAAAATTCCTCCCATAAAAATTTCGCCCCCAAAAAATACAGCCCCCCCCATTAATTCTCTAATGGTAAGTACTTTTTGGGAAGTATTTTTTCAACTTTTTTTGCAATTTATGTAAGGTTATTTTCTGTGACTTGGAGCCACGGGGTTAAGGGGGGAACCCCCTTGCGAGCAGAGCGAGTTTAGGTACATAAAGAAAAAATATGGTCATAATTTTTAATTATCTTTATATTATAATCAAATCAGATTCCATCCTGTTTCGCAGAGGTTCATAGATTTATCCCGCCCTAAACAGGCTAAACTGCTCCAGATGCATCGATTTTAGATGATTCCTCAAAGACTTGGTTCGGCCCTTCGAGTGGTTATTTTTTACTACTAATCTAGTTTAAAATAAGACTTAATCACTTTGCGTCGGTGGTGGCATTGTCAAATATATTATTCAAACAAGGCGAAACCCGCGAACAGTAATGTAAATTGTTGACATAAATAAAAAAACATCCATATAATAGCACGTCTAAACACGTTGTGATTTATTTACAATCAGAGATGTTAAGCAAAGTAAAAACTTTTTAACAAAAAATAGAACCGACGAAAGAAGAAAGTAACCGAAAAGCAAAATATAATTAGAAATACATATGTTTCATTAGAACTACATATGTGTGTCAAGTTTCAACAGAATCGGTTTACAAATGAAAATTCAGTGGTGAACAATCAATCATTCCCTATTTTTCTATCCTTAAGGGTGAAAATTTTTTTCAAATTTATTACCAATTTCGAAGTATCGAATAAAAAAAGAATTATCGAAATCGGGCTACTCTGTAAAGAGCTAAGCGTATTCATACATAAACAAAAATATAGGGGTTGACTTGAGAACCTTCTTCGTTTTCCTCGTCGGTTAAAAAAACATTCAAATTGCGCAAAGATATTGAGTGCTTTCAAACAGTGTTTACACACAGAACATGTATATGATATTTTTCTATAGTGGAAGCGCTGGAAAGTCTTATTTTTTATTTTTTTGTGGCTAAAAAAAAAAATTTCAAATTTATGTGGGACCAACTTTGAAGTACCCTATTCAAAAAAAAAATAGAATTATCAAAATCAGACTACTCTGTAAAAAGTTATGCGTGATCATACAGATTAATTTAAAAAAAATTTACAGGTTGAATTGAGTATCTCCTTCTTTCGTCGGTAACAAGGAACATCCGCACCTGCAAAACTCCGTAAATTGAATTGATTATTGCGTATGCGGAAGTTCCGCGTTGCGAATTCGAGCATCCGCAATATCTCTAGAATAAAGTACAAATCAACTAAGGAAATTTTCAAAATTGGGCGCTACTTTTGTGGTTTATGGTACCAACCACCTACGATAATTAAATACACATTGACTCCAAGTAAAACGAATCAGACTGACAATATTTAAACCTGATTGTTGTTATATACGCAGAAAACTTGTTCATTCGATATTCTACAATCTACATTACCATAGGTATAACAACAGTATGCATTTGGTTGGTTCCATTATCGTGCATGTAGTTGTGTGTGTATTGGTAAGTGTGTATGCGCGCCTGTCGCCGTTCACATACGTAACAACCAGGAGGTAGGGTAGTACATATACACCCAGAAACTCAACCAACATAAGGGAACGTACCCATACTACGTGACCTATTTTTTAAGATTTTTCGACCCCCCCCTCCCCTCGGTAACCATTTGTGGTATATGCCAAGACCCCCCCCCCTCCCCCTAAAGTTGTTACGTAGTATTGACAATTATGATTATTAATCATTTTGCAAGCAGAAAGTGAAACAAATAAAAATAATTTGGCTCATATTCGTCTTTATTAATACGGCGTTTATTGCATAAGAGTGCATGCATAGAAGTATATTAATTAGTAATGAAGCGCGAGATTTCTCTCGGCGAAATCGATCGACTACGTGACAAAAATCAAAGCCACCCCCACCCCCATTCCCGTGACCGAGCGTAGTATTTTAAAGATCTACCCCCCCCCCCCCTAAACAGGTCACGTAGTATGGGTATGTTCCCTAACATCCTATATAAATTCATTTATGTCCTGGACGTAATTTACATTTCTGTTGTAATGTAGTATACATGTCAACAATAAAATGTGCATGTGCTTGCTTGCTGTTGGCCAACGTGCTCTAGAGTAGACAATGGTGGTAGGTTGTTGTCTCCTCTGTCTTCGATGATTTCGATTTAAATTCTGACTGAATAAAATGGGATTTGTTTTAATTTTCTTCTTTTTTTTTTCTGTATTTGCGTTATAAAAGAATTTTCAATTTTGTTTTATTACGCATTTTGTTGATGATAAATTTTTCAATTTACGTGCCACGCATGGAAATTTCATTGAAAATGGTGTTAGAAGTTATTTAATAAGTTTAACGATTTTCAAAGTATTTTGTGAATAAAATTCGTTACGCAGGAGCTGCGTGAACTTGTAATACATAAATCACTCTCTAGCGATCACAATTTTAGTCTAATAAAAAATGAAATGTTGTATCTGACGTGATTTTGGTATTTGCAAAACCAATTTTATTAATATATGTCATTCGTTAGGGGGAAAGAGGGGCATAGAGGAAGACGAAAACACAAAATATCTGTCTTAATATTAGAACAATCGAAAAATATCTAAGGAGTAAAGTTGTAGGAAATCATGTTTGCTACAATTCGTTAGCAGATCATTTTTATTCAAACTTTAATGTGTACGGAGATATTTAGGATTTTAACTTTCAATTTTAAATTGTAAATATCAGTGTAACAGAAAAAATGATAAAGAACAAAATTATAGTAAAACTCCTACAACTTTACTTCTTATGTATTTTTCGATTTTTCCAATATTAAGGGAGATATACCAAATTTAGTGTTTCCCCCTGCCTCTAAACACCCCTTTTCCTTTGTCCGATTATGCCCATTAACGAACTTGGCCTTTCAAATACCAAACGCAACTCACATACCAAATTTTATTCCAATCGGATTAAAACCGTGCGCGGATTTAAACCGCTAGAGTGACGGCCAGATGGGCATGGATTCTTATTGCATTGTTAGAGGTAAAATTCTTGGATCATTACAAGACGAACATAAGCAATAGCATTTGCCAAAAATGTTTTGATTGATCAAGAAATAAAGTTAGAGGTTCGAAGGTGATCAGATACCACCCCAGTTCTGATAGTAGTATATATCTATATTTATATATATATATATATATATATATAAATTTTGCAGATGGTGATTTTCGACATCTACTAGATAGGATCAATGGGTATTTGAAGAAATTTTGACATCGATACAAGACCAGCTCTATTTCCTTTAGGAGGAAATGCGCTGAAAAAGCGTCATGCATAGGCTACGTAGCCGAGATAATTTTCTGAGAACATTCATTTAGCAACCATTGCACAGTAAAAAAAGTTGGAGTAAATTGAAAGTAAATGTAGTTCATTTAACTACACGAAAAGTATTTTTACGACTATTTGAATATTTCTTATTTGCATATTTTTGGTGGACCACTTTTTAATTTATTAAGTTGTACTGAACATATTTTTCCAATGTTTTTCTACCACATAATTTTTTTCTTTCATCAATGAAAGAGAAAAAAGTGCAATGAAAAATTGAAGTAAAAAGGCGCAGCGCAAACGCTATTATTTCCGCCTTTACATATTCATCAATATGTAAAAGAATTATCCCACCAAAAACAAAAATGTAAACTGGAAAAAGTTTTCGCATACAAAAAGTATTGATATCCCAGCAAAACCAAAAATGTGGAAGAACAAAATTTTCATTTGATCTTTTAATCGACTGCAAAAGTAATGAAATCTATATGAGATCCAAGTTATAAGGATACAGTTATTTATCAAAAGTATGGCAAATGATTGGTATAAATTTATTGTATAAGTTTCTCAGGTGCAGGGTATTTCATTTTTAACCTGGTTGGTAATTACTTACCATCAGATGGTGGATCTTATACTACGTTTTTAATTTGAGCTTCATAGCTTTTTTGGTACCTGAGATACAAAGGCCTAAAAACTATCTCTTACTCTTTTTAACCCGACTTCAAAAAGGAGGATGGTTCTCAATTGGTCTGTATTTTGTTTTTGTTTTTTTAAATATAGTATGCCTATTCTTAATCTTATTAATCTTGTTATGCTTAATAAGAAGAAGTGTTTATTAAATATTTAGGTATATTCGAGTAATATTTCGGAATTGGATTATTTCTGGAATCTTAAAAACTGTCAACACAAATGAATTTTTTGAACTTGACATACGGTTTCGGGAAAACCGAATGTTTGAATACCAATGTTATGATTACATACAAAATTGATAACTATTGTGGTCACGACGTCGGGTAGCAAAAAAAGAAACCAAATTTAGTGTACAGTGTTATCTTTTTTTGTATATAGAAGAGAAAATGTCGAATTATTTGAAGAAAACCATCGAAAATAGCGAAATAATTTTAAGAGAAGACCTTTGATAAATTTATTTTACAAATACTATCAGTAGCTCAAAATTTCAAATCGTTGCAAAATCATAGCTCTTCTCTGACCGTTTAAAAGTTATACCCGGCTCAGATTTCTGATATAGTTTATAGTTTCTATAGAAATATCTACATTACCAAAAGTTTTGAAAAAAGTTGTGTCAATAAATTTAAAATATAAAAATATAAAACATAAAATTTACATTTCAAACAGTCAAAATTTAGAAAAAAATAATTATTTGAAATAAATAAAAACACACATAAAGGATTACTCTTTCGGTTGCACACAAAAATCAGCCACGTTTTTTAAGACCCGCCCTCAAATCAGTGTTTAATACACTACTGATGATAGAGGTGAACGTGTTAAGCCCATGGCTGAAATGTCAAAACTAGCATTTAAGAATAGAAAAACGAAATTTCTGCTAATAGTTTAATTTGTACCAGTCAAGTAACTTTATAAAAATTCCTTCAAATGTCCATCGAACATACTTATGAGTAAGTGTAGTGCAAAATTAAGCATGCGTGTATATCCAATAAACAGTTAAGAAAATAAAAAACCAGTCCAAGTAGCCGAGTTGTCTAAGGCGTTATGCCTACTTGGAAACTGGGAGGTTATGGGTTCGAATCCCGACATCGGCAGTTTGGAGGCGGTTAATTGACTAAACTGTCGGCGTGTGGACAAGAACGAAGAAACCGACTATGCTTGAGAAAGTTTTCTGCAGTTTCCTTCACGAACTCCAGATGAATATCGGCATAGTTCCTCTCATAGTCGGCTGCAGCCGCATATCCTACCAATTCCTAGTCTATACACAAAAATTCCTTCCACTCCACTCATAATCTCACAATGGACCTTATGGTCGAAGTGTAGCCCGTTCAGGGCAGCCTCTGCAATCTATCTATCTAAGAAAATAAAACTTGCGACAAATTTGAATTCGCCTGATCATCGCAAGGGTAACCATTGTGACTCGATCGCACTTTTTGCAGTTTCAGCGCGACTGACTTTTCACTACGAAGTTATCAACATCAAAATTCAATTACCTGTTAGAGGCCAAAACATATTATTGGGATATCATTGCAAATTTTTTCTATTATTTATTAATAATCCCATACGAAGATATAATTAGGGTTACGCCATCAGCAGTAGACGCCATAAGCGACAATTTCACTAACAATTGTAGTTCAGAAACCTTTCAAATGTAAATCCAACCCAGCTTACATTTGAATATTCAGTTTAGAACAGAATGATAATTGATGTCCCGACTACCTTATGGTAAAGTACACATTTTAACTCTTCCAGATAAACATCATATGTTGATATATTTTTTAAAGGGGTAATTAGTGTCCATTATACATGGGGTTGAAACTAAACAATAAGTAAAGAGTTTAAAAAATACGAAATGTTTTTTGTTGGGTAATTTATCTTTTACATGCATTATTTTGGTATTCCCAAAATCTGTACACCTGGGATAACATATGGGATGTGTGAATTATATGTAAACAATATCAAAATATTTATAATGTATTTTATTAATATTTTACAAAAAATGGGGTTAGTAGAAAAATACATTAGTTTATTTTTATTTTTAAGTAAATCTTTATGGGAAATATTTTTACAACTTAATAATCCCATTACACGGGAACCCCTTTCCCTGTATCGGTAATATTTTTATCAGGTATTTTAAATCAAGTTTTCTCATTTTTAAGTATGAGAAAAAAAAATTTTTTCCCTAAAGTAATTATGCACGCTTGTCAAAAATTTAATGTCATCAAATACATGACAAAAGTAATTTGTTCACAACATTTAAAATTATATTTTTGTTATGAAAGGGTTTTTTTTTTGTGAAACATACCATATTGTATCGATTTATACACATATACGAACTTTTGACAACAAAAAATTAACTCTTGACAGGCATTTAACATATTCAGAAGCATTTTAATGTATTATGAATAAATTTCTTAACAGCCTGTCATATCGTCAGTGAAACTCGAAAATTATGTAACTCTACCTATTTTTTATAAGTCAATTTTTTAATGCTATCTGTTGTCAAAAGTTGGCACTTTTTACACCAGCAGTCAAAAATAATTTTATAAATAATAGATATCCGATCAAAAACATAAATGTAAAAAAGGGCCGAGTTTTCGCGGAGATACTTTATATAATAGTTGCTCCTTAAAAAGTGATGATATCCCAATTAAAGAGCCGAGCTATTTATAACTTAAATAGCGAAAACTAAAATGTATTAATATACCATTTTATTATTTGACATGTACACATGTGCAAAATTCCAAAGCTCTACCACAATTAAAACTAGTTTGAGACCAAAATTTTTCCTAACAAACAAACTAAAATTGAAGGTAGATCAAAGCTTGTATATAAACTTGACGTACACAATACTCGGGTTTTACTGACAATATGAACTTTTTTTTGGAGAGCGTATAGAATATAGATCAGATTTACGGATTACTAGACTCAAAAAAACCTTAATTCGTATTTGTCTATAAGAGAAAAATGTTTCCTGAGAGTTTAAAAAAATCTCCAATTTTTTTAATTTGAAAATTGTCAAAGCTGTACTCTATAGTATGAATCAGGGATGTTGCGCATATTCGCATCCGACACCGCGGAACTTCCCCATTCATTTTAGCATCCGCAAAAATAAATGCTTTTTGCGGATGTTGCTTGTTTTTTTAGCAGTTTTGTTGAGCGGTATAGCTCTTTATTAAATATAATGCACCAAATTTTAAATTTGCATACTAAATTTAATATAAAAATTATTATCATTTTTTTCCTTTATTCTTGTATCTAAATTAAATATCTCTTTAAAAATTCTTGATACATAAATCCACATCCGCGGATGTGAGCCTCAAAATGTCTGCATCCGTTGATGTCAAAAATTTATCATCCGCGACATTCCTAGTATGATTGTCTTTAAACATTTATATTTTCAAAACAGCTTGAATACACACTTATATTAGTTGGTAGCGCACTAAAAAGTAAAAACATTGTAAAAGATCTCCAAAGTTTTACAATTTTTTTATTTTTCCTTTTTAAAGACCGACTAATAAAATGTTTTGTGTTTTTCAGTTTTTTGAAAGTATTAATTTTTTCGGACTAAAAAGTCCTTCTAAATTAAATTTGTCGTATTTTATCAACGTATCCACCAACTATGTACTATAAAAGTTAAAGATAATTTAATCATTTTGCCAACGATACCACCAAAATTTGTAATTGCTAATTTTTTTGGCATATTTTCGAATTTGACCTACAGAAGTTTCATCTTCAGGGATGTCAAAGATACGGCCCGCGATCGTAATGTGTGACAGACAGAAGAATCATGACTTCACTCGATTCCTCTACGTAAGTTTTAAAATGCGCACACTACAACATTTATAAGTAATTTCAAGGGAAGTTGAAGTTGAGGCTGTGGGAAAATCAGGTAAAAAATCAAACTTTGGTTCATTTCCCTCATTGGATCAATATTCTCAACTTCTGCAAAATCTGATCACGGAATTCAACAATCGTTTTGAAGACTTCCACAAAATGAATGAAATGTAATTCCCAATTTTCAACAATCCATTCAATTTTGAAGCTTCACAGGCACCAGTTCATTTGCAAATGGAGTTGATAGATCTTCAATCAGACAATATTTTGAAAGAAAAATTTAAAGAGGTTAACGCTCTTACATTTTATACACAATATTTCAAGAGTTTGGATAACTACCCGCAATTAAAAAAGCATGCAGCACGCATTCTGTGCATGTTTGGTAGCACCTATTTATGTGAGCAGATGTTTTCCGTCATGAAAATAAATAAGAACAAACCTCGCACAAGACTTACGAATGAACAACTCCAATCAATTCTTAAAATAATTACAACGAATATGATACCTGACATCAATGAGCTTGTCAAAATCAAGAGAAGTCAGGTATCTGGATCCTCGAGCTCAAAATAATTACCCTCTTTTATAACTTTGATATGATTTTTAACAACCGTATATTATATACTATATAATTAAGTAAATAAAATGTTATAATAATTCAGTACATTTTTTTTTATTTGAATCTGGCCCGCCTACACATTCTAAATTTAATATATGGCCCTCTGCAAAATTGAGTTTGACACCCCTGAATCTAGATGATACCTTATTATTGTATTGTCACCCGAATTGCACTCATTCGCATGCCATTGATTCGATACGACGATTAGAAGTGGCAGAAATGTTAATTTCAGTGAACGATTTGCTTACATGGTTCTTATATGTCAAGCTATAAAAAGCGGGGTAAAACTAACTAAAAATGGACTCAAAGGGAGGCTATGGGATATGAAAATGCATTTCAAAATATATTTTTGAACAGGAATTCACAATATTGTAACATTTTTATATTCTAATTTTAAGCCTATAATGTATATTTTCCATTCCCAATAAATAAAACTACTGATTTTGAAGATTTTTTTTTGTAAATGTCAGTAATTAAAAATACTTCAACCTTTTATAGTTTAAAACTCCACGCCGAACAAAACAAAAAATTTATTTGGGTAATTTTTCTAAAAACGCTTCCTTGAAATAAATATGCGGATACATTTAAAAAAATGAGCATTCTCTATGTAGGTTGTTCAATTTTTATTCACGGATAACTTTATTTATTGGAGGAAAATACTGCCTATGAATTGCCAGCTTTATATACATATGTCTGCCAATGTCTCCCACAGTCTCTGAATACAAGAGCTGGGCAAAGTACTGGGAAATAGTATTCTAAGTAATCAGTACGATATATTGAAGAAAAAATAAAAGTACATTTCTGACTTTATAGCGGGATATTAATTTAGTACTTGTAGTTGTTTATTTTTGTCTTCTAAACTTCCAGTTTAATTCTATTGCCAGTCTGCCGTGGCCATAGAAATGAATTAGCGGGAAGAATGAATTAAATATAAATAATACTTAGACAGTTCAACTTGAAATTAATTTATACTAGCTCTCTGTCCGCCTTGAAGCAGTCCCAGGTAAATTCTCTATTTTCGTCCTATATTGTCATTCACGTAGAAACTGCAACTCGAACACATGCAGTGTTTTTCGAATTAATTTAGAAAAATAAGATAAATTCTCTGTTAAATTAGCTTTACGCTGTATGTTTGACGTTCAAAACAAGCGATGACGTCAGAAAAAGGTATCGTCGTTCGGGCGACAAAACTGATTGTATCGACGCTGGTGTCGACAACGTTCCCACAAAATTATAACTTTTCTCACCTAGTTTTTTGAACGTTTAGGTGTATGGTAATGTGTATATTACGGGTATATAAGATAAGAGAGTATATAAAATAAAAGATCAGGGTCGTACACTTTCAAATGAAAAGTTGTATTTTCAACCCAAGTAACTCAAGTTGTATCTAGTTTAAACGATCAAAATTTGCCACACCCGAACATTCGCCGCCCTAGGCAGCTGACAATGTTGCCGGTATATCCCGCTATTGACAGTGGGTACTAGTACTCGTATAAAGTATTATCCGCCAGTACCAAGTATCCAATATCAGAACGGAAGAAGACACCAAGAGAGTCATACTTTGGAGAAATCTGCTGGGGCTCAGGCAGGCCAAGAATCTTCTCGGGAATTATAACCGCAAATGATTCAAAACCTGCATTGGCCTGAGCAAAAGATTGACTGCGGCTTCTGACAAGGTTTCTTACGGGAAATTGCAGACTCAGAGGATACCTAAGGATGGTAATCTTGGAAAATGAGGGCAATTGCAGATTTGTGGAGAAATGGAGGAAACTCTGGAACACTTCTTAATAGATTATGACGCCCTGGGAATCTACCAGATTCGTGTAGGGGAGCTACAAGATACAATCCCTAGACCCAACCCAGATCCTGTACTTCTTGAAAGAAACGGGGCTGGGCCAGGTGTTCTAAGGCGAGATCACTTCTCTTTAGGCACCAGCCCCCCCCCCCCAATCTTTCATTCACATTTTTTAATTATTGTGTAAGTACATTTTATAAATATTTTACTCCAAGTACTGCCCAGCTCTGCTGAATACTGACTACTGGTGGCAGTTATGTATAGTGTATACATACACCACTGCTGCTACAGAGTACAGACCTACAGTAATAGTAGCTACATATACTATAAAATAAACTGCTGATGACGACGACGTCGAACGAACACTAACACATACATAACAAACAGTCGCTGTAAGTGAATGCATCGCTTCGTCGTGCGTCGACCAATAATATCATTATTATCATTTTATAACAAAACCAACACTGACTACATATAATATTATTCTTAACAATATGTTCCCGGCTTTTAAAATCATAACAACATTAACAAAACGTGGATTTAACAATGAACGTCATACTCATCATCACTAGTAATAATAGTTGTTTTAGTGATGAATAGTATCATTACAGTAATCATACAATGACAATAACATACACACGGTGTAGCAGCAACGTCTTTATTAATTTTATTTGTTAATTAGCTTCTAGTGGTCTCATTTGTTGCAAAATTTGAAGCCAGTGATTGTTGGTTCTTAGTTTGTGGTGTGCTAAAGAGTGTATTGTTTTTGGTTAAATATTTTGAATGTGAAAGTGGTTTGAAAATGTATTTAACCATAACAAATTTTTCGAAATAATAATGCAAACTTATTTAAAAATAATATATTTTGAAAATATTTGTGATAATATGTAATAAAAAAAACTATTTAGTAATTTTTTTAACTCTAAAAAATAATGAAAGCAATATTTATTTGATTTTGTGATTTGATTAAAAATATTCTCTGAAATAAATTTTATCTTTGTTATTCATATAAAAAGCCATTTAAGTGGCTTTTTTTCAATCGATTTGTACTTAATCCATTCGATTTTTGAAAAAAATGGTTGGAACAAAACTTGCTAGGATTTTTATTACGAACAATTTTTATTCGAGACATTTTTTTCGAAAACCAAATGGATTCGTCACAATTTGATTTCAGTATCTTTAAACGCCATTTACGTGGTTGATAGTACGTGTCGCATTTTTTGAGACGTATTTTTTTGGCAAAAAATTTGTCAGATTTATTCAGAATTTATTATATTATTGGGAATTGATTTTTTTTAAATGATGTTTTCAGTTTTGTTCTTTGATAAAATATAAATTGTTGGCATTTATGGATTCACATTTATAGATTAGCAAAATTACTTTTAATCTCAAGGAAATTATCTCTTTAAGCAAATTTTACAGCATAAATAACGTAAATAATGGCCACACTTTCTCTGGAAAATTGTTTTTATATCCGATATACTTAAAATATATTCAAGGGTATCATAAGTTTAGTCCCACATGATCACAGAAACAAATTTTTGGTCTAGAGTTTATAAAATGACCTAATTAGCCTATTTTCGTATATCCGTGTACCCATTCGGTCTGTCTGTCAACATGATAACTCAAAAATGAAAAAAAGATAACGAGTCTTAATTTTGTGTGTTATGTTTTAGAGCTAAAAAGTGGGGTCAAGTGAGCAAAATGGGCAACATCGCTACATGTGTTCTTGTAGAGATACAAGAAAATTTTAGGAACAAAAAATAATCCTTTTTATAAAATAAACAACTTTAGTGTGCAACACTTTTTTTATAAGCTAAATAATTTTGCCACAATTTCCGCTTAAACATCTGTAATGACTCTTGATTACCAAAGCATATATCATATATACTATTTAGTATTTTTATACATCTGCACGTTTGCAAAAGTAAATAAGCAATTCATGCATTGATAACTCAGTATATACCGGGTATTTTAACAATTAACTCAATCAGTTGTTCTTTTCACATGGTTTTTATGATTTTTTTTATGAATGTCCACATATTACAAGATTTAACGACGATTTGAAGGCACCGCCATTCCCATGTTGAGTTGATTGCTTAAAGACCCAGTATATACTGAGTTTATATACCCATATAATCCATCCGCTATCTTGGATTTATTTATTTTTTTAATCTGACCTTATTAATAAATTCAACCAACCCCAAAAAAGCATGAAATACTCCTTATATCCTGATTGTTATTTCCCCTTATTTATGGGACTGAAAGAGTGAAAGTCAAGAGTAAGTACTGACCATCAATTCTTATAAATAACGCGTAAAGTTTTTATGTCTCTCGGTAAACTTCAGTCTTTTACTCTCGTGTTCAAAATACCATATTGTATAAAAATTTGTTTGGTCCAGGATAGTGCACACGGTTTAGGAATTTCTTCTTTAACATGGTTTGTGATCAAAGATGGCGTATTATAATTATCTGCTAAATTACATTTCTAGAATGTACACTATGACGTCTAAAGAGAGGCAGATGCGAGCATAAAATTTAGGACATTTTTTTGCAATTTTCTGAATCATTTTCGCAAATATGGCGTGTTTTCTGAGCTTTACCACGTATATTCCCATAGGGATCCATTTCAACTACATTACGTATCACTATAAGAAATGTGCAAATCATATATTTATTGGGACACCCCAGCTCCGTAACTATTAGAAGACAATGCGTATATGTTATAGTATTTCGTATTTCAGGGTCATTATTAGATATGCATGCATTGCGGTTAAAAATCTAAAATCAGTTGATTCTACAATAAAACTATAAGTGAAAATGTTAAATTAGGTGCGTAATTTATTCATAAACTCGAATTAAAGAAAAAAAAAGTGAAAATAACTGAGTTAATTGCTTAAATACCTGGTATATTACTGAATTTATGAAAAAAAGTTTCAAATAAAAGTTGTTTATTTTTAAAAAAGGAACATTTTTTGTCATTGAATTTTTGTTCTATCTCTAACGGTTTCAAAGATAGATAGTTTTGCCTGTTAACACCAAACATGGTTCGATTTTTTCCAAGAACACACAAACAAAATTTACATTTACCGGGTATAAAAAGTGTGTGTGTACTTGTTTTTAGATAATTCATTACATTTTCTTCAAGTCGAGCACCACTTAAAAATAACATTACTCGAGGACTCGAGGATTTTTAATTAAAAGTACACATACAATTGATCATTTAAACATTAACACAATAACATATAAAACATATGACGAAGATTTGATATTTTATAATTGAAATACATTGACAATTAAATTTTTTCATTTCTTTGGGTAATTCTTTATGAGCATGGCTGGAGCATTTTTCTTAAACATTTTGATTGGCATTAGGTTGTTTAATCACCCTTTCAACTTGTCCTAAACCATTACATCTTTCGTGACTCAAAAAATCGTATAACGCCTTCTTGTTGCAATATATGTCATATTTTATCGTTGTATAGTTTTGCTTTTTTTATTGGGCCACTTTTTCTCCGGATGAATTTTCGTTCTAAGCATTTCTTCTAATCTAATCTAAATCTTCTAAGCATTTCTTAATTGGCTTCAGTCTTTGCTCTTGTATCTGCTACGACTAGCATTATTTTTATTTTTCCTGGACTCTTTAATATATTTAAGTTCGAATAAATCTTTTGTATTGTGTTCAAATCTTGCAACGCCTGATAATATTTTCGAGAGATATGAATTTATTTTCACCGTCAAAAATTTTAATTCTTTAGTTCTTCGTTTCTTTTTTTGCAATGATTTCTATCAGGGTGGCCATAGACCTTCATTTATGCAGATGATATACAGGGTGCACAGAAACTCACAAAATAAAATTTCATGGCATGTCCAGATTTTCCATGACTAAAAAAGTAAATTTTAGGGTCTTAAAAACTGAATTGCAATTTGGTTTAAAGAAATTATATTTCAAATTTTGCCCCTATTCCTAGAACATTTGTTTGTATTTTATAAATATGTATTTCGACTACACTGTAGTCATCATCAGTATGAATTAGCTAATCGTAACTATCCCTGGGATATGGATTCAGAGATAGTTACGATTAGCTAATTCATACTGATGATGACTACATTGTAGTCGAAATACGTATTTATAAAATACAAACAAATGTTCTAGGAATAGGGGCAAAATTTGAAATATAATTTCTTTAAACCAAGTTGCAATTCAGTTTTTAAGACCCTAAAATTTACTTTTTTAGTCATGGAAAATCTGGACATGCCATGAAATTTCATTTTGTGAGTTTCTGTGCACCCTGTATATCATCTGCGTACGCACACAATTCGTTAAACTTTCGAAAAATAGTTCAGATATCCGTTATCACGTAATGGATTCAATTTATATAAAACTTATTAACCCGACTTCAAAAAAGGAGGATGGTTCTCAATTCGTCTGTATTTTTTTTTTTTTTTTTTTTTTTTTTTTTTTTTTTTTTTTTTTTATGTTTGTTACCTCAGAACTCCGGCATTTATGAACCGATTTTGAATTTTTGTTTTTTTGTTTTAAAGGGTTTGATTCCCGATTGGTCCCATTGTCACCAAATCGCATTCTGATGAGGGGATCTCCGGAAAATCGAGGAAAATCCTCATTTTATATGTGATAACCGATTTCTGCGAAATTTTTTTTTTTTTTTGAAAGGGTATACTCATTCATAATGGGAAAATAAGAAAATTTTTTTAAAAACCGACTTCAAAAAAAATTTTTCCATAAAAAAAAAACCGACCCCAAAAAAAAAAAATTTTACAAAAAAAAACCAGATTCCTTGTAAAGAAAACTGAAAATCTGTTATAAAAAAATGCACTAAAAATTATAAAAAAAAAAAAAAGGGGTAAAAAAAAAGTGTTATAAAAAAATTCACTAAAAATTAGTTGGTCGTTTAGTAGGTCTACCCATATTTAGACAAATAAAATCAGTTATAGAACTTCAAAGTCACTAAAAAGCGAGAAATAAAACTTATTTTGACAAAATGGAAACCCGACTTCTAAAATCAAATATTCTATAACAAAAGATGCACTAAAAAGTAAAAAAATAATTGCATATTCTTGTGCCAATTTTAGTTCACCAAAGCAAAAATTTTTAAATATATATGTACAATTATTGTTATTTTTGGAGGCGGTGTCCAAAAGTTATGTGAATTTCTCTATGCTGACACCGCCTCCAAAAATAACAATAATTGTACATATATATTTAAAAATTTTTGCTTTGGTGAACTAAAATTGGCACAAGAATATGCAATTATTTTTTTACTTTTTAGTGCATCTTTTGTTATAGAATATTTGATTTTAGAAGTCGGGTTTCCATTTTGTCAAAATAAGTTTTATTTCTCGCTTTTTAGTGACTTTGAAGTTCTATAACTGATTTTATTTGTCTAAATATGGGTAGACCTACTAAACGACCAACTAATTTTTAGTGAATTTTTTTATAACACTTTTTTTTTACCCGTTTTTTTTTTTTTTATAATTTTTATTTTTCATATCCAAAACAAATAGAAACATCACTAAAATAAAATATAATTCAGTCGCCATAATAATTTTCTAATAATAACATTTTAATTGTAATTAAAAAAAAAACATTGTTTATCATAATTAAAATTATCTATGCGTGATGCATTTGTAAGACTTCGTTGGTGTCACATATTGTATTTATTGTCCGTCTGTCGCCAATTCTAGACATCCATCCATCCAGTCACATCCATTGAAGCTGCTACAACTATTGAACTGGTATATTATAGTACGGAGGCTAAACGACAAATTCTGATGGAGCATTGCAAATTTTTATTTAAGGACGATCCAGCACTGTGTTATATAATCAGGACAAAAGACCGGTTTGATATTATTATAGAACAAATACATATACACACATACGCAACACATAGACAAATTCACTATTTATACATACAAAATAATGCTATTTTGAAAAAATAATAATTTTCAACTTTTATATTTCGAAAACAAAACGGTAAAATGCGATTTAAAAAAAAATTTATTTAATACATATTTATCTTTACTATTCTATTTTTTTTTTTAAATTCTGTCGATTATTTTTTTTAATACAACAGATAATAGTTTGGCGGGTATGAAGTTTTACATGCTTCTAATGAGAGAGAATGATAACTTTGTTATTAATTATCTCGCGTTCTAAACGGTCTAAAATTCTGAAACTTCGGGATTTATTAGAAAACGTTATTTTTAGCCTGTGAAAAAAATGAATAAAATCTGTCGAAAAGTGGTTTAAGTGATGGAAATTGGTACACTATGGTCACCAAACTCTGATGTTTCCAAAGAGGCAGTTTGAAGGATTTTCAAAGAGAACAAAATGATTTTTTCCAAAAATCTCAAAGATTAATTGAAACATTGTCATTAACAGAATTGATTTAAATTAAATATTTAATGAAATTTTTTTGCTTCAGTTTCCTTAAGGTAGTAGTACCAAATAATAATTTACGGATAGATGATTTGTTGGTAATCAATACAACATTGAGAACTATTGAGTATGGTTAAAAAAAGGCTTATGACGGAGTTGAAAATTAAATAATTATGTTTTTAAAACTCAATATTTAAAACGTATCCTTGTACCCTTGCGGGAAAATATAGTTCGTCATAGATAATAATGAAATTTGTCAATATTTCAAATTGGAATAAAATAAGACAAATAAAAAAAAACTACGCAATAGAAAATACCAGATATTTAAGAAAACAACTGAGATTTCGGGTAAATTTCATTTCTATCGGCGGTAGCTTAACTATCCGAAATCTCAGGATTTTTCTTAAATATCTTTTGTTAGGCCCGGTATGACGGGCCTAAATAAATTTTAACTTACGACAAAAAATAATAAACATTATTGTGGACTTTTATGAATGTACTATATATAAGATTTTGAAGAATTTCATAAATGGACTAAACATTAGCGCTCGTACATCCTTAATTTAGTTTAGAAACATCAAAAACTGTTTTTTTTGTTTGCATTTTAGCGAATTTCCTGAAAGGAAATAGAGCTATTGGTCTCGTACCGACTTCAAAATTTTGCAAAAATTTCTTCAAATGTCCATCGATCCTACCTAGTAGATGTCGAAAAACACCATCTGTAAAATTTATATATATATATCTATGGACATATATATATATATATATATATGCCTGTAATCGTTCTAACGGCACAATTTTAATCTGATTGGAATGAAATTTGGTATTTGAGGCGCTTTCAGAATTCAAAAGGTCAAGTTCGTTAATGGGTAAAATCGGACGAGGGGAAAGGGGGGTTTAGAGGGAGGGGGAAACACAAAATTTGACATATCTCCCTTAATATTCGAAAAATCGAAAAATTTATAAGGAGAAAAGTTGTAGGTACTAAGTTTTACTGCAATTTTGATTCTTATTATTTTTTCTGTTACACTAATATTTACAGAAATATTGACGGTTTAAGATTGAAAATTAAATTCCTTAATATCTCTGTACACATTAGAGTTTGCGCAAAAATGATAAGATGATGAATTGTAGACAATTTGATTTTATACAACTTTATTCCTAACGCATTTTTCGATTGTTCTAATATTAAGAGAGATATTTTATATTTTGTGTTTTCTTCTTTTTTTATACCTCCCCCCGTTCCCCTCGACGTATGTCATTTATTAATAAAATTGGACTTGCAAATGCTAAAATCATGTATGACATTTCATTTTGATCACACTAAAATTGTGACCATTAGAGAATGATTTATGTATTCTAAGGAAATTCGCTAAGTTGAAGCAGCTCCTGCGTAACGAATTTTTTTATCCCTTTTATCTAAGTACAGCTGTATAGGTTATAGCTCAACAGCTCGGGTACAAAATTAATACCATTATATTCGAAACTTAATTTACTCTATATTTGTTAATGACAATGTTTGCGGTAAATCTTAAAGTTTTTGAGATACTGGTCATCACCATAACCCCCCCCCCCCCTCTCTAATACACTTTGACAACACATTCTATTATAAAGAACATGTTTGAATTCCATCACTTATACTATAAAATACAAATACCGCCATCTGAATTTGTCGCTTAGCCCCCGTACTATGATATATGTGTGTGTACATACATTAATGACATCTAGTCATTATTATTGGTTATAAACTATTAACAATTTTATTATATGTAATCCTTCTCCGTTGTCTTCTGGGTAATATAATTTTAATGAGACATTAATTATTACCCTTGTTTTGTTATATTATATTTATTGAGGGTGTACACAACAAATTTGTTAAGTGGGAGCGATCAAATTTGTTAAGTGGGAACAGTAAAAACTATCAGAGTGAGGCTTGATTTTCACACAAAATGTAACATAATAGGGAAATATGCATGAAAATTTTTTTCACTTGAATTGAAGCATGTTTACTTGACAAATATCAAGGTAAAATTACTTTTTAAATAACTTTAAAAATAAGCGAGATATGAATGATTGAAATTCCCGATTAGACAAAGAGGGTGATAGCTCTCTTGATATGTTATGTGACGTCATATTACACTTTCACCATTTAAAATACAAGTAAAACTCCGTTTTTAGTATTTTTGCAAGAAAGAGACAGATAATAATCTTTAAAAGCTTATAGCTTCCTTGATAGTCGGATTTTAATTTCGTTTTTAAATATTATTACAGTATTAACAGTATTTTCATATTCTGAAATTAAATGCATATTCCCTATTATCCATGAATCGATAATTTTGAAAATTTAAGACTAAAGGCCATATTGGGACTTTTTGAAACATATATTTTTTTAATGAAATTTTTGTAATATTATTTTTATTGAAGAATCCGGTTAATAATGTCACATTTTGTCTGTTTTCACTTAAAAACAGACTGACTTTAGTCTATCTGTTCTATTTTGCTATGGAATGTATACAAGCTTATCTCATTATTTTCAGATTTTGCATGTTATAATGTTATACTCGTGGTCTAAGATCCGGCATTAGAAAAACCTTCCCTCATCTGTTAATTGAATGAAATAATTTTTAAAAGGCAGATAACAATATTATAAATGTAAGAGTGCAATGTCTGCCACCGTAGTCCTGCTGGCTATATCATATTAATTAATTAATTAATTAATATGATATAGTGTCTTTGTTTGTTGCTCGAACAAATATAATTGTCTCTCTCCCTGCGTAGAACCTATTTTTTGAAAATTTTATTACTCAAAAATTTTTTATATAGGCTGCAAATAATTTAATTTTATATTTATTATACAAAATATATTTTATAATATCACAGTAATGAAATTTTCAAAAAATGTGTTCTACGCAGAGAGAGAGACAAATATATTTGTTCGAGCAACAAACAAAGACACTATATCATATTAATTAATTAATTAATATGATATAGCTAGCAGGACTACGGTGGCAGACATTGCACTCCTACATTTATAATATTGTTATCTGCCTTTTCAAAATTATTTCATTCAATTAACAGATGAGGGAAGGTTTTCACTAATGCCGGATCTTAGACCAAGTTAAATGAAAACTCTGAGCTTAATGTCATACTTTAATTTCATCAAATTCTTAAGACAGGTATTATACTGTAAAATCAATAGTAATCTGTACTTTATATTTAAAAAGGTAAAATTTGTTTGTTAGTTTGTATGTAAGGGATAATCTCTAGAACTACTGGGCTTATTCTAAAAATTTTTTCACTGATAGAAAGCTACACTATTCCCGATTGCTATAGGCTACGAAATTTTATGCATCCATTTCCGCGTGGCACGCTTAAACGCTAACTTTTCGTACAACCAATAATTTAAACACATATTCAATGCGAAGCCGATGGCATGTGGCTCAGCTATAATAAATAAAGAAATACAACATTTCAGCGTTTTTCGAAAATCAACCGTTAAATGGGTAAAATAGTGAGTCAGAGTTTCGGTGTTTTGGAGCTTTTGTTCAGTATTTAAAAATTAAAGACATGAAAATAAATATTTAGCCTATAAATTATAAATAAACAAAAAAAAACCTGGAAGAACCCCCCAGTCCTTGGCGGGGAGAAACACGGATGTAATTATAAATTTCACATGGAGGGAGTTCAACAATGCACAAAGGGAAAGTAGTTTTTGTCTGTGACTTAACTCCATAAGAAAGCAGAGCTCTAAACGCAAATAAAATCAATCAATTGAAAATTAAATAAATATATCATCCATATCACACGCAGTAAATCTGCTGGCAAACGATAGGTGGGTTTTCGGCGAATATTAGCTTTTTTACATAGACGAGTCCGGACCACCTAAACATCCCCCTTATATACGTTAGAAAAAATAATGTTTCTTATTTATAAGGTATTTACATAATTTTTGAAGGCGAAGTCGCTACGCAAACAGCTAGTACTTTATAAAATATCTTTTATCAAAGTCTTTGTCAAAGATGTTTGATAGTGTAATGGGTCAGCTTTATAATAGATTTCTTTTATACAATTTAATAGCTTGGTTTTACATTTAATAAAACATTTTAAATGTATGTGTGTTTCATGCCTCCTGCTGGGACCCATGCCGTCAGCCCAATCTGCTGATTGGGTTGCCTCTTTACTTCTTTTCTATTGGTTTTAGAACCAAAAAACTATGATGGAAAACTTTAAGCAGTATAATAGTACAAGCAGTTCTTCTGTCAAGTATCTTATACAAAATTTTATTGAAAAAATATGATAAAAATTTGTATAAAAGATCTTTCACAATGACCTTTTACAGTATAATATCAGCCTAAAAAAATGAGTTTGCGAATGAACTATCAGAACAACCTGTATATGTTGTGAAAAACTTTATTTATTTATAACAGTTCAACAATCTTTATAAAACTAATAATGTACATTGTTTAGAAATTTAAATTTATCTTTAATACTTTGTTAAGCCATTTTAAAACCATATGGATTTCATTTAATTAGATATTTTTTTTCTTCTTTAATATTTCCTCATTAGTATTATTTCTATTATAATTTTGTTTGGTTCTTTCATAGTTGATGTGTAAAAATATTATTATTTCCTTAACATAGTAATGGTGCCAGATAATAATTCGCAATATGTCAAATTAAGTATATAATGCAGGAAATGGGTTCAAAAAGGGAATTGTAAAAGAATTGTATACTCTTGTAGGGCTAATAGCCCAGATGAAGACCTACTATTTTCCAACCACCGATTCACCACCATTTTTCCCACGCGTTCAAATTTGGCGAAACGGAAAAATAGAGGTTTTTGAGCGATAGCGACGAAACTGTGAATTTGACAGAAAAAAAATTAAAGGAACCATTTTTAGGTATTAACAAGACAAACATTTTGGCGCATTGGAAATTAAAATTGATTAATTAGTTCTCTCGCAAAGTAATAAAAACCAGCTGATCTGGTCATTTCTGAAATAACTCATTATTAATCCGATGCGCCAACTTGTTTGTCTTGTTAATACCTAAAAATGGTTCCTTTACTTTTATTTCTGTCAAATTCACAGTTTCGTCGCTATCGCTCAAAAACCTCTATTTTTTCCGTTTCGCCAACTTTGAACGCGTGGGAAAAAACATGGGTGGTGAATCGGTGGTTGGGAAATAGTAGGTCTTCATTTGGGCTATCAGCTCTACAAGAATATGCAATTCGCAAATGTAACGGAGAAGTGTCATGCAAATCTACCCATTTCCTGGTCTAAAATTCTCCGTCACTTTCGCTAGTTTAACATAACCAAATTTACAAAAACGTTAAATATATGTGATGAGTCAAAAACAATAACAATGTTAATAATAACACATGCACACCTCCATTTATAAAAATTGAACCAGTTGAAACACCTCGTGACAAACTCAGCCAAGTAATGTATTCAAATGATCCAAGATGAAACCGTTTCACCTTTCGTTTGATGAGTATTGTGTTGCACATTTTTCTCAATTAAGATAACTAGCGAGGATATCAAAAATTTCCGCTTGCTTTTGCCCTGGAATATTATTATTAGACAATGTATTCTACACATTTCTTTCTACAAAAAGATTCAAATCAGTGTCGAACAGTGCTGACAAATATTTTCTATATGTGTCCAGGAGCATGAACTGCAGAAGACATTTTTGTAAATACTTTCGGCAGTGTAGCCTGAGGGATTATTATATAAATTAAACCCTTGTTATCCTTGTAAGTTAATCCTCTCATTGAGAACAAACATGTTCTTTTCCAAAACGGTTAGGCACTCTCAGGCCTTTGTCGTATCAATCCAGACCCTCAAGGTAGTCTGCTAGGACCGATACTCTACCCCATCCACCAACTTCAGATTAGATCACTACTGGAACCTTTGCTGACGATACTTGGCTTCGCACCAGGACCCAAGAATGGCGGCTAAAATCCTATAAAGTGAATTAAACGGTATTTCAATCCGGTTAAAGACCCAAATCTGTCAATGTTATCTTCACTCTAAAAAGAGGCATCTGCCCGCCAGTGAAGCTCAACCACCTAGAAGTTCACAAGCAAACCATGCAAGATACCTAGGATTACCCTTGGACAAGCAACTTAACTGGCAAAAATATATATTCACTAAACGAAAATAACTAGATTTACAATTGCGGAAGGTCTTTTGGCTCATTGGTCGATGGCCACAACATCACTGAACAGTAAACATCTTCTGTACAAATCGATACTAAAACCAATCTGGAGCTACGGAATAAAATGTCCAAATCATGCAAAAATTCTAGAATAAAACGCTGAGGATAATAACTAACGCTCCTTGGTTCGTTGTCCGAACAGCTTGGCAAAAGTATTGATGGAAGAAAACAGATGATAAACCCCGTCAAACTTCCATTTTAATGTCCCAGCAGGGTGACAGATTGTAGTATATAATACAAAGAACCAACAACAACAAATTTTGTAAAGGCAAATATGGCGACATCGCCATAATAATAAAGACAATTAATAAAATTATAGCTATTTATAAAATTTATTAATCTTTTGAACAAAAAGTAATCAAATTTTGAAATTATCAGCACATAAATTGTATTCAAACAAAAACATAAAATTTCTAACCCAAAATAATATAACTGATAATTTTATAAATATAATTTATGCTAAATTTAACATTAAATTGATAACAAATGAGAGACAATTTTAAAGTATTTACGTGGAGTCAATTTTGATAATAAAAAAATTAGATTTGCAATCTACTGTACAATTTAAACTTTAAGACAAGAGAGCCACTAAATTCCGTATAGTGACTTCTTTTTATCTGTATTTTTTGGCAGGAGGGTAATGTTCTTCGAGTGTATCTATGTTCATTTCTATGCCACGCTCTGTAATCTAAACGGCTTGATGAACGTATGATGTCGTTAGATTTGTCTTAATTATGGCAGCGACACAAGGTATAATATTTAAATATGGCGTCTGAGAATCAAAAAAGAGAGGGGGAATTAAAACATATATTTTAGTGTAACAATATGGATATCAAATAAAATTTAGTAAAAAGTCAATTACAACTCTTTTATGCTACCATTTTGACACAAACTACAAAAAAGTTTCAGTTAATAATTTTTCACGCAGTCGGGTTTTTTAAACTTTTTTCCTGTTATTATTATTTTATTTTTGATGAATAATTAAAGTTAATTAGGCATGTAAATTATGTATTCAGTAATGATTATTCATTAAAATAGTCTGTTGTTGTATTTGACAGTGAAACACAGTTAAATGTAACGTTTTTATTCAAATTACTGTATATTGTAGGTAAAGATTGTTTCACACTCTTTAGCGTATCCGTTTAATATGCCGTTTAATATTGAGTTCATTTAGTCTAATGATTTATAATTAATAATGGATATTCACATAGATATTGTAGTAATCAGTATATGATGTTCTCACGAAATCATGTTATCTCTCGTATTTTTTAAATGTTCAAATTCTATGTTATTTTATTAGAATAATTATAATGGTCTAAGATCCGGCATTAGAAAACCTTCCCTCATCTGTTAATTGATTGAATTATTATTGAAAACGCTTATTGCAATATAAACAATTTGGCAATGTAATGTCTGCCAGGGTAGTTCTGCTGCAATTAACACTAATTAATTAATTAAAAATTGATTTTTTTATAATTAAATCCCTCACGTGTTAATTGAATTTGGCTTGTTAAATAACATAGTATACGATACGACAAATCTTGTAATAGCTGGCAGCGCTGCTTATTACTTCTACGGTTACCTGCAGCCAGGTGTTCACAGGTAAGTAAACTTAACTTACTTCCCTCATATTTTAATTGAATAATATTTAGCTAAATTAAAAGTTTAGAATCATTAGAATACATCCATAACTGGCAGCCATCTTAAAATCCATTAAAATCAATTGCAGCCTATATAAAAAAATTTAAAAATAAAACCTTGTAGAGAGAGAGAGACTATTGCATTATTCCACGTAACAAACAAGGAAAGTATATGATTCATGCGAATGTAGAGTGTGTTCCGTTTATCATGAACACTTCATTCTCTATACTACACAATACCACTATTAGTAAAAATACACTTATAAATGGAGTAGGCTCTACAAATGCATGAATCATATACTTTCCTTGTTTGTTACGTTGAATAATGCGATAGTCTCTCTCTCTACAAGGTTTATTTTTTTATTTATTTTTATATAGGCTGCAATTGATTTTAATGGATTTTAAGATGGCTGCCAGTTATGGATGTATTCTAATTATTCTAAAGTTTTAAATTAGCTAAATATTATATGAGGGAAGTAAGTTAAGTTTACTTACCTGTGAACACCTGGCTGCAGGTAACCGTAGCAGTAATAAGCAGCGCCTGCCTGCTATTACAAGATTTGACGTATCGTATACTATGTTATTTAACAATATATATACATATATATGGGCCATTCCAAGTAAAAAAACAAGAGTTTGTCCAGAACTGGTCAAAAGATTTTGCAATGTGCAAATTTTAGGTTTTCTATCTATCTTTTCATATATATATATATATATATATATATATATATATATATATATATATATATATATATATATATATACATATATATATATATATACTAGCATTACCCGTCGCGGCTTCGCCCGCAAAAATTTTGTAACGCCAAGTAACAATAAAGTGATATCAAGTGATATCAATCACTTTATACAGACTGTTGTCTGTTTCTTGCTTATATAAATAACAGTCAAAATGTCTACATCCCCACTCCTGGCAGACAATATATAACACACAGCACCTAGTCAAGCTACGCTAAGCAACGAACATCTGTTACAATGCACTGATAAATTATACACCTATACATCAATAAATTATACAACTATACCTTTTTTATAATATGTAAGGACTAATTTATACAAAAACTTGACAAATATACTAAAACTCGAGAACCACTCTATCCATTGGTGAAAACAGCATGAAAATCGGTGTAGTAGTTTTTGAGTAAATCGCGAACAGACAGACAGACGCGGCTGGGGGACTTTATTTTATACTATGTTAGGATTTATACGTTCTAGTTTTTTTAAAGAAATTTTCAAAAATTCATTCAGCAAGCCTTCTTAACACAATTAGAATGAACGGGTATTGTGATAATGCAGGTAGATGTACAGGTTATTAAAAAGTTCTTTCTAAAAGTCTGGCATTATCACAATATCCGTTCATTCCAATTGTGTCATGAACACTTGCTGAATGGATTTTTCGAAATTTCTTTAAAAAATCTCGAACGTGTAAAATATATGAAATATAGTTATCATAGATTAATAAAAAATAATAACACAGAAAATAGATTTGTAATAAAATTGCAAAAGCAGCCATACATATTTTATAAAAACATTTTCTTGTGCAATTTTTATGATAAGAAAATGTATGCCAATGGGGAATTAATTATCTGATGATATAAAACCTATAAAACTTTAGTAATCACTTGCTGCAATATTTATTTATATTTAATATTTTTTTAAATAAAATTTTATGTGCTATCGAATACTACTATAAGAAGATCAATCTTTGCATAAGCATTGAAAGTTCAAGTCCCTTGATACAAAATTATGCTGTAGAATCATATTAATTTGTCCAATCAAAATAGACATTTTTCAATTATTTAACTTCGGAATAATTCGCATATAGACTAGTAAACATGTGCCTTTTTTGCGGAGTCCACTTCGCCTTCTCAGAAAATTATGACCAAGGAGTCATTCGATTCGTAATTGCATCTAGAAAGTTTTTGAAAACGTTGAAGTCCCGCATAAAAAAATTGCACAAGTTATAAACAATTTAGTGAAAAAAAGGGGGTTTCGTTTTTTGAAAATATCTCAAAAACTGTTGTGGATATCGGAAATCAAAAAAAAAATTCTTAAAGAGTAGGAAATTTCCTAAAAAAATTCTCACCTCCTGGAACTGTACCACGAATATTAATAGTTTTAATTGAGAAATGAAAATAGGTCTTGAAAAGGAGTTATTTGGCTCAGCTTGATTCCAACAAAAAAATTTTTTAACTCATTAAACATAAATAATCCGCCAGCAAAAAATTTTTACCTCAATTTTTCCATCAACGCTTTTGTTAATTAAAAAAATTTTCCAATCTGGATAATCCCGATAATTTTTAAAATAAAAGTCTGGAATTTTTTTACTTCTGAGAGCTATTCTTTGAAGGATATAAAAAAGATCCCCGTTGAAAATTTAAAAAATTTTGATTTCCCATTTTTTTTATTAACAAAGATACGGAAAAATTCAAAAAATGAAACCACCTCTTTTTTTTTTTTACTAAATTGTTTATAACTTTTTTATGCGGGACTTCAACTTGATGAAATTACGAATCGAATGACACCTTGGTCATAATTTTCTGAGAAGGCGAAGTGGAATTCGAAAAAAGGCTGAAAATTCTCGCAGACTTTAAAAATATCATTAATAAATAAGTTTAAAAAAATTCGTTATGCAGGTGCTGCTTCAATTTCCTTAGAATACATAAATCACTTTCTAGAGGTCACAATTTTCAAAATGAAATGTCGTATATGATTTTAGTATTTGCAAGGCCAATTTTATTAATAAATGACATACGTCAAGGGGAAATGGGGGCATAAAGAAAGAAGAAAACACAAAATATAAAATATCTCTCTTAATATTAGAACAATCGAAAAATGCGTAAGGAATAGTTATAGAAAGTCAAATTTGCTACAATTCATCACCTTATCATTTTTGCTCAAACTCTAATGTGTACAGAGATATTAAGAAATTTAATTTTCAATCTAAACCGTCAATATTTCTGTAAATATTAGTGTAAAGGAAAAAATGATAAGAAACAAAATTACAGTAAATCTTAGTACCTACAACTTTACTTCTTATAAATTTTTCGATTTTTCAAATATTGAGGTAGATATGTCAAATTTTGTGTTTCCCCCTCCCATTATCTTTCCCCTTGTACGATTTTACCCATTAAACTTGAACTTTTGAATACCAAAATAGCCTCAAATACCAAACTTCATTCCGATAAAACGAAAACTGTGACCGCTAGAGTGATTACAGACACATACATATATGTATATATATATATATATATATATATATATATATATATATATATATATATATATATATATATATTATATATATATATATATTATATATATATATATATATATATATATATGTCCATAGATACATATATATAAATTATACAGATGGTGATTTTTGACATCTACTAGGTAGGATCGATGGACATTTGAAAAAATTTTTGCGAAATTTTGACTTTTCGCTTAAAACTAAAACCCGAATAAGAACACAGCAGGAAACAGTCGAAGGTTGGGAATTGTTACAGTTTAGCTTTGTACATCGCAGTTGGGACTGCGACTAAAAAAATATGTAGGTACAAGGCTCTTCAAACTTGTTTCGTGTTTGGGTATTAGTTTTTTAAATTTGTGTGCGCATGTATGTACTTACGCGTCTCACGATATTCAAGTGGATAGATAGTATAAAATTCTCTATAATTTATGTCGTGGTAATTTTTTCAATCACCAACCGTTTTTGAGATATTGTGCAGATATTGTAGAAATTATTTTTTTATGTTTATTTTGACATAAATATATTATAAAATATAAGCACGTTTTACATTGCTATAAAATATTTTTGAACAGCTAAAATAAAATTAGGGATGCATAGCGTGGAAGCCACAATTCCTTCCGTAATTGCAGTTGCACGTGTATCAAACGTTATAATGTATGAACTATTAACATGAGTAGTGTTATTGGGGGGAAATAAATTTAATAAAATTAATTGATATGGCTTCACATCAGTTTATTTTGTAGAGCATTTCAAACTTATACTGTATGTTTATATTTAATTTTACGAGAATTTCACTAATAAACCCTATTTTGACAAAATGGAAACTCGACTTCAAAAATCAAATATTCTATAACAAAAAGTGCACTAAAAAGTAAAAAAATAATTGCATATTCTTGTGCCAATTTTAGTTCACCTAAGCAAAAATTTTTAAATATATATGTACAACTATTGTTATTTTTGGAGGCGGTGTCCAAAATTGTGAATTTATAATATGTGAATTTATCTATGCTGACACCGACTCCAAAAATAACAATAATAGGGAATATGCATGAAAATTTTTTTTCACATTTATTTTCAGAATATGAAAATACTGTTAATACTGTAATAATATTTAAAAACGAAATAAAAATCCGACATATATCAAGGAAGCTATAAGCTTTTAAAGATTATTATCTGTCTCTTTCTTGCAAAAATACTAAAAACGGAGTTTTACGCGTATTTTAAATGATGAAAGTGTAATATGACGTCACATAACATATCACATAACCTATCACCCTCTTTGTCTAATTGGGAATTTCAATCATTAATATCTCGCTTATTTTTAAAGTTATTTAAAAAGTAATTTTACCTTCATATTTGTCAAGTAAACATGCTTCAATTCAAGTGAAAAAAAATTTTCATGCATATTCCCTATTGTACATATATGTTTAAAAATTGTGCTTAGGTGAACTAACTAAAATTGGCACAAGAATATGCAATTATTTTTTTACTTTTTAGTGCATTTTTTGTTATAGAATATGTGATTTTTGAAGTCGGGTTTCCATTTTGTCAAAATATTTTTTTGAGGATATTTGAAACAGAAGAGAAGGATTGATAACAGGAACTTTTTATGTTGGAATTTACTGTTACTTCGTATCCAAAATTAGTGTTGCCACAAGAATCGAGACTGAAACGTTTTGATCTCGAGTAAAGACGATACGCAACAATAATTACCTTGCTGAGAAACACACATCCAGGGTTGAGATGAGCAGTTGAGGAAGAAGAAAAGTATAATAATAAACAGTTATTTGGCATTTCCAAGTGCAAAATTAAATGCTACTTTTCAAATTTTCTCATTACCTTTATGTGTCCTCTCGCGGTAGCACAACCATAAATTTTGAAATATTGAATAGTACTTAATTATTTCAGAGTTACAAATATTGCTAATCAAATTACAAAGTCTTATTTTTGCCTTTTAACCCAATCAACTTCGATGAAATATAGGATCAACCTCGGAATTTTGACATTCTAAAGACTTCGTCAATAAAGTATCATATCATATCGTATTATTATAATACTTCTAGATCATCGAATTTTCTAAAAATTTGATATCATGCAATTTTTCGTACGATCAACCAATATCGTGCTACAGCATAGAGAATGGGAGGTACGCATTCGTAGACATGATATTCCTCTATTTACATAGCATTATCCTATATAAGGATGCGCAAGTCCCACTCTCAACGTTCTATCTCGCTTGATCATAAGAAAAAATGTCTGGAATCAAATTTGTAGAAAATTTTATATCGACATCTAATGGCATATACGCAGAGAAAGCATATTTGCAAAAAAGCGTAATAGTCCGCGAGGTCAAAGCTTCGTTTTGACAAGACCTCCAACTTTCTTAATTATAAAATTTTGGAAAACGGTATCGAAATTTTCTGGAAGCGGTTGAACATGAGGATGGAAGACTCGGAGTTCATTCCATTGAATTTGTAAGACAAAAATTTTACCTCGTTCTTTACTTGATTATCTTACAATTAAACTTAAAAATAACTTGATGCTCGTAAACTTTGGATTAACGGCCAAATCGTCATATTTATCCAAAGTTTACGAGCATCAAGTTATTTTTATGTTTAATTGTAAAATAATCAAGTGAAGAACGAGGACAAATTTCCGTCCTATAAATTCAATGCAATGGACTCCGAGTCTCCCATCCTCAATGTTCAACGGCTTCCAGAAAATTTCGATACCGTTTTCCAAAATTTTATAATTAAAAAAGTTTGGCGTCTTGTCAAAACGAAGCTACTTACAACGTACCAGCTTGATGCTTATCATCCTGAATAAAACCTTTGGTCTCCCGGACTATGACCCCATAATATCTTGACTCGCGGACACGTGATTATATGAAACTTTTTTGCCCAGTCTTAAGAATACCAAAACTAAGGTTTATGCAAAAATTCCATTTGCTTACTTTCATTCCGAGATTGAGTCCTGATTTGATATCTAATTGACTGATCAAAATTCTTATTCCAGAAATTTGAAAACCAATTAAAAAATTTAAATAATTAATCGAAATGTTATTAAATATACACAATACATAAAATAATCAATTAATAAATTAAATGACATCACGAATAAAATAATACAACTAATTATTAAAACACTTTTTAAAAAAAATTCATTAGTAAAATGAACATTATAATGATTATTATTTATTAGTAATTATTGATTTTTGTTGATTAATTGTGCGTCTGTGTGGGGGGGTCGAATCTTTTTCAAGTTGTGTATCATCACGCGTTTGTTTATATTCTGTCGTGATTATTTATTTAATCAATCAATAATTAAAGTGGTTTTTTTTTATTAAATATATTTGTTTGATTTGAGTGTGTTATGTGATTATATTGTTGTATACATGTACATGTTTGGAATACAATGATGGTTGAACGTGTTGACGGATTTCTAATGTACCGGAAACCTGTATACCGGATATTCCAATATCTTGAAACGTAAGTATTTAAAGTGTGTTGTTGTTTTTTTTATTACATTATATTGTTGAAATGATTATATTTCAATATCCTTTCTTCATTATATAATTATACCGTACGTTTAGTTTACATCTTCGCATAGCAGATCTCCCACGAGTATGAGAGAGTACATATGCATACATTAAGCAATGTGTATGAGAAGGAGGTCTTATAGGTTTGTTTTCTTACTGTTGTGTGTTGTATGTGCCTGTATAAATTTTAGAGAGTGAGGATTTTTTGTTGAATACAAATATTATTAATTGTTTTGATAATATGCAATCATTACTATGTGAATGCTTTTGGAAAATACGTGTTTGTGTATTTTATTTATTGGTATTATTACAACAATGGGTTATTATTACACAAAAGAAGAAAAAGTGCAAATTGTTAAATTGTACTTTTCCGGACATTCCGCACAGGAATGTGTCAATTTATTTATTGTGGCATTTGAAGGTAGACAATCACCAAGCACTCGAACAGTTATGAATATTATTCACTGTTTTGAAAAATATGCTTGTTTATCAAACCTATAAGACCTCCTTCTCATACACATTGCTTAATGTATACATATGTACTCTCTCATACTCGTGGAAGATCTGCTATGCGAAAATGTAAACTAAACGTACGGTATAGTGTCTATAATGTAATATCGGGGTAATAAATAGTTTAGGCGATTTGCATATGTACGGAGTGATTAGTTGCATTAATGAAAATAAAAATTAAGTTAGTCCACTTGTAAACCCACTTTTAGTTGCATTAAAGAATTTGATAAAATTGAAATATAATATAACAAACTTTTTACAAAAAAAAACCCGACTCCAAAAAAGATAAACGTAAAAAATAATTGCGTTATTTATTTACTTTAATTTACTTATAAATATCCTTTTTTTAACCCGACTTCAAAAAAGGAGGATGGTTCTCAATTCGTCTGTATTTTTTTTTTTTTTTTTTTTTTTTTTTTTTTTTTTTTTATGTTTGTTACCTCAGAACTCCGGCATTTATGAACCGATTTTGAATTTTTTTTTTTTTGTTTTAAAGGGTTTGATTCCCGATTGGTCCCATTGTCACCAAATCGCATTCTGATGAGGGGATCTCCGGAAAATCGAGGAAAATCCTCATTTTATATGTGATAACCGATTTCTGCGAAATTTTTTTTTTTTTTTGAAAAAGTATACTCATTCATAATGGGAAAATAAGAAAATTTTTTTAAAAACCGACTTCAAAAAAAATTTTTCCTTAAAAAAAAACCGACCCCAAAAAAAAAAAATTTTACAAAAAAAAACCAAATTCCTTGTAAAGAAAACTGAAAATCTGTTATAAAAAAATGCATTAAAAATTTAAAAAAAAAAAAAAAACGGGTAAAAAAAAAGTGTTATAAAAAAATTCACTAAAAATTAGTTGGTCGTTTAGTAGGTCTACCCATATTTAGACAAATAAAATCAGTTATAGAACTTCAAAGTCACTAAAAAGCGAGAAATAAAACTTATTTTGACAAAATGGAAACCCGACTTAACAAAAGAAGCACTAAAAAGTAAAAAAATAATTGCATATTCTTGTGCCAATTTTAGTTCACCAAAGCAAAAATTTTTAAATATATATGTACAATTATTGTTATTTTTGGAGGCGGTGTCCAAAAGTTATGTGAATTTCTCTATGCTGACACCGCCTCCAAAAATAACAATAATTGTACATATATATTTAAAAATTTTTGCTTTGGTGAACTAAAATTGGCACAAGAATATGCAATTATTTTTTTACTTTTTAGTGCTTCTTTTGTTAAGTCGGGTTTCCATTTTGTCAAAATAAGTTTTTTTTCAACTCAATTATTATTATTATTGGAGTTGGTGTCATCCGCATCCGCTGATGACAACTAATGCAAAGTGAAATTAAATGTAAACCTACTCGTAGTTCGCTACTTTGTTAATACACGTTTGTTAACCTTGGCTGGCCCCAACTCCAAATAATAATAATTGAGTTGAAAAAAATTGGATATTTATAAGTAAATTTAAGTAAATAAATAATGCAAATATCTTTTACTTTTTGGTGCATTTTTTCATAGCAGATTTTGTTTTGTAAAAATTTTTTTTTGGAGTCGGTTTATTTTGTAAAAAAAGTTTTTATTTGAAATCGGTTTTTTTTTTAAGTTTTTTATTTTTTCATTTTAATGCGTAATACTCTTTTAAACAAGAAATGAACTTTCAAAATCGATCAACAATTGACGGAGAAATCGGTAATCATATAAAATGAGGATTTTCCTCAATTTCCATGGGATCCCCTCATCAGAATATGATTTGGTGACAATGGGACCAATCTGAAAGTATACCCTTTAAAACAAAAAATTTCCAAATCGGTTGATTAATGACGGAGTTCTGGTAACAAACATTTAAAAAAATAAAAAATTGACACGAATTGATAACCTTCTCCTTTATTGAAGTCGGGTTAATTAATCTGAATGTTTTGCATTTATTTAATAAAAAAATTTTTGACCGATTGTGAATCGAGATATTTGCAGTCAAAGTTGAAATTTTTAAGGTATACGTAATCGGTTACTGGCATACTTCTTTTTTTCTTATAAAAGTGGAAGAATTTTCTATACATTTCGTTCAATAACAAATATCTGATAAAGTTGAATTTAACTAATTTAAAAAAAAACATATATTGCGAATTTTTTTAAAATCATTTGATATTTAATGGAAATAGTTTTTCAACTGCGACCCCAAAAATATTCAATAATCCCTGTCAAAACAATTCTTGCATGGTACAACATATAGTAAATTGTATCATAAATGTAGAAACACTATATATGTTATACTAGATATGTTCAATTGGCATAATTGTAATAAATAAATTAATCATATTGTATTTTATAGTTTTTGCTTTGACAGTAACGATTGAACTACCTTAATACATACAACTACCTTAAATAACAATAAGTAGTCATAAAAATTTATTTAAAAAAATTGTTATTTAATGAACTAAAAAGTAGAAATAAAATTTTCTTTTCCGTATCACACTAGATGTCAATATTTTATAGTTGATTTGTGCCTTATTGATTCGTTTTTAGAAATAATGCTTCCGGTAAAAGTTATTCATTTTAAATATAGTAAAAATGTTATTTAAAAAAAATTTTTTTTAACCAAATAAAGCGCAAATCAACTGTAAAATTTAAAAAAATAACATCAACATTTGCAGCCAATTATACAAATACCACCCAAGAACTTCTTTGATATCTCTTCTTAATAAAAGTATGCGATTTTAACGCTTATTTCATATTTGACCCTCAAATAATTTATAACAAAAATAATAATTCGGATTTTACACTAAGGGGGACAATAATAAAATTAATCTGCAGTGAGTGTTTTTATTATTTTGTATTGAATAAAAACTCTCTAGCAACATCAAAAACATTTATTTATAAATTTTGATATTGTAAAATATAATAAAATGACTGATGTATGAAGGCTACTTCAGTAAGTATGTAATACCTATTATTTACCACTCGACCATAATTCAATACAAGTACAATTGAGTTAAACAAAAATTGAGTTAATTTAAAATAGTTTCACAGTCGAAAATTCTGTGTATATGATTCATCGAAAAAGTCGACAGTATGATGAAATATCATCAGTGAAACTATTCACTACTATGATATAAGCTTTGTTGTAATCTATACGCTAGTAAAGTATTTTTGGCGGGCGACCTCTCTGGTTTTTTATTTTAAATTATGGTTCTGTCAAAACTCGTAAACATACGGATATACATATAAAAAGTCAACTTTAATTTTAACTATAAAGAAATGCAGTGAATAATTGCATACAATGCCAGTGACAAAAATTGATGAGCAACTTCCAAGGAGTGCAATTAGATATTTTTAGAAAAAAAAGTATTTCTAAAGGTACAGAATTATGTACTAGTTTGCATGTTTCTGATGTCCATAAAGAGATTGATGTTAATGATTCTCGGCAGGAAAACCTGTCGATTGAACTACCACCTTCATAACTTGGGGATCTCTGATGGTCCCACTTGTAAGGCCTGTTTGAAGGACGATAAAACCTCCATACATGCTATTTGCACTTGCAGAAACCTAAAGTTATCTTGGGGTATAAAAAGTATATCACTTCGACCTTATGGCCCATTGTGCACCCCCTTCTACTTTAGTCAGACGAGATTCGCTTCTCCTATATCTTGGAAATGGCCATGAGCTTGCTTTTCAGGTTTTCCTGATGGAAAACCTGTCGATTGAACTACCAATTTCATAACTTGGGTATCTCTGATGATCCCATTAGTAGGGCCTGTTTGGAGGACGATGAAACCTCCATTCATGTTATTTGAACCTGCAGGGTGTCAGGTATAGAATGTTTGGGTCCGAAACCCTGGATGCATCAATCCTGGGAGCAATCCCGGCGGAGAAGCTGTGAGCTTTCTGTGCGGCGACTGACCTCAACATATTCTAATAGCTTCATCTGCTTAAAATAGCACCTCTTACCCGGAGACGTCTCACCTTTGGATGACAGGAGGGCACAGAGCATACCTTGGTCTAAGTGCTAGGGCTACCCATTTTAAGTGCTCCTCTTGCTAATTATTATTATTATGAAGGTTCATATATATATTTGGGGTGAGATGCACCGAAAATCTTTTATCTGCTGTAGCCGAGAGATTCGCAGTTATTGATGATGTAGGTGAATGTTTCTTCCTCCTCGCCACACAGTCTGCACATAATGGATCCATTAAATTGTATGTGAATACTTAAATAATAAATAAACAGTTTTAAAATATTATCAATAGTTTCAATATTGTAATATGTGTGGGCTCTTTACACCCACTCTATTACACGTTGTTATATTTTTTTAGTTTTTAAAACTTTTTATTGTTATCTACTTTTTAAGTTTTAAATTTGTTTTATTGTTATCTAGTTTTTAAGTATTTTTATTTGTTGCAGTGAAGGCCTTTTACACCTTCACTGCAACGTTGTTATTTTGATGCTGTTGTTGTTGTTAACATTTTTGGTTTTTTTTCCTACCTAAGCAATTCATTTGACTAGGTAGTGTTGTGATATTTTGTTATTACACATTTTGTTATGAGCAAGTTCTCGAAGCCCCAAAAAGGGGGTGGGTTTTAGTGGGTAGTCTGGCTGACCAGGAGTCCCACACTCTGTGCGTCAATGCATTTCCCACCTCCCTGCCGCAAAAAAAAAAAAATCAAAAAATAGTTTCAAAAATATTATTTTTAATCGGTATACAATGACACCAAAAACTCTCGCACGTGACATGTTCTATTTTAATTGGTATATATAGTTATCAAACCAAAGTTATTTATCATATATACAAATAGACCCGCACCAGGATCTTGCTTTTATAATATGTAGATCCATACTTATAATAATCTTTTAACAGGATTAATTCTATGCATGGAAAGTGATTTGTAACCATGGGTTAAACCTTGCTACGTGACTTACCCGTTATTCACATAAATGGTACGAAGAAAAACAAAGTTTACATAACTAACTGGTATAATGATTCCATTTGGTTTATATTTGGTTCAAATTTTATGCTTTTCAGTGTACATAAACTTGGTATGTGTTGTTTAAACACTAACACAAATACAACAATAAGTTTAATTACTCATAAATTATTATAAACGGTCAATAACAGCCACTTTTTTGTGTGTGTAGTGTTAAAAATAATTATTTGAAAGAAAAAAACACATTATATATTTAATTAACAGATAATAATAATAATTAATGTATTTATTAAAATAATTAATTTCTATGACTAATTTTGTACTAATTAAAATATACCTAATTGTTTTTGATAAAGAAAACCGTTGTTTACAATTAAAATATGTACAATAACTTTCTTTAGGTGTTTTTGATTGTTGTTTTTTTTTGGCAACTTTCACCAAAAAATAAGTAAACTAAAAAACTATTATTTATTAATTTTTTTTCCGTTGAATTAACAGTTAATCAAATTCGGAATGTGAAGATATTGACTCCCAAACAAAGGGTTCGGTATTCACCAAAGTATATCTCTTCTCTTTATATATAAAAAAGGAGACATCTGTTGTGTCTGTGTTTGCCCGAATTGTTTGAAGAAAATTATAAAAGATAGCGAAATAATGATAAGAAAAGACTCTATGTAAATTTTTCTTACAATTCCAGACTATCAGAAGTTCAAAATTCCAAGCCGTTCGAAAGTTATAGCTATTTTCTGGCGACAGTAAAGTTTTCTAATGGCTAGATTTCTATTATAGTTTCTATGGAAATATCTGCATGAATAAAATTTTGGAAATAAATTATTTGTCAATAAATTTAAAATATAAAAAAAATTGATCTGTCAAAATTTAGAAAAAAATAATTATTTGATATAAATTTCATATGTAAACTATAAGAATTTTTGAGCCCGGTCAACGCCGGCTTTTTCAGCTAGTAGTGAATATTTCTAATCTTTTTACGAACTATTTGTGTGCGACATATTGTTGATATTTCTTGTTAAATTATATGGCTTTAGGGGCTACAATTAAGATCGGCTTGTCACTTTAATTAAATACCCGAAGGTTATTCGGCGACTTAAAGACATTTTACATGAATCGACTAGGACTGAAATATAATATCTTCATTATATTTCAAAAGAATTTGATAAAAATTTGATATTATCCACTAATGCATAAAGTTCTCAAAATATCCACTCTTTGTCCGGAGGAAAAACATAATTACACAATGCAACTTGGTACACTCCCGTTCAAAAAAATGAACAGACCTGAAATGTTAATTATCTTACATTTCATAAAACTCCTCAATTTTGTAACTCGCTGTATAATGTATAATTTTATTTATTTATAAACAAAGATAAGTAGTATATTTTTTAAGTGTGTAAAAAAGAAATGGAAGTATAAACTGAATTTATATTTTTTATTTGTATATACGGTATCAGTGACAGAGTGAGAATTTAAAAAATATATGTAATGCTAATACATGTTAAGTGTTATATTTTACTCTTACGTTTAAAAATAAAATAAAATGCTGTATCTGTTACTACAAGAATAATCAAAATTGTGAGAGACTGATTCGTTTCAGGTCTGTTCAATTTTATTGAACGGGAGTGTACATATATTTACTATAAATCAAAGTCAATTTTAGAAAGTGGTGCGTCCCGATCCGATCAGTAAATTTCATTTGTTGCTTTTTATTAATTTGGAAGCTGATAGATTGTTCCGATGATTCTCTACATATAAATTATAAAATGAATCATTAAGAATGTAATTTCAACAAGATAATAATTATTTAAGTTTGTCAAATATTTCAAATTGGTTCATTTCTGAAATATAAAAGCAGTAAATTCATTTTCCAAAGTAAAAAAGCAGTAGTTTTCAAACTGTACTGCTTTGAAAAATATTAGTATTGCTGTTGTACTCTTTATTAGTTTTATCTGTATTTACTGAAGAAAAAAGCAATTATGATTATAACATAGTTTGTACACTTTGTAAACTTTAAATATAAACTTTGATATATTTACATATTTCTAACCTCACTTATTTTTATTCTGCATTAAGGCGTTTGCGTTTGATAAAATATATAATAAAAATAATAAAATCAGCGAAGAAAAGCAGTAATTCATGTGTCACAAAGTATAAAGGCAGTAAATCACATGCTACTGCTTTTTGATTTACAACAATTGAAAACAGATCTTTTATTTTAGACATTTTGATTAATTGTGATCTAAACTCACACTTAAATGTCTTTTTATGAAGTCATAATTATAAGTCGTTCAATAATTATTATGGAAAATAATATTATTAATTTAGTTTAGAAATCAAAAACTTAGATTTCAGCTTTCTCTGTTTTCACTTTTTACACTTTACTGGCTTTTATCTAAGCCCGGCAGTATACACTTTTAAAAGAGTAAAGAAAAAATTTAACAAAATTTTTCTTTTTTAACAATATTTTAAATTATCTATATGGAGTTTTTTTTTGTTAGAGTAATTTTAAGAAATGGGAGTCTCAATCCTCCTTGGTCAATCCAATTAACTATGTGTAATTACAAATCCTTCAAAATAAACAATATGATCCGTCAAAATTTCAGAATTCTGCAAGTGTTCCATTAGAGAAAAAGTTTGGGAGCCCCTGGATTGATTAATTTAAATCTACAACTTAACAATACGTTGAAAAATTTACGAATTTTTCCCAAATTATCTCAATAATTTCAAATCGATAGATAACATGAGACTTAAATTTCAATATTAAGACATATTAGTGTTTCAAGGTGATTGAAGCGACCTTACTATAATAAGTTTGTCATTAATATATATCCGTCCAATCAAAATGAATATTGTTTATTATTATTATTGAAAAAGAAATGCAATAAAATTGACCCCAATTTATTGTATTTATGAAAAAAAAAAACAAAATCAAATAGAAAACCTTGAAGTTAATTCTCATCTTAGTTAGCGGCAAAGAATGAAATCTGTAAATACTTGTATTGTCTAGCTAATACTGCACTCAGGATGTGGATATGGATAATACTGTTATACTGGATGCCTCAAATAAGAATTTAAATTTGAATGAAAGAATGAAAACGCATGTCTTAGTGAAGAAGGTTGGTGCTTTCAAGTTCAATTTTCTGTGCTTCTTTCTATGCATTTTTCATTTTATGATGGTGATTTTGTTCAAAAACGTATTTATTTCATATTTCGAGAAGAACAAATAGATCAAATCTAAGCTCGAAAAAGCTCGCCCGGCCCTAAATATTAACCATATTTCAGGACATATTTCTCAAAAAAAATTGAGTATCATTAAACATACCCATACAATTTTTTCATTATATATAGTAATATTTTTGGAAAAGACCCAACGAGTGGTTTTTTTATATACTAGAAGTTGGAAAAATTAAAAGAAGCAAAGGGAAAACAAATTTCAGCACTTATTTCTGTAGACGCTTTAAGTAAAACAGAATCAAAAAATTCGTTACGCAGAAGCTGCTTCAACTTAGCGAATTTCCTTAAAATAGATAAATCACTTTCTAGCGGTCGCAATTTTAGTATGATCAAAATGAAATGTCGTTTATAACTTTAGTATTTGCATGGCCAATTTCATTAATAAATGACATACGGTAAGGAGAAATGGGGGCATAAGGAAAGAAGAAAACACAAAATATAAAATGTCTCTTTTAATATTAGAACAATCGAAAAATGCGTAAGAAATAAAGTTGTAGAAAATCATGTTTGCTACAATTCATCACCTTATCATTTTTGCTCAAACTCTAATGTGTACAGAGATATTGAGGAATTTAATTTTCAATCTTAAACCGTCAATATTTCTGTAAATATTAGGGTAACAGAAAAAATGATAAGAAACAAAATTACAGTAAATCTTAGTACTTACAACTTTACTTCTTATAAATTTTTTGATTTTTCGAATAGTAAGGGAGATATGTCAAATTTAGTGTTTCCCCCTCCCTCTAAACCCCCCTTTCCCCTTGTTCGATTTTACCCATTAACGAACTTGACCTTTTGAATACCAAAAGCGCCTCAAATACCAAATTTCATTCCAATCAGATCAAAATTGTGACCGCTAGAGTGATTACAGACATGTCCATAGATATATATATAAATTTTACAGATGGTGATTTTCGACATCTACTAGGTAGGATCGATGGACATTTGCAAAAATTTTTGCAAAATTTTGAAGTCGGTACGAGACCAATAGCTCTATTTCCTTTCAGGAAATTCGCTAAAAATCAAAGATTTTCGTTTTGAAAACAATAACAACTTGTTTTCGCCAACCAAATGGCTACGGTTGGCATTTATCTGCTTCATAAATCACTTATGAAGCAGATAGTACATACGTTTCTGAACAAAATGAAATCGCTAGAGTAAAATTTTCAATTCACTGTACAGAGTGGGTCAATTTCGATGATATAAGAGATAGAAAAAAATGGATGGCACATTCTCGATCTCTTTTTTTGAGACTAATTCATTGGTGTCAACAAAAATTTGCTAGCATCTTTTGCTTGCGAGTTTCTAAGCAAAAGTTCGATTTTTCGACTTTTAAACAATTGTGAATATCTTGGTTGTTTGTAAAGCTAGATGAAAATAATTTTTACATTCTCAAGCCACTTTTTTTGGTATAATCCAATGGCATCGTGTAAGTTTGGTTTTCGAGATATGACATAAAGTTGTGTTTTTTTAAATAGGTAGTATAGTTGGCTGTGGCTTAGTTAGAACGGATTTTTTTTCCTCTTTTTAACCATGTATCATTTATTTCGTCGCTTTTCATCCGTAAGTCTGAAATAGCAAAAATAGTACTTTCCTAGTTTAATTTTTGCGTTTGGCGATTGGCACTTAAATATTTTGTGTAAACATTAATTGAATGATCGGATTACACACTACTTGCTCATGGTATATCGACTATAATAAGAATTTTATTAACAAAAAAACAATTTAACACTAATTATCTATCATTAGTATTGTTAGTATTCAAATTGTATTTACAGTATCATCCACTATTATTTATTACAAATTTTTCTATTTATTGTTATAATAAAAAGGGCCTTTTTATTATTATAAAAAAGGTATCTTTGTTTTATTTGTGAAATCTATGGGATTATTGTATTTAAAATAATAAATATGTTATATGAAACACTTCCTCAAAAAAAAAGTAGAAAATATACTTTATCTGTAAATGTATTTACCAGCAAGCCTAGCGGTACGTAAATCGTTCATCAGCGATTGTAATAATAAAGCGACCATCCTCATCTGAGCATTTTCTGAGTAGACGTGACTCTGGAGCATCTTCTTTTCTTCTTCGTTTTCTTGCACAACTTGACTACTGCATTTAATCACCAATGCCGAGCAAATGACTTGAGGAATCCAGTTCTTCCCCCTCACGATGGAGGATGGAAATAAAACTACCGGCTGATGGTAAAAGATGATGATCTAAGCAATTATCGTAAATAGGAAAATTCCGTATAACACAAATTATAGAAATAAAATCAAACCTTGAAAAAAACACACCAAATGAACACTTTTAACATGTTCAGCGAAATAAAAAACAAGTAATGTAACAACTAACTGAGTTAATTGTTTGATTACCCAATATATACTGAGTATATACTGGGTATTCAAATGTTCGAATCAATGTTCGAATTGTATATCAATGTTTGAATTGAAAATACCTTTACTGGGTATGCCAATAGTATATGTGATGTTATGTATGTACATATGTCCGCTTTCTTTTCACTATGAATAGTATGCCATTTGCATGCACATTTGCTTTTTGAGCACAAATTATGAGAAAACTATTGAGTTTATAAAAAAAATTTCAAACAAAAGTTGTTTATTTTAAAAAGAAAATGATTTTTTGTAATAAAATTTTTTTTTCTATCTCTTACGGTTGCAAAGATGTACATTTTCCCCTCTGGCGGGAGGACACTCGTTCCGATTTTGCCAATTAACCTCAATATTATGCTATAGAACACACATACAAAATTTCAGCTCGTTATCTCTTTTCGTTCTTGAGTTATCGTATCCACAGACAGGCGGACGGACATGCGGAAATGGCCGAATTAGGCCAATTTATGAATACCTTTAAGCATTTTTGTCAAGGATTAATATTTTCAAGCGTTACAAAGTCGGGACTAAACTTAATATACCTTGTATATATACATATACTGGGTATAAAAATTCCAAATAACTTATTCGTTAAACATGTTAAAAGCTCATTTGGTGTGTTTAAGACTTTCTCAAGGCTTGATTTTACTTCTATAATATGTTATACGGAACTTGTCTACCGATGATTTTATTGCAATCGAAATACCGGGATCATAGGGCGTAAGTTTTATGAGTATTTCTTAATTATATTAATGTAAATAAATTTTCTGATATACAATTTTGATTCGAGTATTGTAAAAATTTACACAAAATTTTTGAAAAATGGGCGCAACTATTTTGGCAAATAGTACACTTGGCCACAAAGAGTAAAAGTTGTTACTATATTTCTAATGAGCAACTTTAATCCGAAATTAATCCGGTACATCAATTATAAAATTTTTAAAACTGACATCAACTTTTGTGGTCCATAGTGTGGCCATATAAGTAGCGTTCTTTTTTCAGATTTTTATAGTTGATTTATTATACCTTATACATTCGGTTTTTTTTGGGAAAACTTTCGTATAATAGTTGTTAGTATATTTATAATGAATAATTTTTATCCGAAGCATTTTTTTCGATAACCAAATGGGCACAAATCAGTTATCAAATTTTGAAAAGCGTACGCTACTTTCGTGGTCATGCGTACAAAGACTTATTAACTACATAACATATTATGTTGTATTCCGAATAGTTTTTAACCCGACTTCAAAAAGGAGGATGGTTCTCAATTTGTCTGTAGTTTTTTTTTTTTTAATTTGTGCACCCGTCATTTATGAACCGATTGAACAGAACTCCGTCATTTATGAACCGATTTTGAATTTTTTTTTTGAGGGGCTTTCTGATGAGGGGATCCCTGGGAAATCGAGGAAAATCCTCATTTTATATGTAATAACCGATTTCTGCGAATTTTAAAGAGTATACTCATTCATAATGGGAAAATAAGAAATTTTTTTTAAAAACCGACTTCAAAAAAATTTTGTACAAAAAAAAACCGACCGCAAAAAAAAAATTTTTACAAAAAAAAAAACAAAATGCTTGTAAAAAAAACTGAAAAAAATGCAAAAAAATCTAAAAAATAAAAAAAACGGATAAAAAAAAAATGTTATAAAAAAATGCACTAAAAATTAGTTGGTCGTTTAGTAGATCTACCCATATTTAGACAAATAAAATCAGTTATAGAACTTCAAAATGGAAACCCGACTTCAAAAATCAAATATTCTATAACAAAAAATGCACTAAAAAGTAAAAAAATAATTGCATATTCTTGTGCCAATTTTAGTTCACCTAAGTAAAAAATTTTAAATATATCTGTTATAGTTATAATTATTGTTATTTTTGGAGTTGGTGTCCCAAAGTTATGTGAATTTCTTTATGTTGACACCGACTCCAAAAATAACAATAATTGTTGTAATAATTGTAATATATATTTAAAACTTTTTACTTAGGTGAACTAAAATTGGCACAAGAATATGCAATTATTTTTTTACTTTTTAGTGCATTTTTTGTTATAGAATATTTGATTTCTGAAGTCGGGTTTCCATTTTGTCAAATAGGTTTTATAATAATACATGTTGTATTAATATTGTTATATTATACAAGCATATGCCTCGTTAATAATATTTTTTATTTAAAGAACAATGAACTTAGAAAAAAAAAACTTACATACACCCATATTTAAAACAATTGTCAGTGCCTTTTGTGATATTTAATACATTATTTTAATTATGACTTTGTAATGCATATCAATATACATTCTTATGTTGTATCATCTTCATAATATATGCATGTAGGTACAGAGTGGAATTTAAGTTATAGAACGGTTATTTTAAACGCCGAAGATGATTAAAAATCAAACTTGGATTGAATCTATTCCCAGTAAAAATTTTTGTCAAAAGCAATAAAATGTACAAGTAAAATTTAAATTACAAAATATTTTTTAAAAGATTTTTCGAAAATTAAATTGATTCGGCACAAAATAAGTGAAAGGATACGATAAACATAGGTCCTTTTTACACGTGAAAATTGTGATGAATGTCTTCAATCGAGCAAGTGCAACATTACTGAGCAAGCGCATTATTATTTTTATACCGGGTATATATAATATGTACAAATGTTAGGTTTAGTTCCTACTTTGTTACGGTTGAAAATATTGATCGCAGAAAAAAATTATTCGAATTGAGAACTGACCGAATTATTCGAACTGAGGGCGGAGCTTCAGAAACATGACTGTTTATTCTGTGCAACCGAAAGAGTAATTGATTATATATGTTTTTATTTTGACAAATAACTATTTTTTCTTCATTTTGACAGTTTGAAATGATAATTTTAAATTTATTTATAAATAATATCTTTCTAAAATTTTGTTAATGTACGTTTTTTTTTATATAATAGCTATAAACTATTTTCGACCAGAAATCTGGACGTTTTGAAAGTTGGAACTTTCTAACATTAGAAAGTTGAAATAGTTTTTCTGGAGTTGTAAACAAAATTTATCGAGGGTCTTCTCTTATTATTTCGCTAGCTCATATAGTTTTCTCCAAATAGTTCGGACATTTTCTCTTTTATATGTCAAGAAAATTACAAAATTTGGTTTCTTTTTTTTTTTACGTCGTAACCAAAATGGTCAGTTATCAATAGGTGTTCATACTATGATCTAATTAGTCTATTTCCGCATATCCGTGCACCCGTTTATCTGTCTGTAAATATGATAACTCCAAAATGACAAGAGATAGCGAGCTATAAATGTGTGTGTGTGCGTTCGAGAGTCAAAAAATAAGGACAAATTCATGAAAACAAAAAGTGCTTCTTTTTTAAAATAAACAACTTTTATTTGAAACTTTTTTCCATAAACTAAGTATATACCAGTTGTTAAAGCAATTGTTGACTCAGTTAATTGTTATTTGCACTTGTTTCATGTAAGTTTTTAGTTATATCAAAAGAAAAACTATTTATATTTAGTTGAAATTTTTCATGTAACTTAGTGCAATGTTTGCGTATGTGTGACATCTCCCTTCTTGTGATTGGTATACTTTGATCATGTGACTGACTCGGTGGACCAAAAAAAAACTTAAATAAGAAGGGTTATAGCTGTTAAAAAACATGCGATTGATAACATTGATGTGAATTTGGTCGTGTGATGAGCTATGTAATTTTTGGTATATCAAGTGTTAATATTCGTTTGAAAACTTTCACGTATAAAAAGAGACATAGATATGAATTCCATAGCTAGTAAGCTGGAGAAAAGTTTTGATCCAAATTCAATTAAAGCTAATCATCAAGTACATCTGTAATAAACTTACAACTTTCATACTGATCATTTTTAAGAGACATCCTGTATATGCTACACATATTTGTACAATGTTGTTTATAAATTAAATTATTATGTAACACTAGTTATTCGTGACTTTGCTCATGTGAACTTATTAATCGACTTTGTAAACAAAAGATTTTCTTTCTTGCGTGTTAAAGTTTAAACATTTCTTAGGCTACCAATTCCAGGTAGAATAATTCCAGCTATCTTGAAGACTATGATGAATCAAACAGTCTTTAATTGCTTTTTTTTTCAAATCATTTCTGCGAAAAATGAAAGGGTTCGGCAGAAATAGATTGTCGACAAAAATAAACAAATTAAATCATGCAAATTATTTTAGGTTTGTGTCCGTCCGTCTGTCTGCCTGTCTGTCTATGGACGCGATAATTCAAGAACGAAAAGAGATAACGAGCTGAAATTTTTGTATGTGTTCTATAGCAAAAACATAAGGTCAAGTTCGTAAATGGTCAAAGTTGGACCATTTTTGGGCAAAATTTGCAAAAGTGCCTATCTTTGAAACCGTAAGAGATAGAAGAAAAATGTAATAACAAATCTTCTTTTTAAAATAAACAACTTTTGTTTGAAAAATTTTTTCATAAACTCAATAGTTTTCTCATAATTTGTGAATGTTCCTCGTAAAGCGAATTGTTAATAAATTAATTGATATGCAAGTCATTATATACTAGGTATTGAAACAATTAACTCAGTTAGTTGTTACACTACTTGTTTTAAATACAATTTCGAGAAGGTTGTGTGGCTTTTTTGTGTTTCTAACGGACGAGGTTTATTGCTTTTGTGTCGTTTAAATTTTCAAATTATTTCAAAATTTTATGATATTGAAATGAACATTAATAAGATAAAAGTTAATTATTAAGATATATTTCCAAAAGATAAGGAATGTATTAATTCTGGGACTAAATTCGTTAAGATGCGTCAATCAACTGAGTAACGAATGGATTGCCGCCGAATCAATTCTATTTTTGCGAAAATATTTCAAACAAAAGCCGTTCAATGTATTTTATTCGGGTTATTTTCGTAATTTGATCTATTTCTATTCTTCCCACAAACGAATGCCTGTAGAAAATCACCGATTATGCGACTGAAAATTTAAATAAAAATCGTTAAATTTTTTATAATTTGATGTAAATTTAATCTGTACTTGTTTAATGTATGTGTGAAAGTATATCTGTTTATGTGTGTAATTTACCAGAAGTTTGTGAGCTATTTTAACTGAATAACGTTGCCCTGTATGATTATTATATGAATTTATAATGTCTGTTTGTTAACGGATACAACTTTATTGTTAAAATGATAAAAAAACGCAACGCGTAATGCACATACATAATTATTTCATATGATAAATAATAATGAATTCAGACGAGACAAATAACAACAATACATCAACCACGACACGAATCAGTGGCGGGTACATAAATTTATTTCATACACTGTAAAAAATAAAATAGTGGACTCAACTTTTTTAGTGAATAGCTGAATTATGTAGTTATCGTCCCTCGAAAATTTAAAAAGAGTTGACGATCAATTTTGTACTTAAAATTATAATAACTATATTATTAAGTAGACACCATAATAAATAACGTTTATAAATATTCTTTGAAATATGCAGTTTATATAATTGCATTAAAAAAATGGTGTTGACAAACGTTTGAATTAATTATTTAATAAAATTAAAACTGTTTTGTTACGTTTGTTTTTGCCACCATATTTTGGCGACAGTGCACAGTAAACAAATATACACAAGCATATATACATATACACGTGGTGTCGCGAACGTCTTAACAATACATAGATAGATAGATTGTAGAGGATGTCCTGGACGGGACACACTTCGCCCATAAGGTCCATTGTGATGCCTAAGGATGTGAAGATGTGAGTGGAGTGGAAGGAATTTTTGTGTATAGACTAGGAATTGGTAGGATATGCGGCTACAGCCGACTATGACAGGAAATATGCCGGTATTCATCTGGAGTTCGTGAAGGAAACTGCAGAAAATCTTCACAAGCATAGCCGGTTACTTCGTTCTTGTCCATACGCCGACAGTTTAGTCAATTAACCACCGCCTTTTATTTTCTTAATAATTGACAAACTGCCGATGTCGGAATTCGAACCCATAATCTCCCAGTTCCAAGTAGACAACGTCTTTGACCGTTCGGCTTCTTGAACGGTCAGAGAACTTTAACCTAAGAGATATAATCTATAAGAGATATAGAGAGAATTGTTACTTGTAGAAAAAAAATCTACGTGCACATCCTCTAACCCGCCACTGTCCTTGTAGACCACGTTATATTAAAACAATAAATTTTAATATTCATTTACATTAATAAGAAATGTAATATGTTAATTAGTTTGATTAATAAATACATAATAAAAATACACAATACACATTTGTTTTTATTCACATGAAGGTATTTAAAATCAGGAAGGGTGTATTTGAAACACACAGTAATTTATATGTTTGTTCAATATCTTTAAGGAAGTGGATTTTTTTTTTTTTGTAATGTATTTATTCATTATTATTCTTATTTGTGATGTAATTAGTAGTGCCTAAAATGTCAATCAATATCAATTAGTGTATTTAATAAATTATTATTTTAATAGCAATTCAACTCTAAATTAATCGATTGGTTAGTTTGCATTCGTTTAATCGTTTCTACCTATATAACCGTTGTACCATAAACACTTTTATTGTATGTACAGAATGTTCCTCCTACGGTCCTGGTAAAAAAAAAATTTTACCACTTATCTGAAGGTTACAAGTTTAATTTTTGATAAAAAATCGATATCTTTAGTCAATTTTATAAGTTTCCAGACCCTTTAATAATGCATTGAATGATTTGAAAGTAAAATGAGAAAAGACATATCGAAACGTAGATTTAAATAATTGTTCACATTAAAACAAAAATATTTGCGGGAACATATTTAGGAGGTGAAAAGTACTACAGGGTGGCGCATCAGTAACGTTATGATTTATTTATTGAATGCGTATTTGTGCATTATTTGGTTTTAACTCTTGAACCAATTGAATCTTATATGGAAAAAGGTGTAACATATGTAAAATTCTTTGCAAAGACCGCCTAGACATCACCAACTGCTGAGAACATCGCCTGATGAAATGTTTCGAATAAAAGTTGTTCAACCGCCAAACTAGCTGGACCGTCAACGACGTAACAACACAGTCTTAAAAGTAAACGTGGTTTTTTAATGTTTTTAAGAAATCCGTCTCAATCACTGTAAGAACAAAGCTGAGAATTTTCTATGCTAATGTCAAGGCTATCCTTCATTTTGTCAATTATGGCTGAAAATATAAGTAACGTTATGATTTATTTAATGAATAACTTTTTTCTTTCTGATTTTATTTAACGTTGGAATTTATTAAAATTTAGATTACAGTTTGGAAATATTTTCACAATATGTTTTGAAGATAATATCTTTCCCATATTTTCCATAACTTGTCTTAGAATTTCAGGTCCCAGCGCCCTCACTTCTTCTCGGATATTGGCCTTAAGCTCTTGGATGGTTCTTGGCTTATTCGCATACACCTTACCCTTTAAGTAGCCCCAAATAAAAAAATCGGGAGCCGTTAAATCAAGCGAATGCGGTGGCCAGTTAAAATCAGAAAAACGCGATATATATTCGATCGCCAAAAATTTCGCGCAGAAGAGCCATAGTTGGACGAGCTGTGTGAGCTGTGGCTCCATCTTTCTGGAACCACAATTCTGGAATTGTGGTTCGAACTGGATTGTGGTGGTTTGAATGCCATTCACATTAACTGCAACTTGTTCGTCGTTTTCGAAAAAATATGGTCCAATGATCCTTTCTGAAGTTATTCCACACCATACTGTGCATCTAAGTGAGTGCATTTGATCTTCAACAATCATTCTTGGATTTTGGTTGCCCCATATTCTGCAATTTTGTTTATTCACGTGACCATTGAGCTGAAAATGGGAAACATGAAAGAAATTTCGATATTATCTTTGTGTTTGAATAATCGAATGCTGACTTTCAAAATAAAATTGAACAGCTTTGGTTCTTTTTATGTATATCATAAATTTCCTCATATATCAAGTTTTTCAAAGTTAATTCTGAAAGAAAAAAAAAAACGTAAACAAAAAATTTATTCACTAATTAAATCATAACGTTATTTATGCGCCACCTAATATATTTACAGGTATATTAGGCAAAAAGAAGGATAGACTTGACATAAGTATTGAAATGCGTGACAGTCCGGTTCACCAACGAGAACCGATTAAGTGGAACCTAGAGCGATTATAAAAGAAAGCTATCATTGTTTTTGTTTAAGTCGGTATACGATTCCTGATAGAAATAATCATTCCAAATGGATAGAAGGAAATGAAGAAGGTTATTTATAGTTATTTGTTTACAAGGCTGCGCAATAGCATTAATTCCTGTATGTTTGATACCTAAAGGGAAAAATTGTTCATTAAAATAATTGTAGTTTTTTATTTTAAATACGATTTGAACTCAAAACATAAATTATAAAAACATGCATGCAACCAACACAATTTATTATTCTCCACATTTATTTTTTTCTAATTACAATAATATTATTGAAAATATTATCATAAATTATCTTCTGCTAAAATTCGATAAAATAAATCGGTATTTATGTGTCACCGTCAAAATATATATTATTTTTCAAAAAAATAAGAAAATATTGAAAACAACATAAATTCACCTACCTTAAAATAAACTTGATGAAATCATACACAAAATTATAAAACGCATTACGCATCAAAAAATACACATTTTATTGAATATATTTACAACTGACCTCTGTATATGAATTGTGGTTCTATGTAGCGTCAAAGAAATATGAAAAAATAAAAATGAGACAGCAACCAAGCGACAAAACTAGTGAAATCTATGTATCAAGATTTTAAGAAATGGGAGAAAATGATTGGTGATATATTTATTGGGTCAGTTTCTCAGGTGCAGGGTATTTCATAATTTAGATAGATTTAGATAGATAGATTGTAGAGGCTGCCCTGGACGGGCTACACTTCGACTATAAAGTCGATTGTGGTGCCTAAGGATGTGAGTGGAGTGGAAGGAATTTTTGTGTATAGACTAGGAATTGGTAGGATATGCGGCTGCAGCCGACTATGATAGGAACTATGCCGATATTCATCTGGAGTTCGTGAAGGAAACTGCTTAAAACCTTCTCAAGCATAGCCGGTAACTTCGTTCTTGTTCATGTGCCGGCAGTTTAGTCAATTAACCGCCCCTGCTTTTTAAATATTGCTCTGCTAGCTTAATGTTAAGCTAGCAGAGCATGCGGTTACACGATACAACAAAGAGCAGTGAATTTTTAATGGGTCATTTAATTAGCTTAATAATTTGATATTAAATACAATATAATTAATTGTTTTTTTATACATGGGTCTGCTGGTTAAGCTAGCAGAGCATGCGGTTACGCAATACAACAATGAGCATTAAATTTTTTTTTAGAGCTTTTAATTAGCTTAATAATTTGAGATCAGAAACAATATAATTACTTGATTTTTAAAATGTTGCTCTGCTAGCTTAACAAAGAGCATTTAATTTTTAATTAGGGCATTTAATTAGCTAATTATGAGACTATTATTATTGTGTGCTGCTCAGGTTGCTCTGCTGGCTTATGGACATAAAAATTTTACATAGGAAAAAGTGATTACTGATTAATAAAAATAAAAATTGAATAGTCATCTATTTATCAAAGTGCTTTTTTATATTATTTATTTCCGTTTCTGGAACCTGTCTGGTGGTACTGGAGTACGCATTACTCCAGCACCAGTACTTATCACATTTCTAAATTATAAGATAATAGTTCGTTCATATATATGGAGGACAATGATGTTAACTGTACAGTATGATGTGTGCAGAAGTTATTTAAGTATGTTCATGTGACTTATTAATGTAATTTTTGTACATTCGTCTATAATATTACATCCTATCAAAAACATTTTATGTAAAAAATGTGAACAAGATTCACCATCCTTTTATTCTTTGATAGTTATCAGATCTCATTTAGTGCCAAGGCCTAAGAAAGTAAGCAATCTGAATTTTTTTGCATAAACCATTGTTTGTCATTCTAAAGACTGGCAAAAAAGTCTATATATATATAATATATATATATATATATATATATATATATATATATATATATATATATATATATATATATATATATATATATATATATGCAAAATATATATATATATTTATATGCAAAAATTCAGATTGCTTACTATATATATATATATAGACTTTTTTATCAGTCTTTAGAATGACAAAACAATGGTTTATGCAAAAATTCAGATTGCTTACTTTCTTAGGGCTTGGCACTACATGAAATCTTATAACTATATATATATATATATATATATATATATATATATATGTGAATGAACATATTATAGGTTAAACGTCAGAAAAATCGGTTTTTGACATATATCTCTAAATCATAAACAAATGATAATGATTAAACGATGTTAAATATAACGCATAGGCACAGGCACCAAATTAGCAACAAGCAACATATCTCTGAATCCATATCCTAGAGATAGTTACGATTAGCTAATTCACACTGATGATGACTACATTGTAGTCGAAATACGTATTTATAAAATACAAACAAATGTTCTAGGAATAGGGGCAAAATTTGAAATATAATTTCAAAAAAACCTAGAGTTCTCTTTGATTATTTTAATAATCTTTACTGTAAATATTAGTGTAACAGAAAATGATAAGAAACAAAATTACAGGAAAACTTAGTACCTACAACTTAACTCCTGATATATTTTTCGATTTTTCAAATATTAAGGGAGATAATCAAATTTTGTGTTTCCCCCTCCCTCTAAACCCCCTTTCCAATCGTCCGATTTTACCCATTAACGAACTTGACCTTTAGAATACCAAAAGCTACTCAAATACCAAATTTCATTACAATGGTAATAAAATTGTGACCGCTAGAGAGTCCACAGACATTTTAAAAAAGTACATATGAAATAAGGAAAAAATATGGAAATGGACAATAAAACTGACGTGGTTCAACAACTGACAAAATGTGATTGATTGTAAAATATATCTTGAACTGATTAGTCCCGCGTTGGGGGTTAACAAATAGTCGCAGAGAGGAAGGGATAATCAAATGCTAGACTGATACGTTGCAGCTATTTTAAAAATTTTATCGATTTAAAACGTTACGGTACTCAAAACGGAGGGAGCGTTATACACCTGTTTGTTTCAGATCATTTTTAACAGTTACCAATTGACATAAGACCAAAAGACCTTTTCTTCGCTTTTGATACAATTAATATTTTAGCAATAATAACCCATAAAAAATTGAAAAGAGAAGAAAATTATGTTTTAAATTCGATGTCAGACTTATTGCACACCAGGTGTCATCGGAAGCTATAATTTATTTCTTCACAGATCACTTAACGGATCAGGATTGTCCACTTACAACTATAAAACTTAATTGTTCAACTACATAATTATAAAAATCTAACAGCATAACTTATAATTATAAACCGGGAATAATTATAATGTAGATTAATAATTGGTATATAATGTGTTAGACGTTAAGCAGATGAAAGTCGTTGGAATATTTAAATACAAGTGGTTTCTTTTTTGTTAGTTTGAATGCAAGGTGGAAAAAACTATGACAGGAAGACGACTTGTTACGACAAAAAAAAACAATAAAAATAATGTTACTGCTGTTTATGAATGAGTACATATGAATGAGCATAAATGAAACTTGCTGATTGACCATTTTATTTTAAAAAGAATATTTTTAATGAAATCGTTGACTTCAGCGTAATTTTAATAGTTGATATTAACGCAGATTCAACAAACACCTGATTCGTGATATAATTCAGAGGTGGGCGCAGACGGTTCGCCGGAGTCGAACGACTCTCCATAAGCTGGGTGAGAGTAAGTAAAAAAGGTATGTTTTGAAGTAAGACGGAACGATGTTTCAATACTGGTTGTCCTACCGATTATTGCCCAATAATTTATTCAATCAATTTAGAATTAGTTTTATAAAATATTTATTGTTTAAAAAATATATTTTACAATATGGAGAGATACACCAAAAAACATAATAATAATAATAACAATAATAACAACAATAATGATGATAACAATAATTACAACAACAACAACAACTATATGTATTCCCACTGTATGTAAAATTTAACCATTTAGAAATTAGAGAAAAATTACCAATCCTACCCCCCCCCCCCCCGCCCAGCTTTATCATTGGCATCTTTTTTGTATCCAGTGTCATCAAATTCCCATGACACTATACCTCCTACTAAAAAAAAATCATTAAATCAAGTAAATAATTGTTTATTAGTTCTCCGATATGAATAGTTTAGGCAAATTATTCGTCGGAATTTCCTAAAATCTAATTCTAAAATCTAAACTAAATCTAAATCATCAAAAAATTTACAAGCGGTAAATGTAAAAGATCAAAAGATTTATAATTTATATAACATTTATATTTCATTCATACCCAAATATATTAAAAAGGTACATTTTATGCCCCAAATTACCAGCCCAAAATTCCAGAGTATGTATTCAATGTATTGTATACTTTGAATAATAGTGACCATAAAAAATAGTTGGTATTATTATATTTTTTTCAGAAAATGTTTTAATTAAAAAAAGAAAATAATAATAATTGGTAGGTACCCTATATTTACTTTATCTCTCTTCCTACCTCTCACTCAGAGCTGAGTGCAGTCAAGGTCTGCCCACCTATGAATATATTTATATAAGGATTTTATATATGTTTAGTCCCGACATAGTAACCGTTGAAAATATTGATTAGATAAATAATAATCTTCATTAGAAAATAGATATTTATAAACTGACCTAACAAGTATATTTCCTCCTGTCTGTCTATTCGTCTAGACGTCTGGCAACACTCAAAAACGAATAGAGAGCAAAATCTTGCTAAAGGAAAAAATATCTATCTACTTTAGCAAAATTATTAAAGATTACAAAATCATGTATTTAGGTTAAAGGCCGCCCTGGGTTGTTAAAATTGGTCGCCTTATTTGCCTTGGCTATCGCAATTATACTTTTATATATTACTAGCGACCCATCCCGGCTTCGCATGGGAGCACTAATTATATAGCCAGATGACACAAGATTGCCAAAAAACAAAAAATTTTTTGCGATCGCTAACAAACCTCAGAGTATTAGCCCGCTGGGTTAATCTGAAGATTGCCTGAAAAATTCATCAAAATCGATCTATCCGTTTTGGAGTCCATAGGGAGCATACATACACACATCGATTTATATATATACAGATTTATTAAATAATCTTCTTATTTTTAACCCGACTTCAAAAAGGAGGATGGTTCTCAATTCGTCTGTTTTTTTGTTTTTTTTTAATGTGTCACCTCAGAACTCCGTCATTTATGAACCGATTTTGAATTTTTTTTTTTAAGGGGTTTGATTTCCGATTGGTCCCATTGTTTCCAAATCGCATTCTGATGAAGGGATCCCCTGGGAATCGAGGAAAACCCTCATTTTATATGTGATCACCGATTTCAGCGAAAATTTTTGTTTGTTTGAAAGGGTATACTCATTCGTAATGGAAAAATAAGAAACTTTTTTAAAAACCGGCTTCAAATAAAAAAATTGTTTACAAAAAAAAAAACAAAATGCATGTAAAAAAAACTGAAAATCTGTTCGTTTAAAAGAGGTCGTTTAGTAGGTCTACCCATATTCAGACAAATAAAATCAGTTATAGAACTACAAAGTCACTAAAAAGCGAGAAATAAAAAAAATTTTGACAAAATGGAAACCCGACTTCAAAAATCAAATATTCTAAAACAAAAAATGCACTAAAAAGTAAAAATAATAATTGCACATTCTTGTGTCAATTTTAGTTCACCTAAGCAAAAATTTTTAAATATATATGTACAATTATTGTTATTTTTGGAGGCGGTGTCCAAATTTTATGTGAATTTCTCTATGCTGACACCGACTCCAAAAATAACAATAACAATAGGGTGAGTTTTGCCAACCAGGATTTTTATTTAAACCTTATTTAAGAAACTGGTAATGAACTCAGTATGCGCAGGGCATGTAAGAATAAACTCAGTTAATTGTTTTAACCCTTGGTTTTATTTAAAATTAACTGATTAATTGGTTACACATCCCACGTACGGTTTAGAATGGGTGCAAGATAGGATAAAAATGCGCAAACGTCTCGAATGAATTCGTAATACCTTCAATATACCATTTACTGTTAAAATTTAGAGATGTGTGTGGAGAAATTAGACATTTTTAGTCAGCATTTAAGTCCAAATACTAATGAGCAGAACCTTTTTTGTTGTCAAAATAAACTCCGTCGATCTTCGAGTTATAATAAGCAAGCTATTTGCAAAAAAACGTGTTTTATTGTCTTTAATGTCAAATATCTTGAAACGCAGCGCCATGCCAGCACGACATCGATAGGGAGTTTTTACTATACGTTTTTTTTAAATGCCATTATGAAATCGCTTTCTGATGAGGGGATCTCCGGGAAATCGAGGAAAATCCTCATTTTACATGTGATAACCTATTTCTGCGAAATTTTTTTTTTTGAAAGGGTTTACTCATTCATAATGGGAAAATAAGAAAAATTTTTTTAAAAACCAACTTCAAAAAAATTTTTTACAAAAAAAAACAAAATGCATGTAAAAAAAACTGAAAATCTGTTAAAAAAAACGGATAAAAAAAATGTGTTATAAAAAATTGCACTAAAAATTAGTTGGTCGTTTAGTAGGTCTACCCATATTTAGACAAATAAAATCAGTTATAGAACTTCAAAAAATTTTTTTATAAAAAAAAAAACCGACCCCAAAAAAAAAATTTTTACAAAAAAAAAACATAATGCTTGTATAAAAAACTGATAATCTGTTATAAAAAAATGCACTAAAAATTAAAAAAAAAAAAATAACGGATAAAAAAAAAAGTGTTAAAGTCACTAAAAAGCGAGAAATAAAACCTACTTTGGCAAAATGGAAACCCGACTTCAAAAATCAAATATTCTATAACAAAAAATGCACTAAAAAGTAAAAAAATAATTGCATGTTCTTGTGCCAATTTTAGTTCACCTAAGCAAAATTTTTTAAATATATATGTGCAATTATTTTTATTTTTGGAGGTGTTGTCCAAAATTTATGTGAATTTCTCTATGCTGACACCGCCTCCAAAAATAACAATAATTGTACATATATATTTAAAAAAATTTGCTTAGGTGAACTAAAATTGGCACAAGAACATGCAATTATTTTTTTACTTTTTAGTGCATTTTTTGTTATAGAATATTTGATTTTTGAAGTCGGGTTTCCATTTTGTCAAAATAGGTTTTATATATTTAAAATTACTGTGAATGAGTCCAAGAGTTAGTAACAAGCAGGCTTAGAATATTTCAGCATGAAGCATAATAAATTGAATCATTAGACTTTATCTTTAACTTTTCGTACTTGAAATGGGGATCCCGACCGATGGTTCCTTTGGAAATGATGAAAAAAGGGTGAAAAAATTGACGACTAAGTGAAAGCAGCAAATCTGTCGCTTTTGATATATTACAGTGTATGATATTTTTAATTAAAAAATATACTTGGCAGGCAAATGTGCCACTGACTTAGTGTGCGTTCTTAGACATTTCCAAATGAACAATCGGTTGTGATTTTGAATTCCCAAGCAATAATCAATGTGGTTTACCCAATATTATCTAGCCACATTTTGATAAAATATTGCAATAATAATTATTATTATCACAATAACAATTACTTGTTTCCTTCGTAAAAATATAAATTACGTACTCTGGTGTGAACGCCACACAATCTCAATCTGTATACCTACCGTTTAGTTTACATCTTCGCATAGCAGATCTCCCACGAGTATGAGAGAGTATATGTATACATTAAGCAATGTGTATGAGAAGGAGGTCTTAAAGGTTTGTTTTGTTACTGTTGTGTTGTATGTGCCTGTATAAATTTTAAAGAGTGAGGCTTTTTTGTTGAATACAAATATTATTAATTGATTTGATATAATATGCAATCATTACTATGTGAATGCTTTTGGAAAATACGTGTTTGTGTATTTTATTTATTGGTATTATTACAACAATGGGTTATTATTACACAAAAGAAGAAAAAGTGCAAATTGTTAAATGGTACTTTTCCGGACATTCCGCATAAGAATGTGTCAATTTATTTATTGTGGCATTTGAAGGTAGACAATCACCAACCACTCGAACAGTTATGAATATTATTCACTGTTTTGAAAAATATGCTTGTTTATCAAACCTATAAGACCTCCTTCTCATACACATTGCTTAATGTATACATATGTACTCTCTCATACTCGTGGGCGATCTGCTATGCGAAGATGTAACCTTAACGTACGGTATATTGGTTTCAAGAATATTTAAAAAAATATTGAAAAACGGGATTTGAATTGTGGTTTTTTCTTTAGAAATCGAGAGCTTTTCATCTTCTTACACTTACAATTCATATATAAAAAACTATATTAAATTATTAAATTTCAAAAAGATTTGCGAGGTGTTGATGGGCTTTTATCTCCAAAACGGAACCAAAATCGAAAGAATGGACACATAATCTACAAATAATCCAAATTATCAGATTAAAATCGTGGGAACATTCGGTTAAACCAAAAAAAAGTATCGAGGAAAATCATTCTTCCCCACTCGGTGGCGTGCAGAGGGGTGAGCATTTTGCCAAAATGTTTAGTGAACTTATGAAATTTGATGAACTCTTTCTGTTCTCAAGATACCATCTTCACAAGAACATACAAACACACAGATCATAGGTCAAAATATCCGATTTTCAAGCTCGGGAACAACCTATATTTACATAGTTCGGGAGTAGGCCTGTTTTCTCGACCACTAAAGAACAACAACTTTGTATGTATACTAGGAATTATTAGGTTGTGCAACTGCAGCTGACTTTGGTAGGAACTATGCCGACATTCATCTAGAGTTTGTGGAAGGAAACTGCAGAAAACCTTCACAAGCATAGCCGGTTACTTCGTTCTTGTCCATACACCGGCAATTTAGTCAATTAAATGCCCCTTTTTTTTTCTTTTTTTTTCAAAACCCAAACACGCGTTCGCATTTTGGTTATTTGCACGTTTCCAAAACCCAAAATTTTTGTCTGCCTGTTTTGTTTGCCTGGGCTAATCTCCGAAACGGCTAAACCAATTTTGGCGGGACTTTCATTGGCAGGAAGATAGTAATCTATCTACTTTATATCCCGGAAATATTTCAGTTTCTGCGTAAATATCGAAAAACTGTTATACGCGCGGCTTGAAATAATTAATAATAAATAAATACATGCTTTAGCTTTTTTGGAAAATCAACTCCTAAAAAGGTGGTGAAATCGGCGAAAGTTGTTGAAAGTTGTGAAAGGTGGTGAAAGTTTGTTTTAGTGTCCCGTTTTTTTTAAGTTACATGAAAATTGGTATTTCGGCTATTCAAAACAAAAAGATTGACATATTTCAGCGTTTTCGGATAATCAATCCCTATACAGGAAAGTGACATAGGTGATGAAAGTTTGTATTGGGTGGTTTCTAAATACGTGTTTCAGCATTTTTAGAAAATCCAACCCTAAGTTCGTGAAATAGAGGCTGAGAGTTTGTATTGGGATCTTATTTTTTTAAATGAGATAGTTGAAACTTGCTATTTAGGCTATTATTTAAAAATGCGCTTAGCGTAATCATTAGAAAATCAACACCTTAGGTGAGATTATAATTTGTATTGAGGTTCCGTTTTATTTTTCAAGAGGTTCCGTATAAAGGCTATTTATTAGTAATAAATAATAAATTCGTGTTTCAGAGTAAGACAAGGTTCTTTTGCCATTTTTGCGGGAGAAGCTGCGACGGGTACAACTAGTTTGAAAATATAATGTAAATTATCTGTTAAAGTATAATAATATTTATATAATTTTATACATTTATTTTGAACAGGAAATGTTAATTATCTCATTTCAAATAGTATCCAGCCTCACTCACCACACAGCTGCCCATTTATTATAAAATTAAATATATAAATTTTAACTACTTTTATATTATTATTAACAAGAACACATCTAAAAATTTACTGTAAATTGTGTTGTTATTCTATCATTTTAATATCAACACTGATCCATCTAATTCATTTATTTTCATGTGAAAATAACAAACACTACTTGTATTCCAATGAACATAAAAAAATTTATTTCGATATTTTTTTTGTAATGTTAGGCAACTTGTAATACATAAATGTAATCAACATTTGCATATACCGACAATATATATATAAATTTAATGAAATAAAGATTGTAATACTTTAATTTTATATATAAAGGTTGTTCTGGATATAAAATTACGAACAAATTTTGTTCATAACATTTTCAATCGGTTCAAATTGCGTATTAAACAGGTATATTTGCAGGTATTTTTTTCACTCGCTGCATAAAGTGAACATCGTCCGAAATCCTAATTGTAGTTGTGGTTAGCGAGCTCAAACAGTCACGTTGTTTGACCAATCCCCTATTCAAGGATAAATGTGGCGCACTTCTCAAAAGCTTGACGAAAGAAAAGTTTCATCTCCCTTTTGACATTCATTCTATTTTGGCTCATCCTCATTTTAAAATATTGAAACATATTTTATTATACCCGATATACATAATATATTCGAAGGTGTTATAAGTTTAGTCTCGACTTTATAACGGTTGAAAATATCACAGAAAAAAACTGTTGGTTTAAGTGTTCATAAAATGACCAATCTAGCTTATTTGACGCGATTACACAAAATAATATAACGAGCTGAAATTTTGAATGTGTCTTCTACAGCTAAAAAGTAAGGTCAGACTTCTCCAAGGCAAAAAATATCCATCTCTGAAACCGTAAGGGATAGAAAAAAATATAGAGACAAAAAAGTTTCCTTTTTTAACAACCTCAGTACATACCGGGTATTTAAGCAATTATCTCAGATAGTTTGTTTTTTTAATTTAAGCAATTAAATACTCCTGTCTACAATATTTTACAAACCTATTGTTGATGAATCTGATTCGTGACACAAAAATACAACGTATAAGTACACTCACGTTTATAAAAATTGAACCACCACTAAGTCACATTTTAAGCGTATATATTACTACATATGTATATGTATATTACATACAATAACACTTAGAATGTATCAACTGGTTCAATTTTTATGGACGGGAGTGTGTATACACCATACATATTAAGTACATATCATAAAAAATTACTAGTCCGTTTGTACCTAAGATGTGATGTGCATGTGTGCTTATACATAATATTAGCTTATACTCGCGGCTTCGCTTAAGTTTAGTATTATATCCCATCATCGTAGCGAGATAATATACATATATAAGTTATTAGTCTAATTAATCATAAACTTTTAAACAAAAAAGTTTCATCAAAATCGGTCTAATAGTTTTTGCGTGATGGTCGAACTAACAAATAAGCAGTCATTTACAATTTGCTAATAGAATAGATTCACTTATTATATTTTATGACTGTTGTGTGTATATGTACAAACTATCAACATTCATAAATGTATTATAAACGAAGATATTACTATATTCATTTTAGCAATTAATATGTATTTATCTTATTCGTATATATTGTTGTTGTCACATATATTTGTTCAAACACAATATATTATTTAGGATTTTTCCAATAACGAATGCATCATTGTATTAAATTGTTAAATTTATCCCTCATTGATAATCGCAACTTGCATTAAAAGTTTTTTCTTGAATTTTTGAAGTAAAAATTTGTTTAGGTGCATGGGTAATGCTGTCTGAAGCAGGGATGTTACGGATATTCGCATACGCAATCGCTGAGCTTCCGCATTCACTTTAACAGCCGCATCCGCAAGAATCAATGCTTTTTACGGAGCTCTTGCGGATGCGACTGTTGCTTGTTTTGTTTAGCATTTCTGATTGTAAATAAATCACAACGTGTTTAGACGTGTTTCGCCTTAATAATCTATTTGACAACTGACTCAACAATGCCACCACCGACGCAAAGTGTGATTTAGTCTTATTTTAAACTAGACGGTTATGTCCGAGATAAATCTCAGTTTAAAATATGCAATAAAATATACTTTCACAAGGGCCTCACAACCTCGTCTTTGAGGAATCTATTTAAATTATTGCACCCGGAGCAGTTTAGCCTGTTTAGCAAGGGATTAATCTATGAACCTCTGCGAAACCGGATGGAACCTGAAAAGGCAACGACATTGCTCTTTATTAAATATATTGCACCAAATTTTTAATTTTGATACTTAAAATTTGATTATAATATAAAGATTATTAAAAATTATTAGATTTAAAAAGATTATATTTATTCGTTTACCTAAATTAAGTATCTCTTTAAAAAAACTTGATATATAAATCCGCATCCACGGATATCAAAAATTGCACATCCGTAACATCCCTGGTCTGAAGCTCACACTAATTTGTTTTTGTTGGTTTGATTGTTTTCTAAAATATTACTATTTACATTAGTCACTTAAGTTATATATTTCCCATGGCCGACACCAATATTTTTTTATGTGGCATTAACGATTTCTATAGATAGATTGTAGAAGCTGCCCTGGATGGGCTACACTTCGACCATAAGGTCCATTGTAATGTCTAAGAATGTGAGGATGTGAGTGGAGTGGAAGGAATTTTTGTGTATAGACAAGGAATTGGTGGGATATGCGGCTGCAGCCGACTATGATAGGAACTATGCCGATATTCATCTAGAATTCGTGAAGGAAACTGCAGAAAACCTTCTCAAGCATAGCCGGTTACTTCATTCTTGTCCATACGGCGACAGTTTAGTCAATTAAACGCCCCCTTTTTTTTCTTAATAATTGACCAACTGCTGATGTCGGGATTCGAACCCATAACCTTCCAGTTTCCAAGTAGGCATACTGCGCAAACATAACGCTTTAGACCGCTCGGCCACTTGGACTGGGGACTGGATTTATTTTTCACCATTCGGATTCTATTTTCTAGTATATTTTAGAATATCGTTAGTGATTTCAAATTGAATATTTAAACTGCCTGTATAAATACCAATACATTTCTCTTATTTAAAATAACATTTTTAATTAAATAAAACAAACTAAAATCTGTAATTTAAATGTAGTATGTATATAATATTAATTCAAAAATAGAACAAGTAATCAAAAAGTTTATTATTCAATGACAATTTATAACAAATACCATGATTTATTTATTATTAGTACATGTAAACACCACTAGACTGAATAGTGATCGTGTTGATATGGACGGACTACTTCACAATAGTGTTGTGAAGTATCAGTGTTGGAGACTGAACTAATTCTACTGATTGCGTTTTATACCCTATACTTATAAATATATTATTACAGATAGAACGAATAGCTGTTCTGCCAGATACCGGATACGGGTTATACGGCCACCCTCTAAGCCGGATATTCAGCCGAACATTGCCAAAAATGTCGTAATAGGGACTACAGACGTGCAACCTGTGCAGGAACATTTTAAGGACAAATGAGTGTTCGGTAGTAGGTTGCTAGTCTGTATAGCTGTTGCAGAACAAAATTACATGTCCTTGATCTGGTTGCTGTACAAGTTCTCGTGTGCAGCGATATTTGCAACATATTATCTAAAATTTTATGTTTTCCTAATATTTTCTTATGTTTTATTACATAGATTGTCAAAAAATTTGTGACAGAAAGTGTCACAATATAAAAAATGTTTATCTCATAAAAACAACTTTTGTATGAAATATTTTTTCATATAACCAATAATTTTTGGCATAAATACAGAAGAAAAAATAATATATACAATATATTCTTAAAGCGGGAACATTTAAAAAAAACGACAAATTGGATATTATATAGATAATTTCACATAAAACATATGTGAATTAAAATTTTAATTATTACGAAAAATCGGCTAAGTGGGCGGTTAACGAATTGAAGTATATATATAAATTAATGAATATTATTGTGTCGCCTTAGTAACTCTATTTCATAATATTCATTAAGATCCCTTCTTCTGAGAAAATTCCATTAGTCTACGTAGTTATTATATATAAAGGTATTATAAATTCAGTCCGAAGTTTGTAACGATTGGAAATATTGTCGCGGTATCTTGGTCCCTGTAATTTAAAAAGCAGCGCTGTAGAACCTACAAAAGATTCCGATACTCGACACAAAAAAAACACAAAATATTAGTAAGTTTATTAAAAGAACAAAATTAAATAAAAACAAAAACATTATGATTTTTATCAAACCTGGATTTATTTGATTTGATTTTTTTTTTAATGTTAAATTTAATTTTACAATGAGTCTATTTCTCTTTACCCCTTTACAACTTTTTTTTCAACTGATTTGACTGAACAAATGTCAAATTTGAACTTTTGTTACTTAATCCAATATCAATTATTAACTGATGTTACTTGGTCAAATGTTAATATATAAATCTGATCTTAATCGATCGAATGTCAATCTTAAAACGGATGTTAATCGAACAATTGGTAATTTTAAACTGATTTAAAATCGGTGAATTTCTCCGTTTACATAGGACTGTGGACCATTCTAGAAGAATACTTGTTTGAGCTAATAGAAAATATTGTTTTTGAAAACATATTTTTTATAGATTCTTCCAGAACATTAGTTGTTTTTCAGTCGCGGTCGTATTCAGAGGGATCGATAATTGATAAAATTTATTAAAAATTATATTGGTTCGGCTGCGATAAGAACCCTCTAGGATGTCCATGAACACGCCCCCATATAAAATATATAATATTAAATATAGTCACCAATTTTAAATTTAAAAATAATAGCTGTTTATGTTAGTAGGCCTACTGTAACTTGTTTATGTAAAGTTTTTTTTAACAAAATTTAATTGTGTAAACATGTTCGAATCATTCTTTGTTTAATAAAATAAATTTTGATTGATTGTATTTTTTTTTAATCAAAATCAATACGTAATTTTTTTTCCATTCTCAAAGAAACTCCTTTCTTCAAGGAGAAAAATATCATCTGTTGTCCGTCAACGTAATATACAATTTGAAAAGGGATAACGAGCTGAAATTTCTTGAGCGTTTTAATGGTCCTCACTTAATGCTAAAGATACTGTGAAAAATGTAAAAACTCTATAGAAACAATTTTGCACAACATTCACTAAACGGTTGTTGAGAAATTATTATAAATAGAAATTTTTAAAAAAAATCTGTCTTTGTCACTTATACGTATATTGTATAGAAAGAAAAAAGATGTTTTTGTTGATTTAAATAAAAGGTACATAAATTATACATATTACTTATACTACGAGGGTGGTCTGAAAAGTTTCGGACCTCAACATGAAGATAGCAGCACTCGTAAATAAAAGCTAGTGAATTTTGTTGTTCATCTGTTGACAGTTACTCACCAAAGTTTTGGACGCGCAGTTGTTATGTAACAGTCGTTTGAGTGAGTTGATGTGAGTGTGAATCGAGTATCGAGCTGTCATTAAATATTTGTTTTTGAAAGGCAATACGCCTACGCAAATCAAAGATGAGTTGGATTCTGTGTATGGGAACTCTGCACCATCATTTACCACAGTAAAATTTTGGGCAGCTGAATTTAAACGTGACCGTAAGAGCTTGGAAGACGATGAACGTTCGGGACGTCCAAAAACTGCAACTACCGACGAAAACATCACCAAAGTTCACCAAATGGTGCTAGACGACCGCCGAATTAAAGTGAGAGAGATAGCAGAGGTTATGAACATGTTAAATTAATTCAACATTTAGACATGAGAAAGCTGTCTGCGCGTTGGGTGCCGCGTTTGCTCACGTTAGACCAAAAACGTGTTCGAATGAACATTTCCAACGCTTTGTTGGCGCAGTTTAGGCGCAATAAATCCGAGTTTTGCCGCCGATTAATTACTGCAGATGAAACTTGGATACACCATTATACGCCCGAAACAAAAATACAGTCCAAACAGTAGACTGCAAATGGCGACTGTTTTTTTGGGATAGTCATGGAGTTATTTTAATTGATTATCTTCAAAAAGGAAAAACCATTACAGGAGCATACTACGCATCATTACTTGACAAGCTGAAGGCAAAAAATGCGGAAAAACGGCCACATTTGCAGAAAAAGAAAATCCTGTTTCACCAAGACAATGCACCGTCTCACACCTCAGCGGTTGCCATGGCGACAATCCACGAATTACGGTTTGAACTGCTTGACCATCCGCTTTACTCACCAGATCTAGCCCCAAGCGACTTCTGTTTGTTCCCTCATCTAAAAATTGCGCTCGGAGGACAGAGATTTTCGTCAAATGAAGAGGCAATCACCTTCGTGAACAATTATTACACTGGGAGAAGTGTGTAGAGTTACGAGGAGACTATGTTGAAAAATAAATAAAAAATTTCTGAAAAAATGTCTTGTATCTTTGTTAGGTCGGAAACTTTTCAGACCACCCTCGTATTGACACTATTTGCTACAAAACGTAGATATTCACGAATACCTAATTTTCAGTAGTCTTTCAGTAGTATTTTCATGTGCATACTCGACAGCAAAAATAGCATTCTTTTTTCAATATTTTACAGTTAATTTGTCCCGAATCTATTTGGTTGTTGAATAAATGTTTCGAATAAAAGTTATTCGTTATAGAAATTCCAAGAACTTTTGTTCTAACCATTTATCGAAAACTGAATGAATTCCGCCACTTTTGCCTTCGATAGTACAATAAATTTTATATAAATTTCCATACAAACAATTTTATTCAAGATTGTTCAACTCATGTGATTCAATTCATCAAAATTAATTTTTTGGTACCAATGCTTTTCAATATCAAAATTGTTAGTCATTATTGAAATGATGATAACGTAAACACTAGTAGTACATAAACCATATTTTCACAAAATGGAAACCCGACTTCAAAAATCAAATATTCTATAACAAAAAATGCACTAAAAAGTAAAAAAATAATTGCATATTCTTGTGCCAATTTTAGTTCACCTAAGCAAAAATTTTTAAATGTATGTACAATTATTGTTATTTTTGGAGGCGGTGTCAGCATAGAGAAATTCACATAACTTTTGGACACCGCCTCCAAAAATAACAATAATTGTACATATTGAAAATGCAATTTTTTTTTACTTTTTAGTGCATTTTTTGTTATAGAATATTTGATTTTTGAAGTCGGGTTTCCATTTTGTAAAAATATGGTTTATTTCTCGCTTTTTAGTGACTTTGAAGTGCTATAACTGATTTTATTTGTCTAAATATGGGTAGACCTACTAAACAACCTACTAATTTTTAGTGCATTTTTTTATTTTTAAATTTTTATTTTTTAACACATTTTTTTAACCCGTTTTTGTTTTTTTTTTTAATATTTAGTGCATTTTTTTATAACAGATTTTCAGTTTTTTTTACATGCATTTTTGTTTTTTTTTTTGGGGTCGGTTTTTTTTGTAAAAAATTTTTTTGAAGTCGGTTTTTAAAAAATTTTTCTTATTTTCCCATTATGAATGAGTATACCCTTTAAAAAAAAAAAAAATTCGCAGAAATCGGTTATTAAAATGAGGATTTTCCTCGATTTCCCGGGGATCCCCTGAATACGATTTGGGACCAATGGGAAACCAAACCCTTTAAAACAAAAAAACAAAACAGGCGAATTGAGAACCATCCTCCTTTTTGAAGTCGGGTTAATAAGAAATCAAACAAATCAGTTCATGAATCAGAATTGATAAGTCTAACACCGTTTCACAATAATATGAACAAAAAACTATGTAAACCAAACACAACGATTATATTATGTTTGTCTGGTAAATTTCATGTTTTATCTATCTATACCACAATGCTGATATATTTGTATGTCTATAGCTCTTCTCTCACACTGGTGGTGGATAAAACACGCTATGTTAGTATGTTTGTGTATATCAGTCAGTCAGTCGGTCGGATAGTCGGGCGAACCGGTCGTCGCGTCGCCGTTTGTACGGTGGTAGTTTTGAATTATAATACTGCACATGGATACCATATAGACGACTATATTGTAGCAGTACATAAGACACGCCCTTGCATCAGGAAATCGATTTATGGGGAGACGTGAATTATTACTCATTCTTCTTCAATTATGATTAGTCCTATATATTTCCTCAATCACATACCCCAATGTGTTTATGAGAAAGAAATTTTATTATTCAGCAAAAAATCACTTAGTTTAATTACTAATTTGACGCCTTCTGTTCTTTTATTTTAGTTTTCCACCATCATTGTTTGTGATTGTTATTTACGCAGCCACCTATTACTCGTTCCATATACTACATATTAGGCTTTCAGATATTATTAATAGATGGCTGTACAACAAAATTGTAACTTTCCTTCTTATATATAGGCAGTTGTATGTACACTATAAAGTAAAAGCTTGCTAGCATTAGGTGTCTATCTAGAATTGACTAGAGCGTGGAGTGTCCTAGAATTAACTACTCTTTTCCTGCAACTATTTGAAGAGAAGAAAAATGAAGAATCGGGGAAGGACATTGTTTTACACCGTATACAATGGCTGTTCAAACTTATTCTAATAGTGATATCCCATCCAACACACAAATATATATAGGATTGTTCTAAGATAGAAGAGGGGCAAACCGGAGTGTATGTAAAAAACAGAGACGTTAGAGACAATTTTGGACTAAGACGATATGCTACTGTTTTTCAAACAGGGGTTTATATCTGCACGGAGAGCCAAGTTACACTCAAAGCAATATTCTCTGCTTAAATAACATCTTCTCTGGTTATCGAACTGGAGAGACTGGCAAGGGGGAACGAGATCACGTTGATGTGGGTGTCAGGACCCCGACAAACTCGCTTGTGAAGGAGCCACACTCCCATGTCAGGGACTGGAATATCTGGGAATAACTAGAAAACAGACTAACTCTATCTTTAAAACAACAGGATGAAGTCTATGAACAGAAAATGGAAAGTCACAGCACTTTACAGACAATCCAAACAAATGATAGCTGGGTACAGTACAGCATGGTCAACCTGCTTTTTTGGCAAAAACTGGAAAGAGATTTACCTTAGCTTAAAATGCATCTATCCCTCATGATGTTAGAGGACATTGCGAGATCTGCTCGGACTGTAGAGGGGAGGCTCATAAGCCCTTCCACCTTCTGAGAGAATGTCGATAAAGATCCAAAATGCGGTACCTAGACTTTGGCTGAACCGAAATGGGGGAATCTAGGGTAAAATAACTAAAGTGAAGCTCTGCCCCGTCTTTCGTAAAGAGGGCGGGTAGGTTTGACATCGCACACAGGGCTAGAGATAACAAATCAGGTGTGATAGAGGATAGAAGAGGTTTATTGGATGGGTTCCTGAGGGGTCGGTATAAAAGGCCTAGATAGACCGACTTGTTAGGCTTCTGCCTCCCCTCCACTACTACAACTACTTATATAGTTGCAACAAATGTCATTGTTAGGTTTTCCCAAGTAGCTATTTAATATTTTACTACATTAAATATACTTGCCAAGTAAAATATTAAATAGCTACTAAGAAAAACCTTGACAATCTTTCAAAAATCACAACTTTTGTCGGAGAATATACTAAAACTATTCTCTTTTTATGCTTATGCGAAAACAAATTTTTTTTGTAGGCATTGTTTTGTGAAATTTTACTCAAGTATTAGAATAGTATTATTGATTTTCTAGTTTTTTTTCTAAGTTCAGATTTTTTTACAATATACAATCTTTAAATAAAGAACCCTGCACGAATCTTATGAAAATTGTATCCCGGTCAAATTAGCTAAAATTTTAGAAGCATTACATAGTGTATTAACTGCAATTTGTACATTGTTCATTGTTCTGCTTGTAAAATCATTCAGAATATGGCTATATGAGATGAACATATACAGTCTTTGGTTAAACAAACATTCTGTCTTTTTTTGATGAATTCGATGAAGCTGTATATAAATACAGCTCAATACTCGAAAGCTATGCGTTTCTGGGTATTGTGCCTATGCGGACTTTTTATCAGAATGACTTATAGAATATCATATTAAATTTTTAGCTAATTTGACTGGGATCCAATTTGCATAAGATTTGCGCTGGGTTCTTTTATGGAATTAAAACGGTTTTAGCCCAAAAAAAAACTTGTATACCTTTGCATCAGTATAATTTATTTTCATACACAATTTTCTTTGCCCGAGTACATCAAAACATTTTTAAATTCATAACATACAAATTTTACAGTTTATAATAGCCTTTAAAAGAGATCAAATTGATACGAATAATAAAATATATTTATCATACTTAATATCATTAATCATTAAGTCTTTGTCGAGATAAGAGCATGCGATATAATTGTGCGGAGTTGAAACGTATTTTGCATTTATTTTGTGTTTTAAAAAATAAGGTAGGTGGTTGTTTAAGTAATTTTTTTTTTTATAGAAACAACTGAAATAAATGTTTTGTAATTAATATTATTGGTATATAAAATGCTTAAAAACAAATTCTTCACCAGATTATATATACATATACTTAATATACTTTATTTACCCGACTTCAAAAAGGAGGATGGTTCTCAATTTGTCTGTATTTTTTTTTTTTTTGCTTTTTTTTTATTTGTCATTTCAGAACTCCGTCATTTATGAACCGATTTTGAATTTTTCTTTTAAAGGGTTTGGTTTCCCATTGGCCCCATTGGCACCAAATCGCATTCTGATGAGGGGATGAATTTTAATTTACAAATAAACCATATTTTGACAAAATGGAAACCCAACTTCAAAAATCAAATATTCTATAACAAAAAATGCACTAAAAAGTAAAAAAATAATTGCATATTCTTGTGCCAATTTTAGTTCACTTAAACAAAAATTTTTAAATATATATGTACAATTATTGTTATTTTTGGAGGCGGTGTCCAAAAGTTATGTGAATTTCTCTATACTGACACCGCCTCCAAAAATAACAATAATTGTACATATATATTTAAAAATTTTTGCTTAGGTGAACTAAAATTGGCACAAGAATATGCAATTATTTTTTTACTTTTTAGTGCATTTTTTGTTATAGAATATTTGATTTTTGAAGTCGGGTTTCCATTTTGTCAAAATAGGTTTTATTTAAATATATTTTATTTATAAATTAAGTACAAGAAGTTCACAGCTAATAATATTTAAGTAAAAATTATTTTAAGTTTGCAATGTATAATCAGTGTGCATTAGTATTCGTTTCAAATGTAGGGATGTCAATATTGCGTATAATTATCACATAATTGCTATGACGCATCTAAGGGTTTTGCAGGGTTTTGTTAAATTCTCAGTATATAGAAGCTATTGTCCGAAATTGTCCGAAGCTAATGAGTCCGAAAATCGATTCAAAATTTTCACCATTTCGCGGTCAACACAATCTGTTATTCAAATTTAAATATACAGTTTGCAATCAGTCAAAGTGGCCGAGCGGCCTAAGGAGTTATGTCTGCACAGTATGCCAACTTGGAAACTGGGAGGTTATGGGTTCGAATCTCGACATCGGCAGTTGTCTATTATTAAGAAAAAACAAGAAAAGGAGCGGTTATTTGACTAAACTGTCGGCGTATGGACAAGAACGAAGTAACCGGCTATGCTTGAGAAAGTTTTCTGCAGTTTCCTTCACGAATTCCAGATGAATATCGGCATAGTTCCTATCATAGTCGGCTGCAGCCACATATACTACCAATTCCTAGTCTACACACAAAAATTCCTTCCATTCCACTCACATCCTCACATCCTTAGGCATCACAATGGACCTTATGGTCGAAGTGTAGCCCGCCCAGAGCTATCTATCTATCTACAGTGTGTACATCCCGTTGTTTTGGTGTAAATACGGGAATGGGTAAATGTAGCGTAAATTTTGTATTTACACTAGAAATATTGGATGAATGATAAAAAGTTTCAAACAATAGTTGTGTGTGTTTATGAGTTCTTATCAAACATTGTTCTTATAAATAGAACAAACAACTTTTGTTTGAATTTGAAATTTTGTATGAAAAAAAGGTTCAAACTAAAATTTTTTCTACAAGTTTTAACAGTTTTTGTATTTAAAGATGTTCCCTATGTTGCACCGTTTAAAAGATAAGTTATACCACACGGCACGGATGCATAAAACAAAATTATAAATATTGCCTTATGCTTCCCCTTTTTCACTGTAAAACTTTAGTTTGAAACATTTTATTCTAAAATACATATTTTTAGAAATATTTAGCCAAATACTTTTCAAATGACCACACTGTATATTTGTACTATGGTTCACAAAAGTAGCGATGTTTTTCCAAAATTTTATATTTGATTTGTGCTTTATTTATTCGGTTATCGAAAAAATATTTCAGATAAAAGTTGTTCATTATAGATATGCTAACTTTTATGCGAAACATTTTTCCAAAAATGAATATGGCACAAATCGGTTATGAAATTTTGAAAACTGATCGCTACTAATAATGGTCATATTCGATATCTACTAGATAAGGATCGATAGACATTTAAAAACACCAAAAGTTCTATTCGACCACAAAAGTAGCGCTCATTTTTCAAAATTATATAGTTGATTTGTGCTTTATTTATTTGGTTTTTGGGAAAATGTTTCGAATAAAAGTTGTTAGTATACTTATAATTAACAACTTTTATCCGAAGCATGTAATTGAAAACTGAATAAATTAGGGCACAAATCAACTGTCAAATGTTCAAAATGTGCGCTACTTTTGTGGCCCATATATAGTAGTACATTGATTTAAGACGTTCGAAAAAATCATTTTGCGAGGAAAGACGTAAGGGGAGTATCAAGCGACTGCGCATACCCGCAGCGTTACAGATTTAATGTATACGTTGAAACTAGTTTTAAATATTCGATGGTTATTTGGTAAATAATAATACACGTGTGTCGCGACTCAAAATGTTTCTTTTATTTTAAATAAAAAAGTAAAAATCCTGTGTTTTGCTTCTCTAAAATGATAAAATTACTTATATGATTCCTTTCCAAAATGCATTTGAACATACATTCATATTTGGCCCAAATAAATCCTTGTTTATTCAACAACAATTTACATAGTTTTATAAAAACTTCTCTGCATTTTAAACTATGTGTTATTCGATTATAAAGATTAAATTTGTAGTTTCTCCATAAGACCCAATGTTAAAAGTATGATTTTCAATATCGAAAAAATGCATTTGAACTAACATTTTGAAGCATACCAATCAATGAATTCGTATTGACTTTTTTTATAACATATCTAGAGCACGGTAGTGCGCAAGGCCGAGTTTAAGGGGTTTTCGGCCTTCGCCTTTACAGTTCTATTACTACAACTTAATTTAGACGGTTTTTTCAAGTGCTGTAACTTTTGAACGAAAAGAGCTAGTGTGAAGTTTTCGAAAATAGATACTTTACGGAATTATAAGAAACGGTTTTTTCAATCATCGTTAACGAATTAACCGTTAAAAAGTTATTTCACTTCAAAAATGCAAAAAAGCGGTTTAATTTACAGAGGGACTTCTCTGCATTTTTTTAGCGAATTTCCTGAAAGCTATTGGTCTCGTACCGACTTCAAAATTTTTGCAAATGTCCATCGATCGTACCTAGTAGATGTCGAAAATTACCATCTGTAAAATTTATATATATATATATATATACATATATATATATATATATATATATATATATATATATATGGACATATATATATATATATATATATATATATATATATATATATATATATAATATATATATATATATATATATATATATATATATATATGTCTGTAATCACTCTAGCGGTCACAATTATGATCTGATTGGAATGAAATTTGGTATTTGAGGCGCTTTTGGTATTCAAAAGGTCAAGTTCGTCAATAGGTAAAATCGAACAAGGGGAAAGGGGGGTTTAGAGGGAAGGAGAAACACAAAATTTGATATATTTCCTTAATATTCGAAAAATCGAAAAATTTATAAGTAAAGTTGTAGGTACTAAGTTTTACTGTAAGTCTGTTTCTTATCATTTTTTCTGTTACCCTAATATTTACAGAAATATTGACGGTTTAAGATTGAAAATTAAATTCCTCAATATCTCTGTACACATTCGAGTTTGAGCAAAAATGATAAGGTGACTGTAGCAAACATGATTTTCTACAACTTTATCCCTTACGCATTTTTCGATTGTTCAAATATTAAGAGAGATATTTTATATTTTGTGTTTTCTTCTTTCTTTATGCCCCCATGTCCCCTGGACGTATGTCATTTATTAATAAAATTAGCCTTGCAAATACTAAAATCATATACGGCATTTCACTTTGATCAGACTAAAATTGTGACCGCTAGAAAGTGATTTATATATTTTAAGGAAATTCGCAGTTGAAGCAGCTCCTGCGTAACGAATTTTTTCTCTCTTTCGAACGTCCTTAAACTATTCACAAAATGTTAATGATCTTTTTAAACCAAACCCTATCATATAATTTTCAAGTAATAAAATTAATAATTACATTTATTTATATTATGTTTATTTATAACAATTTTATTAATATCTAGTTTTATATAATATATATCCCTATACCTAATATAATATATCTTATTCCTACTAAAATATAATAACTATAAAGTTATTTTCACTTTCGAATTTATTTTTGTAAATATATCTATATATGTATACTTGTATTTTATTTGTAGATATCATTCAGTTCAGTTAACTCCTCCACTCAGATAGTTCTACCATCTCTTCACTTCAACTTCATTCATTTTGTATTGGAATTGACTTTAACACAAATTGTCTACAGTGGAGTTATCAACATTTTTATACCTGGAATACTAAACGAATCGAAACTGAAACCGAAATTCGGTTAAAATTGTTTAATTTGAATAACCGTTACTAAAACCGATTATTAACCCGACTTCAAAAAGGAGGATGGTTCTCAATTCGTCTGTATTTTTTTTTTATGTGTGTCATCTCAGAACTCCGTCATTTATGAACCGATTTTGAATTTGTTTTTATTTTAAAGGGTTTGGTCCCATTGGCACCAAACCGCATTCTGATGTGGCGATCATTTTATATGTGATAACCGATTTCTGCGAAAAATTTTTTTTTTTTTAAAGGTATACTCATTCATAATGGGAAAATAAGAAAATTTTTTTAAAAACCGGCTTCAAAAAAATTTATTACAAAATCTGTTATGAAAAAATGCACTAAAAATTAAAAAAAAAAAAAAAAACGGATAAAAAAAAATGTGTTGTAAAAAAATGCACTAAAAGTTAGTAGGTCGTTTAGTAGGTCTACCCATATTTAGACAAATAAAACAAGTTATAGAATTCCAAAGTTACTAAAAAGCGAGAAATAAACCTATTTTGACAAAATGGAAACCCGACTTCAAAAATCAAATATTCTATAAGTGTCCAAAAGTTATGTGAATTTCTCTATGCTGACACCCCGCCTCCAAAAATAACAATAATTATACATATATATTTAAAAATTTTTGCTTAGGTGAACTAAAATTGGCACAAGAATATGCAATTTTTTTTTACTTTTTAATGCATTTTATGTAATAGAATATTTGATTTTTGAAGTCGGGTTTCCGTCAAAATAGGTTTATTTTACTTGAAAACTCGTTGGTTTTTGACCATTTTATTTTTTGTTTATCAAGTAAAAGGTAAATTTTTTACCTTTTTTCACAACGTCGTTCGACTACCATTTGAGTAAGTCAGCCTGACGGAGAAATGGCTCTTTTAAATTTCGTAACTGGTCGTGATCACGCCGTTGTTTTCTTAGTAAATAACGTTATTGAATGGCTGATGAACAAAATTCCAAATTGAAGCATACACTAGAGGCATCTATACTGGCGTCGTTAGTAGCGAGAACATAGCATAAAATACCATGCGAGAACTACACATAAAAAAATATTCCGTATTGTTACGGATGTAATTAAGGACGTTCATGCATGAGGCTTGATAGTAGATAAAAAATTTTTTTTGGGTGAATTGAATAGCTCAATTATGTTATTATCCTACCTTAAAAATTTAAAACCTGTTGACAATCATTTCAAAGAGTAATTATCGATTATAAATCAAACTTTTAACACAGCGTCTTATGGAGAACTATATTATTAAAGTAGACACCATAATAAACAATGTTTATAAATTTTCTTTGAAATATGCAGTTTATACGAGTATAATATTTAATAAAATTAAAACTGTTTTGTTAGGTTTGTTTGATTTAAAATATTATTATCTGCAATTCGTTTAGTCCACAGTACAGCACGGTTTTTTTTAATGATTAGTAACATGCAAAATTTTTGTCAGTAGGTTTCTTTCGACGAGACTCCCAACTTTTCTCTCGCGAAAATTCTCGATGATAGTAACAAACGAAGCGCGTAAGAGAGTAACTTTTCTTTATTTGTTGATAACAAAAATTTTATCAGTAACAGTTAATTTGTTAGTTAAATTGAGAGGATAACGTAACAAAGACTTCAAAAAAACTTGTGTCCTACAAAATGGATGGTGTGACACGCAGGTCCTCCACCCCGAACATGTTCAAACAACCGGGTATACATAGTTATTAGTAACAAGCTGATTTTTATGCTGTTAATTAATAATGGTATGTATAATTTCATGGCCACCTTGTCCTACAAATTCAGTGGTTCAATTTCCCAGTCCTACGCTCTGAACATGTCAATGTAAAATTTTCATTTATAAATTAGAAAAATGTTTTCTTATTTCAATGACACACAACGTTTATACATATTGTAAGTCTCATTTCTTCAACCTTCAGTTCATAAAAGACTACTAATATTGTTTTTATCGTGAATACACTCAATCACGCTAAGTAACGGTTATTTAAGTAGCGCCAAGTAATAACTATGTATACCCCGTTATTTGAACATGTTGGGGTCACACCATCCATTTTGTAGGACTAAAGTTTTTTTGAAGTGATTACATTATCTCTCAATTTAACTAACAAATTAATTGTTACTAATCATTAAAAAAAACCGTGCACTGTGGACTAATTATTTTAAATTATTAAGGACTCAACTATATAATTGTATTATTGTATATAATGTATATTACAGTTTTACTTCAGTTAATATAATATAGAGCATTCACTAGTGGGCTTCGAGTATGCAATAGCCGCTGAGCTACTTTTTTTTTTGGTTGGTTATATAGACAGACAGACGAAACCGTATGTTACCGATTGAGAGTTTGTATATCTCATCAGATTCAAATTTATACACATCATGTCTGTTATTATCGTTTGAGCCGTTTTTAAGATATGACACTTAAAAATATTCATTTTGTTTGCTAATTTTAAGCAGTTTCATTCAAATGAAATTGGTTGTATAGTATCTCAAAATTCTCCAAAATCAAAATCCAAAAGGTATTTTAATTAATTACAATATATCTCTCAAAAAGTATTCTGGTCAATAAAACTCCTTTGGAGGATGTTTTCATTTTGTTGTTTAAAGTAGATGCCACGTACCAAATTGAAATTTTGGATTGGTTAAAATTAACAAACAAAAATTGATATATATTTATTTTTGTATAGTTAAACGTCAACAATACGATGTTTGTCCAAATTCCTTTCGGTTACGTAAGACAAACTGTAGAAGACTTTAGCGTATACTATTTAGACAAATGTCATTGTCATTGAATTTTTAATTAAATACTGATATGAAAAAATTAACTCGTTAACCAGGAATCGAACCTCGGGCCTCTGGATATCTAGTTCAGTATGCTTCCGCTACACCAAAGATGACTGTGACGTAACAGCCAACTTTTTCATATCATTCTTATTTTTATTTATTTAGACAGTATTACTTCTGTCAGAGCTAGATATCCAGAGGCCCGAGGTTCGATTCCTGGTTGACGAGTTAATTTTTTCATATCAGTATTTAATTAAAAATTGATTTTAAACATGATGTCTCAAAAACGACACCGATTCTCCCTACTAGACTAACGGGGAGTATTTGTACAAAATTGAAAGTCGATCTCTCAATCGACACCATACGGTTTCATATGCTATAAGTAGCTGTCTCGGCAAGGGGTGGCCAACTTTTTTGTGTATAAGATCAACTTTTTATCTTAAAAATGTGTCGTGATCGACTTTGTACTATTTGTTCGAAGGTACACTCCCATTCAATAAAATTGAACAGATCTGAACCACATCAATCAGTCTCGCACAATTTTGATTATTCTTGTAGTAAATGTTTTTTACTATACTTCCATTTCTTTTTACACACTTAAAATATATACTACTTATCTTTGTTTATAAATGAATTATTATACAGAGAGTTACAAAAGTGAGGAGTTTCATGAAATGTACGAAAATTAACATTTCAGGTCTGTCTATTTTATTGAACGGTAGTGTACATACGTGTTATGAAAATGCAGAGTATAGCTGATAATTTGATTTGATTTTAATTTTTTGAGATCAGGAAAATTTATCATGAAACAATGATATACGATTTTTAGACTTGTTTATTCCTAATCTACCAGTTGCTCGCGGGAGTGCACCTGGTACTGAGACACCCAGTCTATCCACTTACGTAAAATACAACATAATTATTTAACGGGTCAGCATTAATTCAAATTAGCTACGGATAAAGACAGATTTAGAATTTATTTTATTGCCTTAATATTAATGGGAAGACTGAGCTTGCATGTCTCTTACCAAGTAATCATAATTAGGTGTATATCCTGACAAAGACAATATTAACGAGTATTCAGTATGGGAATTAGTTAGGACAGAACGTTGGTTAGTCTTCGTTAACTTTAACTATGAAAATGCTGAGGTATGTAGATCCAAAACAAGAATAAATACAATTTCAAATTCGTCCCCTTTACCTAGATCAGTTTTTTGTATTATAAATACGTATTTCGACTACAATGTAGTCATCATCAGTATAAATTAGCTAGTCGTACTTTACTCTTTGACAATTAGAAATAGATATAAAGTCGAGATCAATTGACAAAAATGCAAATAAATAGAAAATTAACTAAATTAAAATATACTGGATTTAAAATATAATAGATTTTAAATTATATTGAAATTACTCTTGTTAAAATTTCCTTTATTCACATTTATTCCTGTTAATTTTACTCTTATTAAAATTACTCTTATATTGTCGCAGGATATGTTACTTGTTGCTAATTTGGAATTGTAACATATCCTGCGACAATATAAGAGTAATTTTAATAAGAGTAAAATTAACATGAATAAATGTGAATGAAGGAAATTTTAACAAGAGCAATTTCAATATAATTTAAAATTTATTATATTTTAAATCCAGTATATTTTTAACCCGACTTCAAAAAAGGAGGATGGTTCTCAATTCGTCTGTATTTTTTTTTTTTATTTTTTATTTTTTTTATTTTATGTTTGTTACCTCAGAACTCCGTCATTTATGAACCAATTTTGAATTTTTTTTTTGTTTTAAAGGGTTTGATTCCCGATTGGTCCCATTGTCACCAAATCGCATTCTGATGAGGGGATCTCCGGAAAATCTTGGAAAATCCTCATTTTATATGTGATAACCGATTTCTGCGAATTTTTTTTTTTCTTTGAAAGGGTATACTCATTCATAATGGGAAAATAAGAAAATTTTTTTAAAAACCGACTTCAAAAAAAATTTTTCCATAAAAAAAAACCGACCCCAAAAAAAAAAAATTTTACAAAAAAAAACCAAATTCCTTGTAAAGAAAACTGAAAATCTGTTATAAAAAAATGCACTAAAAATTATAAAAAAAACAAAAACGGGTAAAAAAAAAAGTGTTATAAAAAAATTCACTAAAAATTAGACAAATAAAATCAGTTATAGAACTTCAAAGTCACTAAAAAGCGAGAAATAAAACCTATTTTGACAAAATGGAAACCCGACTTAACAAAAGATGCACTAAAAAGTAAAATAATAATTGCATATTCTTGTGCCAATTTTAGTTCACCAAAGCAAAAATTTTTAAATATATATGTACAATTATTGTTATTTTTGGAGGCGGTGTCAGCATAGAGAAATTCACATAACTTTTGGACACCGCCTCCAAAAATAACAATAATTGTACATATATATTTAAAAATTTTTGCTTAATAGTCGATCGCGAAGCCAATCGACTTGTTCACCACCCTTGGTCTAGACAACAAAGAAAACAAGCGCCCACCGGCTTTTGCGTATTCAAAACCGGCTATTGTTCGCTCTAATACTATAAAGTATTAAGTATTATTGTGTATACCATGTTATAAGCTACTAAGTATGTATAATGTATATCTCTTTAGTACATGAAGTTTATAATAAGCACACCTCAATTCATCGAACCATACTCCTATAGCTTTTCAAAACTATACTTGAATGTACATTATAAATCGCTGCTTACACGATAATATTCTATTTGGGGAGCTTAAAATAGTTTTTTTTATTTGTTATCATTCTTGTGAGTAACCTATCAAATAGTGGTTTCGTCGGCTATTTGCGAAAAACGTTGTAAGAATAAATCTAAAATACATGCTTTTGTTAGTAGAGTAGATAACGCAGTAAAAAACAGAAATTTTAAAGGTGTGAAATGCTTTGTGTTGAAATAAATTAATCATAGTCTTCGGAAAGAAGTTTTTGACAAAAAGCGCTCCACGCTTTTACAATATTTTTTTTTTTTACTAATAAAAGCGTGTGTTTTAGTTTTTTTATTTTAATAAATTTTTTTTTAACTAAAAAATTGAAATTGATTTAATTTTTCTTATTATAAATTGATTTCTCAACGATTTTCTCAAATTTTTTAATTCAATCTTGTGGTGGTATATTTTCGAATTCTATTATGTGTTCATTTCTAGATTAGGTGTTCTCCTGCGGGTACCATGGTGCCCGGCGATTGTTTAACATAATCCCACCGTGGTAAAAAGACTGTATACAAAAAAAGCTACAATCACATACGTAATACGTAATATAATAAATATATTAGGGCCCCATAAACTCACAGACAGAAATTCTGTGAAATTGATGTCGACATTTTTGTTCTCCATTTACCTGTAAATATTCTATGCAATTCACAGCTCGCCTTTAATATTTGGTAATTCATTTTATAAAATTATAGTTTCGGAATTAAATTTTTTTAATAATATTATGTTATGTACGAATCAGTCTCACAATTTTGATTATTCTTGTAGTAAATGTTTTTGATAGATACATTTTATTTAATTTTTATACGTAAATGGGACATATAACACTTAACATGTATTTACATTACATATTCTTACTCTATCACTGACTTGTTTACATAAATAAAAACTATAAAACTTCCATTTCTTTTTTCACATTTAAATAATAATTTGTTTATAAATAAATAATATACAGAGAGTTACACAAGTGAGGAGTTTGATGAAATGTAAGAAAATTAACATTTCAGGTTGGTTCAATTTTATTGAACGGGAGTGTACAATCGGTTGCAAAAGTATCGTTATCATTTCAAAATTTTATAATAGATTTGTGACTTATTTATTCGCTTCTCGAAAAATAAGATATGATAAAAGTTGTTCATTATAAATATACTAACAACTTTTATTCGAAACATTTTTCCGAAAGCCGAATAAGTAAGGAACAAATCAATTATAAAATTTTGAAATAATAGCTCGACTTTTGACGCCCTATGCACACAGGAAAAAAATTGGGTAAATTGAAAGTAAACATAGTTTATTTAACTACGCGAGAGGTATAATTACGGCGAACCGAAGAAATCAGTGAACTGCGTATTTGCTATAATTCTATTCGTTAACTACGTATGTAGTTGAAAGTATTATCCTAAGATTGAATAATGCATCTCAAGTACCGGATTACGAACAAACTCCCTTTCTCTTTGATGTGCGACTCGAGTTAGTTACTAATCTTTAAAGTATCTCTGTCTACAGAGTTCATTTTCAGTATTCACTTTGACTACACGATGTCCACATGCACCCACTAATTAAATCATAACTACCTGCTATGATGGTTTAATAACTATATATACTTACCACAGTGGAACATGTCACTAGCGATTGTTAACTTTTGATTTTATTTTATACTCATTGCTAATAGTTTCATAATATTTTGAAATTATTTATTTATTATTTAATTAAAAACAATTTAACAAATTTTATTTCTTTTGATATCTCGTAATTTGGTAATCTCTTAGGATGCGCTTTTTTGCATTCGACGCGGAATAACTTACGGACAGAGCCCCATTTCCAGCAAAGCGAGTAATAACATACAATCACCACTACGCCCGTAATTAGTAGAACGAAAATAGTTAATTGTCTATGTATATCGGCCAACTTCCTATTATTGTTAGGTTCACTATTTTATTTTTAGTGTATCATAAACTACAAAAAATTCTTGGGTTTGCTCTTAGATACAAAAAGGTTGGGAATCCTTCATATATAGATGGTGCCATATTGTTGTACTGCCGTCAGAGTTTTAAAATTTTACATCGATACGACAATTACAAATTTGTGAAAAGTAAATTAGTGAAAGGTGTGTTACAGGTCAAGCGTTCGAAAACAAAAATTTATCGATTTTCTCATATTAATCTACTTTTGCTTGTCGCTTCGTAAAACAAAACAATTAAAACGATACTAAAACTAGAGCATAGGTGGGCAGACCTTTACTGCACTCAGCTCTAAGTGAGAGGTAGGAAGAGAGATTGTGTAAATATAGGGTATTCTACCAATTATTATTATTTTCTTTTTTTAATTAAAACCTTTTCTGAAAAAAATATAATAATGCCAACTATTTTTTATGGTCACTATTATTCAAAGTATACAATACATACAATACATTGAATACCTACTCTGGAATTTTGGACTGGTTATTTGGGGCATAAAATGTACCTTTTTAATATATTTGGGTATGAATAAAATATAAATGTTATATAAATTATAAAATATAAATCTTTTGATCTTTTACATTTACCGCTTGTAAATTTTTTGATGATTTAGCTTTAGTTTAGATTTTAGGAAATTCCGAATAATTTGCGTAAACTGTTCATATCGGAGACCTAATGAACAATTATTTACTTGATTTAATTATTTTTTCTTAGTAGAGGCGACAGAGGGTACAAAAAAGATGCCAATGATAAAGCTGGGTGGGGGGAGGGTTGGTAATTTGTTACTTTTTTCTAAATGGTTAAATTTTACATAAAGTTGGAATACATATAGTTGTTGTTGTTGCTATCATCATTATTGTTGTTATTATTGTTATTATTATTATTATGTTTTTTGGTGTATCTCTCCATATTGTAAAAGATATTTTTTAAACAATAAATATTTTATCAAACTAATTCTAAATTGATTGAATAAATTATTGGGCAATAATCGGTAGGCAACCTGAATTGAAACATCGTTCCGTCTTACTTCAAAACATACCTTTTTGACTTACTCTCACCCAGCTTATGGAGAGTCGTTCGACTCCGGCGAGTCGTCTGCGCCCACCTCTGAACTAGAGAGGTTTTGTACGGCTTAGTAAAGAATCAACTTACATCTACACATTACGAGAACTGAGCCCAAGCCAGTTAATAACACAAAATGAAAACTTAATTTTTTTGGTTCCTGAAGATGCTCTTTGTCATTGTGGCCATTCAAGATAGTGCAACCAGCATAAATGATACTTCCTGTCCTTAATTCTTGTTTACTCGTTAATTAATAATGTGTAACAAAAAGAAGAACTCTTCACAAATATAAGTTCATGGTGAATAGAATACATCCCCGTGTAAATTGACACTAATGTTTATTGAAAAATAATATACATTTCTTTGAAGCTAAAACGAACGAAGCAAAACATACCGAGTTACTTGCATACACTAATAGGTATTACCATTATAATGTGGACAACCTTTTACCACAGTTTATTTAGTTAAGGGTATTTAGAATAAATTCCAACAAACAGCGTTTTTGTTGCAAATCATTGCGGAGATATGGAAGGTATCCTATCAAAAATATGTATGTAGAAAGATGAATCCCTTGCAAGGTTTTTCTTGGTTTCTCTCACCTATCTCACGTACCAATTTACCTCTACCCAGTAGGAATTAACCATTAAGCAATACGGGCAAGTACCTATGTATCCTACGCCTTTTGATTTCACAATCAAATATACTTGCTTTATAATATCAATGTTTATAAATATAAAAAAAAAACCCAAGCTAGAAGCGAGCCCTGGCTGCCTGGTTGCCTGGTAGTCAGGCTCGTTGTCCATTGTGTTGCCGTCTCGTTGAAACGTTCGATGGAATTTATAATATACTAGCATTGCCCGTCGCGGCTTCGCCCGCAAAAATTTTGTACGCCCTTATAACCAAGTAACAATATTTTCTCCCGCCAAGGACTGATAAATTGCGTTTAATTTTTGAAATACATTTGTTGTATGCACTGCCACCTATTGGCAAAATTTTTGAAGTACTCATGTTGTGTATACTGCCATCTATAGGCTTATTTTTAAAACGTATTTGTTGTATGCATCGCTATCATAGTATATTTAACATATTTGTTTTATACTATGTTTTCCGACACCTCCAACAAATATCATTATATTTTAGCCAATGTACTAAATATATACTAAAACCTTCCTAGAGAACCACTCTATCCATTGGTGCAGTAGTTTTTGATTTTATCGCGAACAGATAGACAGACGCGGCTGGGGGACTTTGTTTTATACTATGTAAGGATATGCTGTGCTGAAAACTTTGGAAGCTTTTCTCTCGGAAATAGCCGGCTAGTATGCTTTCTTAAAGTACCATACCGAAGTCAATTTTCTAAATTTACCTTACCCTTGTTACTCGAAGTAGCTTCTACGTGAAGTTCTTTAAACACAGAATCAACATATAACCGTTTAACCATATCGCTAGAATATTGTAAGCGGGAATTCTAACTGATCCAAAACCGAAACCAGTTAAACCCTTTTAAACCTATTATTTTATTTGCTACAACCGGGTTTTAACCGTTATATTTTTTTCTGTATGAGATAAAAAGTAAATTTGAATGTTATACGCGAATACTACTAATTACATATTCCACAACGTCGTTTGACGGACACTTTGACTGACTCAGCCTGAGGATGAATCGGCTCTCGATAAATTTCGTGATTAATCATAAGCACGCCGATGTTTTCTTAATTTATAATGTATGCTGTCGCTGACAATACATATGGACTGCGATTCTTGATGCCTTAAAACAAAAGTCCAAATTAACGCGCCCAGTAGAGCCATCTATACTGGCGAGGTTAGTAGCAAAAACTAAGCATAAATGCCGCGTGAAACCTAAACATAAAAAACATTTTATTTTTTAATTGGATGTAATTAAAAGATCTTAAAATCCTATGGCAGATGGTTAAAACAGGGATGTTGCGGATGCGAAACTTTTGACACTCGCGGATGCAGATGCGGATATCTTAAGGCTCGCATCCGCTGATGTGGATTTATATGTCAAGATTTTTTTTAAGACTTGGTTAATTTAGGTACCTACATGAATAAAGAAAAAAGATCGTAATAATTTTTAATAATCTTTATATTATAATCAAATTTTTATTAGTATGAAAATTTAATATAAAATTTGGTGCATTATCTATATATACATAGTATAAATGGAAGTCAACCTCCGCGCCTGTTTGTTTATCCGCTAATTCCTTCTAAACTACGCAACAGTTTTTGAAACGGTTTTCACCATCATGTAGATAATTTTTTTCCGGTAGGTTTATATGTATAGTACATCCTAATTAAAATATCCGTATGAAGCCGGCCTGGGTCGCTTGTATTTAATAAAGAGCAATGTCGCTGCCTTTTCAGTTCCATCCTGTTTAGCAGAGATTCATAGATTAATCCCGCGTTAAACGGGCTAAATTGCTCCGGGTGCATCGATTTTAGATGATTCCTAAAAGTCGTGGTTATACGGCCCTTGCGAGAGTATATTTTATTGCATATTTTACACTGAGATTTATCTCGAACATACTCATCTAGTTTAAAATAAGACTAAATCATACTTTGCGTCGGTGGTGGCATTGTTGTTGATTCACTTGTCAAATAGATTATTCAAGGTGAAACACTCAAACAATACTGTAAATTGTTGAAATAAATTGTTAAACACGTTGTGATTTATTTAAAATCAGAAATACTAAACAAAACACTCAAAATTCGCATCCGCAAAAGCATTGATTTTTGCGGATACGGATGCTAAAATTAATGCAGAAGTTCCGCGAATACGAATGCGGATGCAATTATCTGCAACATCTTTGAGTTAAAATAACGTTAAATATTTCCTACGTTATTAAGATTGTTGTGAAATTGGTGAGAGAAAGTGGGAGTGGTGAGTTCCTCCTATAATAAATGCATTGATATCTCATCCATTGCCAACTCTAAATAATTAAAAATTTTGCAATTAAATCGTTCCAAATAATTTAATTTTTGTAAAAAACATATATATTTGTAAAAAAAAAACATATTGTTTAAAACTTAAATCCTAAATTTCATTTTTTTCGAAGAGTTTTAATAATTAAAAATATGTTTTTATGTATTTCAAAAAAGTTGCATGGTGATAAAACTAGATAAAACTAAATAAAACCAGATAAAAATAAATATAATAAAAATAAAACTAGATAAAAATAAATAGAACTAAAAATATAAATAGATTTAGATCATTTTTCGATCTACAAATTTAATTATCTCAGAAACAAAAAACAATTTTAAATTGAAATCCAGGTCCAGGTATTTATAAGACTTTGATAAATATTATGACAGTTTTTCATAACACTGGCATATCTGGTTGTCGAGATATCGATTTTTTGTATTCATGTTTTTACCGACGAGTCCATTGTAACCTATGTAAATATCTCTTAAAAATCGTAACTTTAACATTTTTTTACTCAAAAACGAAAAACAGGATCAACTTCAAATTTTGACAGGATATTCTTTATTATTGAAATAATAAGCTGTCAAATTTTGAAGAACCTATCATTAAATTGAATTTTCTTCACAATAACCTTAAATGGTTGTTAAAAATAATATGTGATCTAAATTTTGTCCTCAATATAATATTCTACCTGTATTTTAATTTTTTTTTTTTATATAATGAAACAAAAAAAGAATTAAAAAGTAAGTGGGCTCATCTTTGAGTGAGACGCGCAATCTCCTTGTTTGTATCCACACTCCACAGACAGTATTATTAGCGTACAAAATTCTAAAATCTGTTGACTGACTATCTAACTGTTGGTTTCTTGTTATTGTTGTTGTTTGTTTGTTGATGTGACTGTTTGTTCTATGTTGTTCGTTTTATCCGATCATAGTAAATATATTTACAACAATAAACAATGTAAATACCTCGATAATAAATTGATAAATCATGTTAGAATTAGTGAAACGGAACAGTAATTTTTTTAAACCACCAATTAATAGTAGTAGGGGTACATCCGGTAGTGGTGGTGGTGGTGGTGTACAGTTTAAAAAAAATATTGAAAAATTTACAAGTGATGTGAAAAAAACGACTACAAGTGATTGTTTACAACGTAAAAAATTTGATCGTCCGAAAAGTTTATTGTGTTCATTTAAATCATCGTCATCGACGTATCCGAATGATAATAGTAAACCATCATCGCATAATGAAAGTTTTACCTGGAAGTTTCATCGTCCACCAAGACCAAAGAGTTTTAACGATACCGATTTGTTACGGTAATTTAAAGTTTTGTTTTTGATGATGTTTTTAAAGTTGATGTTTAGAATTTAGTTTGTAAGAAATCGATTTTCGCAATACTTGGCTGTTTGTTAACATGATAGCTAAGATACTAAAAGCCTTGTATTATTAAATCATTGGTAGATAGATTTAGATAGATAGATAGATTGTAGAGGCTGCCCTGAATGGGCAACACTTCGGCCATAAGGTCTTTTGTGATGCCTAAGAATGTGAGGATGTGAGTGGAGTGGAAGGAATTTTTGTGTATAGACTAGGAACTGGTAGGATATGCCGATATTCAACTGGAGTTCGTGAAGAAAACTGCACAAAATCTTCTCAAGCATAGCCGGTTATTTCGTTCTTGTCCATATGCCGACAGTTTAGTCAATTAACCGTCCCTTTTTTTTTCATAATAATTGACAAACTGCCGATGTCGGGATTCGAACCCATAACCTCCCAGTTTCCAAGTAGGTATACTGCGCAGACATAACGCCTTATACTGCTCGGCCACTTGGACTGGTGGTAGATAGATATAGCTAGAGGTTCTTAAAAGTATCGCACTTCAACCTTATGACCCATTGTGCTCCCCCTTCTACTTCAGTCAGATCCTTCTACACGGTGAAAAAAGCCTAGAAAGAACTTACCAGGTGTCGGTCCCCCATCCGCTACTACTACTTAGTCAGACGAGGTTTGTTTCTCCACTATATTTCAATCACCAGGAGCTAGCTTATTTTTCCTGAAGGTTCATATATTCGAGGTGAGATGCACCTGGAATATGTTATACCTGCTGTAAGCGAGAGATTCACAGTTAAGGATAATGCGGGTGGATGTTTCTTTCTCCTCGTCGTATAGGCCACTCAAATCCTATTGTGTGTAGGTGCTTTCGTATTAGGTACATTTTTGTGATCTATTAATTTATATAAAATTTCAAATTCGTCCCCTTTACCTAGATCAGTTTTTTGTATTATAAATACGTATTTCGACTACAATGTAGTCATCATCAGTATAAATTAGCTAGTCGTACTTTACTCTTTGACAATTAGAAATAGATGTAAAGAGATCAATAGATAAAAATAAATAGAAAATTAACTAGATTAAAATATACTAGATTTAAAATATAATAAATTTTAAATTATATTGAAATTGCTCTTGTTAAAATTTGCTTCATTCACATTTGTTTCTGTTAATTTTACTCTTATTAAAATTACTCTTATATTGTCGCAGGATATGTTACTTGTTACTAATTTGGTGACAGTTTCTTAAAATTCACACTTTTATTAGTAACACACTAAAAATAAAAAAATAAATACTCTATTGGAAATGCGAGGAGTGTTCTTTAGCTACATTTCTTTGGATTGAGTATAATAGTTTAATTTCAACTCGAAAGTATATTACTTTTTTTACAGTCTACATTTTTTTTAGTGCATTATCAATAAAAGCGTGATTATTATTATTAATTTTTTGGAAATATGTGTTTCAAACAAAAAATACTTATTAGAAGTTATTAATTTCGTGGTGAAATTTCAAATACCATCATGAGAAATCAACCCAATAAAACCATATTATTTTAAATAAGACAATTCGAATTATCTTTTACACATACGAGTCAAACTAATAGAAACGTGTTAAACAGGAATACAAAATAAATTTTGTAGTCCTAACCTCTAGAGTGACAAAGTAATTTTAAGTTCGTTGCTGTGCGAAATCTCTCCATTCATAATGGAAATCTCTCATTCATAATTGAAAAATAAGAAACTTTTTTTAAAAACCGACTTTTACAAAAAATTTTTTACAAAAAAAAACCGACTCCAAAAAAAAAACAAAATGCATGTAAAAAAAACTGAAAATCTGCTATAAAAAATGCACTAAAAATTTAAAAAAATAAAAAATATTTGGACAAAATGGAATCCCGACTTCAAAAATCAAATATTCTAAAACCAAAAAAATAATTGCGTATTCTTGGGTCAATTTTAGTTCACCTAAGCAAAAATTTTTAAATATATATGTACAATTATTGTTATTTTTGGAGGCGGTTTCCAAATTTTATGTGAAACATTAAAATTTAAATAAATACAATATTTTTTCGAAATAAAAACGACAATATTTTTTCAATTTCTCTATGCTGACACCGCCTCCAAAAATAACAATAATTGTACATATATATTTAAAAATTTTTGCTTAGGTGAACTAAAATTGACACAAGAATACGCAATTATTTTTTTACTTTTTAGTGCATTTATGGTTATAGAATATTTGTTTTTTGAAGTCGGGTTTCCATTTTGTCAAAATATTTTTTATCATATACACATGTAATTTGCAATTTTTTAATTTTTTTAGAAATAATAACCAAATAACAGTTATCCTGAATTTGTTAATTTTAATAGTGAAAAATGTGTGATTGCTTTGTTAAATTTTAGATTTAGAAAATTTTTTAGCAAAACGGATAACATTAGAGTATGCATACAATATGTCCGAGATTTTATGGAACGTACCGAATGTTTTTTAATTAATGTAAACATATTCATATTGTTCATTACTACCACATAAAATAAGAAACGTTATATGTTTGTTGGCTACTGACAATAGTCTAAACTTAGCATTTTTATTTATCAATAGTCATCGAATCTAGCATTATACGTATACTTAACGATAAATCCATAAGTATACACAAAACATTCACGTAAGTTTTCATAAGTCAGCAGCCTGCCTATCGTAGGAATAGTAAATTGTTCTTATTCAGACAAGTTCCCACATGTCTAATATATACGTAATATTACGAAATTTAATCAGGTGATGATTCATTCCTATCCGATGATATTTTAAAAAAAATTTCTTTTAATTTATGCATAACTTACAGAGACATAATGTTTTTAGTTTATAAGGATCAAACAAGGATATCATGACGATATGTACAATGACGTCCTCAGTGCCGTTAGGTATAATGACGTCCGCAGTTGATTAATAGATTCATAATTTCTAAAATTTTAGAGGTCAATAATTTACAAATGTGCTTATACAACTGCATATGTTGTATAGTTGGGGTGCTTCGTTCCCGTAACAACCGTTGTGATAATTCGTAATACATATTCGCACTAAAGTCCGTATTTTTTTGAAAATGAATAGAGATGCAAATATTCATATTCCGTTAAGGAACCATTAAATATTAAAGAAGTTTGAAATACAAGATATTTCACTGTTTATTATTCTATAATGTTGAAGTTTTTCTTTACGTTTGAAGCTAAGTTTAAGGGGGATGAGTCTCACTCTTGTATTTTTTTCGATTAGATATCTATCCGATCAAAAACATAAATGTAAAAAAGGGTCGAGTTTTCGGGGAGATACTTTATATAATAGTTGATCCTTAAAAAGTGATGATATCCCAATTAAAGAGCCGAGCTATTTATAAATTAAATAGTGAAAACTGAAAAATGTAAGTGCAAAGTAAAATGAAAAATAAAATTGGTTGAAATAATTTATTTCGTAAGTTTTCTCTTGGTATGTTTTTAAAATTTTTAATATATATATATATATTTGAGCGATAGTGGTTTTTAACATCTAATAGATAGGATCGATGAACATTTGTACAAATTTTTACGAAATTCCAACATTGGTGCAAAAACAATAGCTGCATTTCCTTTGGAGAAAATTCGCTAATAAAAGCTTATAATATTTGAATAAATGTACTCATATTGAGGCAAACTAAATCATGGATGGAAATTTTTATTTAAATTATTCAAAGAACATAATAACATATTCGATACTCAAAATCTATTGCCTATATCTGATCAAAATACCATGTAGAAAACACTTTTGTTTTTTTCCATTTTTGCGGATGTTGCGTTTGGAAAATTGAATTTTTTCGATCTACAAATAGGTTTTGAGATATTTCGCGTCGAATGCAAACAATCGCGTTCTTATCAAATGTCTGGAAATGGCTTATACTTAAACACATAAATTTAATTTTTGATTTTTCATATGTTCCGCTGGGAAAATTAAATTTTCCCAAAGATTCTTATTAAAGCTATCAAAAATTCCGCGTCGAATGCAAAAAAACCACATCCTTCTAGTATTTCTGGAAGTGGAGCAACAAAGTTTTAAAAAATCGTACACAAATCTCACAAGTGGAGTGTGCTACATTTTAGTGTAAATTTAAAATATATGGACCAATCATAGAGCAGCAATATTTCCTATGTTAATTTTATCAAAACAAAAATGCAAAAGTTTTCCCATTTCCTGATTTAAATTTTGTGATTTCATAATTTTTCCTGTCCCTTGGATACTAGACCTAACTATATGCCAAATATCATCTTTAAAGGATATCTGGTGTAGGCCCTACGTTTTTATCCTGTCTAATGAATCTTATGGGCGTACCCGCTATTTGACTGTTTTTGAATCGAAATAACTTTTAAACTGTTTATTCCTTAACGGTGATTGGAAAAACAGTCTCTTTTAATAGGTAATATGCATGAAAATTTTTTTTCACTTGAATTGAAGCATGTTTGCTTGACAAATATCAAAGTAAAATTACTTTTTAAATAACTTTAAAAATAAGCGAGATATGAATGATTGAAATTCCCGATTAGACAAAGAAGGTGATAGCCCTCTTGATATGTTATGTGACGTCATATTACACTTTCACCATTTAAAATACACGTAAAACTCCGTTTTTAGTATTTTTGCAAGAAAGGGACAGATAATAATCTTTAAAAGCTTATAGCTTCCTTGATATTTGTCGGATTTTAATTTCGTTTTTAAATATTATTACAGTATTAACAGTATTTTCATATTCTAAAAATAAATGTGAAAAAAAATTTTCATGCATATTCCCTATTCCCCAAATAGCTTATATTCGAAATATCAGCACTGTTGCTCATTTCGTTCAGAAGATATTTCGAGGTCAGATTGACTCTGATATTTCCTGTAGTAATAGCACTGTAAGTGAGAAGAGTAACTTTATATAATAGAAGCTAACTCACACAGGCTTTCATTGAAATTGTGTCTAAACGGTATGAAGATTTTCTCTATCTCGCAACGTTTAAAAGTTAGGTTTGTTTCGGAATGCACCCAAGAGGCTATCCCTCGATGTACTGAACCTGAACAGGATACAACTGCACACAATAGGATTCCATAATGGATCCATTATGTGCAGACTGTGCGGAGAGGAGGGGGAAACATCCAGCCACATCATCGTTAACTGCAAATCTCTCGGTTTCGAATTTTTTATAATTAACTTTACTTCTTATGTGTTTCTCGATTTTTTCAATATTAAGAGAGATATACCATTTTTGTTTTTAAAATTACGTCATAATATTGTTTTGATGATTTCCGTATGTTCCATATTTTTTCTATCCAAATATGGTTAATTGAAATTTGTATTGTGTGCTAATATAAAAATTTATAATTAAATTACCAAATATGAATCAGATTTCTAATGTAATTAATCTTTAAAAAAATATTTGACGCAATCCACAAATTATAACAAAAAGTGTTTAATATATTTTTAAACAAAAACCCTCCTAAAGAAATAGAATGAATGAATAATTAAAAGATATGGCTGTATATTGTATAACGCCACACAACATCTTTACTCAGCCTATTAAAATTAACTATACCGTATGTGTTGGATAGCATTGCTAATAGAGAATCAATGTTAAATATTATTTAATATAACAACTACACAATGCTTCATAAAGAAATAAAAATAGTGGGGTTACTCTGTAGGTGGGCATCGACGGCTCTCCGGAGCCGAAGGGCTCTCCATAAGCTGGGTGAGAGTAAGTAAGAAAGGTATGTTTTGAAGTAAGACGGAACGATGTTTCAATACAGGTTGGCCTACCGATTATTGCCCAATAATTTATTCAATCAATTTAGAAATAGTTTTATAAAATATTTATTGTTTAAGAAATATCTTTTACAATATTTTATTTTTTTTGAAAAAAGAAATTATGCGAAAAATAATTTCCACTAGCACGAATAGTACTTTTCACTTTTTTAATTCAAAGTAGACTAACTAGAAGATACTCAGTCAGTTGAGTATGCTAACATAAAATTCCCACTTTATGTAATTAAATAATTTAACCATTGAGAAATCAGTAACAAATTATTATCAGTAAAAAAATTCGTTACGCAGGAACCGCTTCAACTTAGCGAACTTTCTTAGAATACATAAATTACTCTCAAGTATCTGAATAGATTTTGGTATTTGCAAGGTCAATTTTATTAATAAATGGCATAGGTGAAAGGGAAAGGTGGACATAAAAACCATATTTTGACAAAATGGAAACCCGACTTCAAAAATCAAATATTCTATAACAAAAAATGCACTAAAAAGTAAAAAAATAATTGCATATTCTTGTGCCAATTTTAGTTCACCTAAGCAAAAAATTTTAAATATATATGTACAATTATTGTTATTTTTGGAGTCGGTGTCAGCATAGAGAAATTCACATAACTTTTGGACACCGCCTCCAAAAATAACAATAGTTAGACCTACTAATTTTTAGTGCATTTTTTTATAACGCATTTTTTTTTACCCGTTTTTTTTTTTTTTAATTTTTAGTGCATTTTTTTATTAACAGATTTTCAGTTTTTTTTACATGCATTTTGTTTTTTTTTTTGGGGTCGGTTTTTTTTTTGTAAAAAATTTTTTTGAAGTCGGTTTTTAAAAAAATTTTCTTATTTTCCCATTATGAATGAGTATACCCTTTCAAAAAAACCAAAATCGGTTATCACATATAAAATGAGGATTTTCGTAGATTTCCCAGGGATCCCCTCATCAGAATGCGATTTGGTGCCAATGGGACCAATGGGAAACCAAACCCTTTAAAACAAAAAATAAAAATTCAAAATCGGTTCATAAATGACGGAGTTCTGAGGTGACACAAATAAAAAAAAAAAAAGCAAAAAAAAAAATACAGACGAATTGAAAACCATCCTCCTTTTTGAAGTCGGGTTAAAAATAGAAGAAAACACAAAATATAAAATATCTCTCTTAATATTAATAATTAATAAAAAATAAGTTCTAATAATAAATTAGAACAATCGAAAAATGAGGAGTAAAGTTGTAGAAAATCATGTTTGCTATAATTCATTATCTTATCATTTTTCTCAAACTCTAATGTGTACAGAGATATTTAGGATTTTAACTTTCAATGTTAAATTGTAAATATGGTTGTAAGAGAAAAAATGATAAAAAACAAAATTATAGTATGACTAATTTTCTACAACTTTACATCAAATGTATTTTTCGATTTTTTTAATATTAAGGGAATTATACTAAATTTTGTGTTTTGCCCCTCTCTCTAAACCACTCTTTCGTCTTACCCGATTTTACCCAATAACGAACTTGACCTTTCAAATACCAAAAGAGCCTCAAATACCAAATTTCATTCCAATTGGATAAAAACTATGACCGCTAGAGAGTCCACAGACACAAACGTATATAAATTATATTTATCAACACTTCCACCAATTGTATGTCTATTGCTGTGTTCACCGAATGAATGTCTATTATATTAGGTGCCATGTGACTTATTCACGTGTGCAATATTTCAAACCTCTAACTCTCAATTAGAACTAGTCGAATATCTGATTGCAAGATTTGACCTAAACATACATCTAATCTAATACGGCAAGTTAAATAAAAGCTTGTAGTCTGGTTCATATATAGTGAGTGCTATTTTAGAGTATTTACTTTCACTTTCGAGCAATTTATCTAATTTCTAAACTATAGGATATTCAGTCCATATATATGGAGGTCAGTATTCAAAACACAGAAAAAAGAATTATTTTCTAAATTTATTTATGTGTGTAACATGTTATTTTTAAACTTAAAAATATTGTTCTAAATTCCTTGTCTTGTCAATGTTATTTATTTTATCATTGTGAGTAGGATATTGATATCTCTTTACTTTTAAAAGACGAATGTAAATGTTATTTTTAACGTAAATAGCAGTAAATTTATATTGTTCGAGTTTTAATGCTTTTGTTTTATGTTTAAAATTAACACTTTGGTATTGAAAATAAAAATGAATATAAAAATCTTTTATTATATCGGAAGTAACTAAATTTATTCTATACTTTATTTGCCTATACTTATACAACTGTCGAACATGGATAAGCGAAAGTTCAAAGGACCGGGAACCTTGCTAAGCGTAGTTCCAAGGCTTCAAGGTTTCAAGGCTTAATAAAAGAACAAAACTACGATCATGACTACTTAAATCTAGTCGTGCATTGAGAATTCATTTTGACTTCTCTTACTGTTTCACTAGTCTCAATCAAAATATAAATAGACCCTTAACAAAACCTGAGATTTCCCTTGAGTCAAGTTGTTTTGTTTTTCGTATTAAATCGCAGTATTTATGTAGAAAGCTCGACCGTATTCAGGGAACAGTCTCAAAAATGAGTAAAAAATTTTAGACTCCGTTTACCCAGCACAACAGCGACAGCTATTATATTCGTAGATATAGGTTTTTAACCAAACCAAGATTGACAGTGTTGAAACAGAATTTTAATTATGACTAATATTCAGATGCTTCTTTACAAAACTGCAACACTTTCTGGATATAGGATTTTGATAGTGTGTCGGAGATTAGGGTTAATTTTCTTAATTTCTTTTATTAGCTGTCACTCACACAACGTGGAATTATTATGTAATGCTATTAAAAAGAAGCTTTGAAACTGCTTTCGGTATTTCTCGATACAAAATAGTGGGAATAATATGATATTTATTTGAGGTGAAAAACTTTTCTAAAGACATGACTTGAAAAAAGTTTAGAGTTTAGTTCTTCTAACGAAAATGGTTCAGAGGTAACAACATTTAAAGAATCAAGACTCAATTGGTCTGGTACATATACAAGTGTACTATTTTATAACTCTGTCAAAAAGCGTACCTATATCTACGAAGCTGTATATGAAAGAGAGGTAAACTATAAACTGTCGAAAAATAGGCGAATATTTTTTAGAAAACCATAACTTATAATTGGTAAAGTCACACATGACGTCATATTCCAAAATGGTGGCTACATTTAAACAGTTTCATTAACACAACAATAATTATATACCTAGTTTATGTAAATATACAAGGTATATTAAATCACGACCGTGTAACGGTTAAAAATATTGATCGTAGGCATGAATGTTTGGCACAAGTGTTCATAAAATGGCCTAATTCGGCCCTTTCCGCATGTCCGTCCATCTGTGGAGGCGATAACTCAAGAACCAAAAGAGATAACGAGTTGAAAATGGGCAAAACTGTCTATCTTTGAAACCGTTAGAGATATAACAAAAATTAAATAACAAAAAATCTTCTTTTTAAAATAAACAACTTTTGTTTGAAAAATTTATCCATAAACTCAGTATATACTGGGTATTCAAACAATTAACTCAATTAATTGTTACATTATTTGTTTTTTGTTTATTTTATTAACGTAAACCTAGTAACGCATATGTAACTATCACAGTTGAGCACGACTACTCTGTTTCTAATTATTGCCACCAGATGTCATAGTCCTAAGAAATAAACACCAATAGTCTGTAAACTGATAATATTATAAATTTGGTGATCTAAACCACCAAACCAATCAAACCTTTGATTTACACTTCTTATAAGTAATTAAATCTAGTAATTTAATGTAGTTCACTATTTATGTTTCTTGAAAATTTAATGAAATTAAAATATGACATCAAGAACGTTCATCTGCTGGATATAGTACTTTCATAAAATTGTACAAAATCCACAATAAAGTTGTTCATTTTTTTTGTAAATTAAAATTAAAATTCATTATCTAAATCAACATACTTGTTTCAGTATACTTGTACAAATATGTATATTTTAAATATGCCAAAGTAGTTACCTTGGAAATTAGACAAGGAGCCGAACTTCATATAAACAAATGGCTACCAAAAATAAGATGACAGTAGTGTTCCTTTTGCACCGAAGACGTACGTTTAGTTTACATCTTCGCATAGCAGATCTCCCACTAATATGAGAAAGTACATATGTATACATTAAGCAATGTGTATGAGAAGGAGGTCTTATAAGTTTGTTTTGTTACTGTTGTGTTGTATGTGCCTGTATAAATTTTAGAGAGTGAGGATTTTTTGTTGAATACAAATATTATTAATTGTTTTGATAATATGCAATCATTACTATGTGAATGCTTTTGAAAAATACGTGTTTGTGTATTTTATTTATTGGTATTATTACAACAATGGGTTATTATTACACAAAAGAAGAAAAAGAACAAATTGTTAAATGGTACTTTCCCGGACATTCTGCACAGGAATGTGTCAATTTATTTATTGTGGCATTTGAAGGTAGACAATCACCAACCACTCGAACAGTTATGAATATTATTCACTGTTTTAAAAAATATATTTAAGAAATATTTATCTTTACTCTCCTAGTTTTTTTTTTTTAATTCTGTCGAATATTTTTTTTAATACAACAGATAGTAGTTGGGCGGGTATGAAGTTTCACATGCTTCTAATGAGAGAGAATGATTACTTTGTTATTAATTATCTCGCGTTCTAAACGGTCAAAAATTCTGAAACTTCGGGATTTATTAGAAAATGTTTTTTTCGCCTGTGAAAAAAAATGAGCAAGATCTGTCGAAAAGTGATTTCATACTGAAACTACCTTAATTCCTTAAATATATTAATTTAAATTACTTAACTATTAAAATTTCACATGTTTTTAATATTACTTATTCAATCACGAATTTTAGGTAATAAAAATATTATAAAATAATAATACCTAATAAATATCCTATACTAATTATTATTATAAAATAATTAATTATTATTTACAATATGTTTTTTAGTCAATATAATAGATAGATACTATTGCGTTATATTATTAATATTAAATATTCAAAAATCACACATACCTTGAGTATTATATGAATATAATATCGTTTTAAAAATAAACGTGGGTTTGGTACTCTTGAATGTAAGTTTTGCGCTGCTAAAGTTGATGATGTCAACATAGAGAAATTTTACCTTTTTTTTTATTCAATTATTTATATATACCTACAGGTACATAAAATCGTATTACACATTTTATTTTATAAAGATTAGTTTATATGATTCAACTAAGGTATTCTTAATTTAGATGCAATTTTCAAATCGTTAATATGCCAGGTCCAGATTTAATATGTTTGTAGCGGTTATAAATATTACAGTAGAGGCTCATTAATCCGGCACTATTAAAAACTAGAGCCTGCCGGATTATTTGAATATTCGGATTACTGGATTGTATAGGAAAATTCATAATAAATAAGATAAAGCATTTCATAAAGCGGGCAGAAAACTCCGGATTATTGGAGGTGCCGAACTATTGAAGCATAAAGACTATATAAAGGAGATCTAACTCAAACGAGAAAATTGACAAAATATGGCAACGAAATGGTAGTAGTTATATTTACTTTTTATGCCGCTAGAGTCGCTAGTAGATGATAGGAACTCATCCGTACCGAAGTGAAATACCGTACGTTTAGTTTACATCTTCGCATAGCAGATCTCCCACGAGTATGAGAGAGTACATATGTATACATTAAGCAATGTGTATGAGAAGGAGGTCTTAATGTATACATATGTACTCTCTCATACTCGTGGGAGATCTACTATGCGAAGATGTAAACTAAACGTACGGTATAGTATAATAAATAGAAATGAAGTAAGCCAAAAGTAACTAGTTTTATTTCGAAGTGATTATTTTGAAGTATGAAATTTGTTTAAAAAAGAAAGGAAGAGTATGTGCAGTAGACAATTGTAAAAGTGGTAGTGCTTGTGAAAGCAACGGGATCAATTAGGTTTAAAAACCAGGACTTTTTGAAGTACCAAAAGCGAGTATAAATTTTCCAAAATTTATTAAATTGTATGACATTATATTAAATATTAATTTTCAGCATTATTATTAATAAATAAAAGTTTAATTTAATATCTGATTCAATAATTTATTTTCATTTTTACAATTCCGGTTACTATTACAGGTTACTATTTAATTATTTGATGTTTTTTTTTATTTTTGTCATTTCAACTTCAACTAATTCCTTATTGAAAAATTTAAATTACTTATCATTTATTTAAAAAAATATTTTATTGGAAAAATACTTTGGCTGGAAATAATTTTTATAATACTATAAATGCGTAATGTTTTTCAATTAAAACTCGCGCCTTATACTCTCTGTTCTGTTTCCGGTGCCAAAAGAACACTACTGACATCTTATTTTTGCTAATTATTTGTTTACATGGAGTTATGTATCCTTGTTTAGTGTCTATGTATTGAAGTGCTGGATTAGTGAGACTCTAATGTATTCTTAGAAAACAAATTTTACTACAGGTATTCATAAAACGTTCTAATTACTCCAAATTCGATTGTAAATAACAAAACATCAAGGGAGGATCCATGATGCTCGAATGCGTCAAATGGTTGCAAAAGATCGAATGAAGTAGGTCGCATTCGTTTGAATTTCAGGACACTCTGACAAAAGTGGTAATTAAACGGCTGTCGAACTCGCCGTATCTGAGAATAATCAGAAAATATACTTATTAATAATCATAAGGCAAAATGATACAAAAACAACTTGACTCTTTGGTAAAAGTCGGAAGAACCTCAAACTTAAGGTTTTTTTTATTTTGACAGGCCATTGAAAAATGAATAAACATGTATTTCTTATGAAAACCGATAACAGCGTGAACTATGAGACTGTGTCTTCAACATATGAAATGACGCTTAAATTTCCCAGAATTTCATGTGATAAAGTTATATCTGTGCGATTTAGTTACCAGTTGGAGTCCTGTAGACCAGTGCTGCCAGATCTCCCATTTAACGGTCCGAAAATGGATCGTAAAATAATCATTTCTACGCTTTATGTGATTATTACTTGAAAGTATTATTTTACAATGTGATTTTAAACAAGAAGTAATGCAATATATGATAATACAAAGAATTAATATTATTTAATATTTAAAAAAAGAAAATTCTATTAAAATTCTAATATATTAAATACTAATGTAATATAATTTTAATTGTTCGGAATAAAAGTATTTATTTCAAACTATATAAATTAGAATTTTCACTTTTTGAATCTACCGCTTTTTTTCTTAATCTACCGCTTTATTTTGGTCGATCTACCGCTTTTTAAGAAATCGGGTCTGGCAACACTACCTGTAGAATTTCAGATTATAAGTATAGTGATCTACTGTCACTTACAAATTTAATCGAAAAATATATAATAATTTTTTTTAACTCCAAGAATAAAATTACCTCTCATATAGTAAATAAACAAAATGTCGACTTTCTCGTCTCGTCTGGTATGCTGAAAGAAGAATTGTCCTCGCTCTCGAAGAGAATACTAAAAATGCCTCCAAAGTAACTAATTCCATATTTTTTATTATTCCTTCCATTGAGACAATTCATTCAAATATTGTATTTGATAAAAATCAATAAAATATGAAATTACATTATTGTATAATTTTTTTATTTCTCTCTAAAAATCAACTCTTGACAATCTCGTTTCGGTATTATCATTTCTCACGGCAACATTAACGAAGACATTCATAACTAAAGTGTACAAATACATATAATCCGAGCTTTAATTAGTATATATATAATCCGACCTTTAATTATTATAGTAATTAGTATAGAATTTATGCTCATCTAAATCAATCTTTATTAATGAATTATTTATATATTTAAATTGAATGTTTAGTTTGTTAATAATTGTGTTTGAAAATTGACAAATAAATATTTTGTTTACATATTAATTAATACAATATTTTATGAGAGTTGTTGAAAAAGGTCATGGTATAACTATCAATACAATAAAGAAATTCTGGAAATCTTTTATTATTGTTAAAATTGTTGACATTGATCGTGTTCAGAACTGTTAAGTCCTTAGGGCTTAGTCAACTAGGCAAATTACATCTAACTTAGTTTTTCGCCAGGACACTTCACAGATGCTAAGCAACTTAGATTGTGACGCCTTTTTGCTTATTAAGTACTACCAGATTGGGTCATTGGGACCTAAATTTAGTAGATTTAATAAAGCCTAGCAAAAAATCCATGTAATTTATTCTTCCGATTGTCGTATTTTTTAATTTTTGTATTCAAGTTGAATATAACGAATTAGATTACAAAATGTTTATTATACTCGATTTATACTCAATACATGATGGCATGCATTAATTCGTATTATTAAATCCACTAAATAAGAGGAAAATTCCCCCAATTTGGCAACACTGTTGACAAGTTAGTAAGTGTGTCCTATCACAAACACACTGAACTTAGATGCCAAATTAAATTTTTTTAGACTGATTGACGACTGCTTATTATGAGTTTACCAAGGACTTAGTTGTTTTGAACAGTACCATTGTCTTCTGACGTTTAAGGAGAAAACCAAATCCTATATGGTGGAAAGGGTGCGCTTAAATTGTGGCCAAAATAGTAGGGCTACATAGTTTATGAACAGTTCCTACTAAACTTCCACCTCTCGTCCTACTAAACATTTAGGAGAACTTTAACATCCTTAAATCCATTTTTAACCCGACTTCAAAAAAGGAGGATGGTTCTCAATTCGTCTGTATTTTTTTTTTTTTTTTTTTTTTTTTTTTTTTTTTTTTTATGTTTGTTACCTCAGAACTCCGGCATTTATGAACCGATTTTGAATTTTTTTTTTTTGTTTTAAAGGGTTTGATTCCCGATTGGTCCCATTGTCACCAAATCGCATTCTGATGAGGGGATCTCCGGAAAATCGAGGAAAATCCTCATTTTATATGTGATAACCGATTTCTGCGAAATTTTTTTTTTTTTTTGAAAAAGTATACTCATTCATAATGGGAAAATAAGAAAATTTTTTTAAAAACCGACTTCAAAAAAAATTTTTCCTTAAAAAAAAAACCGACCCCAAAAAAAAAAATTTTACAAAAAAAAACCAAATTCCTTGTAAAGAAAACTGAAAATCTGATATAAAAAAATGCATTAAAAATTTAAAAAAAAAAAAAAAACGGGTAAAAAAAAAGTGTTATAAAAAAATTCACTAAAAATTAGTTGGTCGTTTAGTAGGTCTACCCATATTTAGACAATTAAAATCAGTTATAGAACTTCAAAGTCACTAAAAAGCGAGAAATAAAACTTATTTTGACAAAATGGAAACCCGACTTAACAAAAGAAGCACTAAAAAGTAAAAAAATAATTGCATATTCTTGTGCCAATTTTAGTTCACCAAAGCAAAAATTTTTAAATATATATGTACAATTATTGTTATTTTTGGAGGCGGTGTCCAAAAGTTATGTGAATTTCTCTATGTTGACACCGCCTCCAAAAATCACAATAATTGTACATATATATTTAAAAATTTTTGCTTTGGTGAACTAAAATTGGCACAAGAATATGCAATTATTTTTTTACTTTTTAGTGCTTCTTTTGTTAAGTCGGGTTTCCATTTTGTCAAAATAAGTTTTATTTTTAAATTATTAGATACGTTTTCAATAAGCTTTTTAACAAGTTAACCCTCAAGTAACCTTGAACGTCTAGGTTATGGTAAAAATCAAGGTCATCATAAGATGTACCTCACCCCAACCCCCGAACAAAACAACATTCGAATCATTTTTTGCAAAAACGGTTTCTTGAAGAAATATAACCGTGCATTGTTTAAAATGAGCATCTCCTATATAATAATATATTTTAACAATTTTTATACACAACTGTTTTATTTGTAAACAAATTTAACAGCTTAATTTTATACCATAGTTTTTCATATCCACTACAGTCCATGAATAAAGTTTTACTTTCAAAACAAAAATAAATTAATTTTACTTGAGTACTTACCCAATAGTTGTAACACTTTCCAGTAAATATTGAAAAACACTAATCCTATCTATGTAAACTGTATAGTTGATATGCAATACAAGTTGCATAAATATTTTACTATAATTCATATCTTTTAATAGAGCATTTTGATCAACAGTCAAAAAAATAATTATTTATTTTAGAAAATTAATATTACTCTCATATTGTTTCAGTCATGAACCGGCAACGGCAAGCGGTTCATCGAACCGAAGTAGTCCACAACATTCGGGGAGATCTCGAGAATCATCTAACAGTAGTGGAACCAGTTCGGATCATTGTCCACTTAAATCACGTGGTAGTCCAGTAGCATCTCGGAGTAGTGGAATGGCTGAAGATAGGCATACACCATCCCATGGGATGAGGGGTTCACCTTCATCTTCAGTATCACAAATGAATCAAGATAAATCAACTTTAAAAGTAAGTATTATGTCCAAATATCTGAAATATTACTTTGGAAAATAAAATTGATACTTCTTTTTTTTATAATATTTTTAGATTCATTTACCGAAGTGTGGACTAAATGTTATTAAATATGGAGATGCAACAGACGTTAAAGGAATTATATCGTTAGTAACAGAAAGATTAGCTACAGGAGTAAGATACTTTAAGAATTTATATGCGATACGATTGTATCATCCTGGTACGGGAGAGGTAAATATACATTCTTTATTACTTAATGTTCGTATCTGAAAATAAAAATAACACCCATCATCACCCTGCATCACTTAAATTGCCGCTTAATTTAGAACTACTTAAACAAAGTAATACTTAATAAAATCTTGTTTTTTTTTTTAATTTTTAATTTCGATTGAAAAGTGATAAGTTGGCAGTAATGTATTAATTTAAACATTATTTTAATTACTTAAATACTATACTGGGGACACGTAATTCGAAACAGAACAAGTGAAAATAACAACTAAGTGAGTTAACTGCTTTTCAACCAAAAGTTGTTTATTTTTTAAAAGAAGGATCTTTTTTTTTAATTTTTGTTCTATCTCTTGCGGTTTCAAAGATATGTATTTACCCTAATGGCGGGGGAAACACGGTCCGATTTTGCGCATTCTCGAACTTTTTAGCTCTAAAGCACACACACATACACATACACAATTTTAGCTCGTTATCTCTATTTGTTTTTTAATTATCGTGTCGATGAAAAGGCTGGCGGATGGATATGAGGAAATGGACTAATTAGGTCATTTTATGAACACATGCACCAAAAATTTTTTCTACGATCAGTATTTCAAAGCTTTACAAAGTCGGGACTAAACTTAATATAACCTTGTATACATATCATGTATGTCGGGTATAAAAAAAAGGATCAATTTAATTTATTTTCATGCAGAAATATATACGATGGAAATAAACACTTTTGTAATGGAAGGTACAAAACGTTTTTAAAGTTAACCCCTTAATGATATAAATGACCCCAGGGTAGCACGGCAAAAAAGTACAGAATTGATGCCTTTCATTTTTTTATTTTCTTTAAAATATCTTCAAGTTTTTAGTGGTGTTTTTCTCATAGACCAAAAAACTTGTTTTGTTGAAATCTATCGTTTTGTTTAAATACTCATAAGATTTTCAATCATAGTGCTCCGATTTTCATCGGAGATGTTATTTTCATTAAAATGTCAGATCAGATAATTTCGGTCGGTCATGTAAAAAGTAGCCATGTACCCAACTAGAATATCTGATAATTATCGGTGTGTGTACAAACGCGTTAATGTTTTTCAGAAACTATAAGTTTTTCTTATTTTTAATTTAATGGTATTTTTAGGTGATGCCTTTAATGAAAACGGGTACGAGTACTATCGACATTTTATAATTGATTTATGCCTTATTCATTTGGTTTTCAATAAAATGCTGCGGATTTTATTCGGAACATTCTCCCAAAAATCAAATGAATAAGATACAAATCAACTATAAAATTTTGAAAAATGAACGCTACTTTTGTGGCCCATAGTACAACACCTTATTGCTCCTATTCAGAACAGCTAAGTCCTTAATAAACTAAGTTTCTAAGTATACCTAACTTAGTTTTTTAAACTTTTCCCTTAAATTTAGTGAATTTAATAAAGCCAAGTAGAAATTCTAGACGATTTATTCTTGGGATTGTTGTATTTTTAAATTTGTGTATAAAAATTGAATTTAACGAATCAGAATACAAAATGTTTATTTATACTCGATACATGATTGCATACATTATTTCAAATTATTAAATCCACTAAATTAGTGGAAAATTCTCCAATTTGACAGCACTGCTGACAAGTTAGTAAGTATACCCTAAGAAAAACTCGCTGAACTTAGATGCTCAGAAGTAAATTTTTTAGACTGACTAACTTACTTTTCGCTAAGGACTTAGTTGTTCTGAACACGGCCATCAGAGCTACTCCTTTTTGAAGTAAAAATCGTTCAGATATTAACCGATTTTAATAATCGCTGTCTATAATTTACCAATAGATTGATTCTTTTTTTTTTTTATATTAGATATATTGGATTCATCAAGATACAACTATGTCACAAGTTCAAGAAAAATATTCAAAAAAGCATGCACCATCTGAATGGCGTTATGAATTACGAATACGTTATTTACCACCGAGTATGCAAGAATTATATGAAAAAGATAACGTGACATTTCATTTTTTCTATGATCAAGTTCGTATTGATTATCTGGCAACGAATCGTACAAATATTGATGCTGATATCGCAATACAATTATGTTGTTTAGAGATACGTAATTATTTTAAAGATATGCCACAGATGGCATTAGATAAAAAATCAAATTTAGAATATTTAGAACGTGAAATTGGTTGGAATAAATTTTTACCAAAATGTATTACAGATACAATCAAACCAAAACAATTACGTAAATTAATACAACAGAATTTTAAAAAAGTATCAAATTTATCAGAACGTGATTGTCTATTACGCTTTTTTGAATTATTAAAAACACAATACAATTATGATGAGGAACGTTTTAGTGTTGATTTAGGATCATCATGGTCTATACCGGTTGAATTAGTTATTGGTCCACATTTAGGTATATCATACTTTACATTACGTGATACAAATCCAATGCGTATTGCTGATTTTGAGAAAATACAACAAATACAAATTGTATTAAGTGATTGTGATACACATAAAAAATTTATTTTACAAATACGTGTACAGGGTGCACAGGAAACATTATCAATTACATGTGACACATTGGAGAAAACTGAAAGTTTAGCTGATTTAATTGATGGTTATTGTCGTTTAATTAATAGTACACAAACATCGTTATGGAATCGTAAAGGTAATTATTAAAAGTTTTTAATAAAAGTTATTTTCAACAGAGTAAAATATTTATTATACTTATAATACAGTAAAAAATTATTTTAATCGTTAATTTGTTTCAAATTTGATTTTAATTCAATGTTGTTGAAGGTTAAAATAACTTACTGGGCATTTTGAATTTTATTTATATTTAAATACTGTATAGTGGCGGATTTACCGGGTAGGCAGTTGCTAGTTGCCTATGTCCTATTCCAGGGCCTAACGTAAATATATACCAAATTTCTTGAAAATTCGTTCAGCCTTTACGGGACTGAATGATAATAAACATACGCACACACCAAAGGCGTCCCGAAGTTCTTGGGGGCCCCGGTGCAAAACCTTCTTGGTGACCCCACCTGTAGAAAATTGACTTCTAAAACCAAAAAAACGTACGAATTTACTCTGTAGGAGTGCGCACAAATTTATTAAGTTCATAAGTATATACTTTTAATATCCGATTTTTTTTTTCTTATCACAAAATTATTCACATATTCTTAAACGAAATTATCGATCCATTTGCAAAACAATAGAATTTTCGAACGAGACAAATTTGTTTCATATTCTTTGACTCAATACAAACATAAAATGTCTTGAGGTTTTATAATTAGCAACCAAAATCATGATTTCTCGAAATTGAAAAAAATCATATCGGCCGTAATGAAAATAAATTGTCCCGTTCAAAAATTCCATTTGTTTGTTGTAATTGGTTCAAAAATTTCGTTTATGAAAGTATGGCTCTAATTTACTTTCTGGTAACATTCAATCTTATTATTAGTACTACATATTGAAGATAATTGAGAAGAGCTCTGCGAGCCCCTCATACCCGAGGACCTTGGTGCACCCTCGCGACGCCCCCTTACGTACATAACCCGCAAGACTGTAATAGTTTGAATTGATTTGAACAACAATATTGGATTAAAATTCATTCATGACGATTTTAATATTATTTTTTCCCATTAAAATTTTTATTCTAATCATGTGTAATATTCACAAGCTGCTATTTGGACTAATTTTCCATGTCCATGCAAAGGTTTGTGTTAGAAGTAATAATTATATTATTTAAGAAAAACCAACACATAATTTCCATTACGCTTCAATCATTTTATTTATTTAAAATTTCATAATAATTCATTGAATTTACAATGAACAGAATCACCTTTTAAATAGGTTTTTATATAGATTGCTAAGGTAGAAGACTAATATAAATGAATGTCAGAAAATACGGACTGAGAAAGTGTGCGTGAAAACAACCCCTTTTTCGCCAATAAAAGTCAAATTAACTTCTAGAAGGATAGTACTCATCAAAATAATCGGCCAGGTAGCCGCGCTTGTTAAGGCGCTCTACTTGGAACCGGGAGGTTATGAGTTCGAATCCCAACGTTGGCAGTTTGTCAATTAAAAAAAATTAATGGGGCGGTTAATTGACTAAACTGTCGGCGTATGGACAAGAACGAAGTAACCGGCTATGCTTGTGAAGGTTTTCTGCGGTTTCCTTCACGAATTCCAGATGAATATCGGCATAGTTCCTATCAGAGTCGGCTGCAGCCGTACATCCTACCAATTTCTAGTCTACACACAAAAATTCCTTCCACTCCACTCACATCCTCATATCCTTAGGCATCACAATGAACCTTATGATCAAAGTGTAGCCCGCCTAGGGCAGTTGCTACAATCTATCTATCTATGGAGCCAACTCCTTTTGAATAGGCATTTTAAAATTATGATAAGATTTCTTTGACAATTCATCTATTACCCGCTTCAGCCCATCTGTCTGCCTATATGCCCGACAATACGATAACTCAAAAACGAAAAAACATAGCGAGTTTAAATTTTGTGTGCGTTTTAAAAAGCCATCCAAGAAAAATTTTACTTCGCGATACATTCGTTTGTATATGATTTAATTAAGGACCTTTTATCATTCAATAAAAAATTGATCGTATTTTATAATTTTTAAGATACTTCACAACAAAAGAAAGAAGTCAATAAACATGGAACAATGTTGTCAGAAGATTATGCAGAAATTGTGGATGAGGAAGGGGATTACTCAACGCCAGCAAGTAAGTAGATAATAAAATTTTTGAATTTTGATATACAATTTTTGAATGCTAATTTGTATTTTAGCACGAAATTATGAATTAATACGTGATCAAATTGATTTGGGCGAAATTATTGGTGAGGGGCAATTTGGTGATGTTCATAAAGGTACTTATAAATCGTTACGTGATGGTTCAATTACACCAGTGGCTGTAAAAACATGTAAAGTGGAAGCGGATTTTGCTACAGCTGAAAAATTTTTGGAAGAAGCTTGTAAGTGAAATTTAATATATTATACGTATGTAACTAAGAGTAGACCTAAGACTTTACGGGTCTTTTCGAAGATAATCGTCACATTGGTTTCCTCCTCACGTTAATTTTTAATCGGAAACGTAAAGAAGAAGAATTTATTTTTGAATACTTTAATACAAAAGATATTAATCCAACAAAAAATATGAAAATCTTTTTATTTATTGTTTTAATATTCCAAACTTTGAGCATATTAAAGTATTATATGTTTATTAAGATTTAGACGCAAAATTATTACCGAAAACTATTAAACGGTACAAAGCTCAAAATATGATACATTTGAAAACCATAATCTAACCGATCTATTGGAAATTTCCAAACTATTTGTTTTATTTATTGAGATATACTAGTTGATAGTTATTAAACTAGGAACCTTACGCAAAGCTTTACTAAGATGTTACTAAACTCAGATAAGCTACATTACCCATAGCTTAATTGGAAGAGCGTTGGCTCGGATAGCTAAAGACCTGTGGTTCAGATCCCGATAGATGGGTATATTTTTTTCATACTGTATTAATTTAAATAAATATTTGACTTAAGAGTCTATATATTAAGCAAATTTAGGTGTTTCGTAATTTATATGTACACATGATCACAAAAGTAGCGCTCATTTTTCAAAATTATATAATTAATTTGTATCCATTCGGTTTTTGAAAACATGCTTCAGCTAAAAGTTCGTCGTGTAATGGTCCATAATTCACTCAGAGCTCGCAAGCGCTTTTATCCGCTAAACACATTTAAATGAAGTTTTTGCGTGGTCAAAGAGTAGAATGCTTTCTTTTTTCCCTTAACTGCAAGTTAATCCTCCCCCTTAAGGTTGTTATGAAAGTGGTGGGGATAAATCAACCAAAATTAATGATAAAGTTCGTGTAACTCAAAATACACGAATTCTAACCACGTTAGAAGATTTTTTAAATTAATTATTAATAAAATTATTATCAAATAAAAATAATAATATATAAAAAAAATTATTAAAAATTAAAAAAAAATTATTTTAATAATAATTTTATTATTATTTTTTATTTTAATTTTTATTAATAATTATTTATTTAATTTTAATTACACTGACGTTGCCAAGCCTACTGTGACAATCTAAAATATAAGTAGCTTTAGTACCATTTTTCGATCTATAAATTTAATTATCTCAGAAATCAAAAACAGGATTGTTTTGAAATTTGGTCCAGGTATTTATAAGACTTCGATAATTATTATGACAGTTTTTCATAAACCTGACATTTTTGGTACTCGAGATATAGATAGATTTTTGTATTAATGTTTTTACCGCCGAGTCCATTTAAGCTATGTAAAAATCTCTTAAAAATCGTAACATTTTTTACTGAAAAACTAAAAACAGGATCAAGTTCAAACTTTGACAGGATATTCTTTATTATTGAAATAATAAGCTGTCAAGTTTTGAAGAACCTGTCATTAAAATGAATTTTCTTCATTTTGTCAAAATACTTCTATCTTTGCTCCTCATGGCGTGTACACTCCCGTGAAAAAAATTTGAATAAATTGAAACATTCTAAGTGGTAGAGTAAGTTCAAACTTAAATGAGACACCATTCCTCTTTTGCGCAGAAATAAAAAATTGGAATGGGTAAAAATACACTAATGCTATTTAATATATGAAAAAGGGGAATTTAATATAATAATTCAATAAAGGGAAAAGATCTACTTTATCAATTATATAAAAAGAAATGGCATTATAATAAACATATCTTATATTTCATGTCTATTGGCTATGGCCATCGACAAAGATATTCACATATGCAAACTTCATAGTAAGAACGAGATGGCTATTATCAATAAAAGATTATATTTATTTATATACCAGTGGACATCAAACAAAATGCAAATGAACCAATGATGTAAATAGTGTGAAAATAAATTATAGAATTGATATTCAATAAAATTTTCGGATTTGTTATTAAATAAAATGTTTTTGACTAAGCAATTAAATTAATACTATAACTGTGCAGACCTCAGGCCAACGTTTAAGTACAAGTAATTAAAATTCTATTACATTACCTTTAAATTATTATCATAATTTAACCCATTATGATTGTCGGCTATAATCTATATTAAATAAAAATCGCCTAGCCAAAATTATTCTTTGATAAATTTCAATTCTTTTATTAAGAATTCTTTAATCCTGTTGTAATATAATAGAATTTTAATTACTTGTACTTAAACGTTGGCCTGAGGTCTGCCAATGTTTTTGTAACAAGGAATTATAATTCTATTATATTATATTATATGACAGGATTAAAAATATTATTATTATAACAGGATTAAAAAATTCTTAATAAAATAATTAAAATTTATTAAAGAATAATTCTGGCTAGGCGATTTTTATTTAATAAAGCCGACAATCATAATTTAACCTAAAAATTATGACTACATATTTTACCTGAATTAAAGAACAATAAATTTTTTTTTTTTCGGAGTATAAATAAAAACAAATGTTTGAATTTTTCATAAAATTAAATTTTATTTGTGGATTCACACTTAAGTTCACACGAAGCTGGTTGAGATTCACTGGATTAGTTGTTAACACACAAAAGTGTACAATGATAATGATATACTACTTCACCCTAAATATCACATAGACTAGGTCCAAAAAAAATGTGTTTCTGCGACTGTCTCATTTAAGTTTGAACTTACTCTACTGTATGTAAATATATATACGATAATATTTACACTTAGAATGTCAATTAGTGTTACAAATGTATTGCATTTGAGTATACTTAAAAACTAACTAGTTAAAAAACCAATAAGAAAAGATAATCATTTAACATACTCGCTCTGCTCCCAAGGGGGCCCCTTTGACCCCGAGGGGGCCTTCGGCCTTGGCTCCCCATCACAGAAAATAACATTACATTAATTGTAAAAAGTTTTTTGGGAGTGTTTTTCCGATTTTCCGGAGGGTTGCAATGAAAAAATTAAAGTTTTCCGATTGTTCCCGCCGGTTTTAAGCAATTTCGCGTCGAACGCAAAAAACCGCATCTTTCTAGCATGTCTAGAAGTACCTTAGAATTTGTATAGATTAGTGTGTCAGTCAGCTTCACTTAGGGCTATATATTATATTAGACTAACCTTATACATGTCCATTAGACAACAAAGTAAACACTAAAACTACTAAATAAGAACCCTGTTTGTTGGTTCTTTATCTATGAAATTTTAGGTAGAAAGAGAAGTTTTGGTGTTCTATGTATACAAAAGTAAACTATAGAATCAATGTTTTATTATGATATGCTTTTAATCATGTTTTTCTTGTTATAGATATTATGCAACAATTTGATCATCCACATATTATTAAATTAATTGGTGTTTGTTCACAAAATCCAATTTGGATTGTTATGGAATTAGCTAAAATTGGTGAACTTCGAGCCTACTTACAACAAAATAAACAAAGACTTGATTTAGGTCACTTACTATTATATTCATTTCAATTGTCAACAGCTTTAAGTTATTTAGAATCTAAGAAATTTGTTCATCGTGATATTGGTAAGTGATAGATTTCCGTTTGTTACAGTAAGATTTCGTTGTTCATTCCTATATGTTCTTTTTACCCTAAATTGATCCAAGAAAAGTTAATTTAAGGCTCTCTATATTTGTGTGGAAAAAGCTATACAGCTAAAGGTAGATTTTTTCTACAGTGAACAATTTCCCATTTATATTTTTGTATTTGGTATGCATTAAGAATGAATTTTTTTTCCTAGCTGCAAGAAATGTTCTTGTATCATCACCAAATTGTGTAAAACTAGCTGATTTTGGTTTATCACGTTGGGTAGAAGAACAAAGTTATTATAAAGCTTCCAAATGTGTGCTACCCATTAAATGGATGGCGCCAGAGTCAATAAATTTCCGTCGATTTACAACGGCTAGTGATGTATGGATGTTTGGTGTATGTATGTGGGAAATATTAATGTTTGGTATAAAACCATTTCAAGGTGTAAAAAATACAGATGTTATTGGTAAAATTGAAAATGGTGAACGTTTAGCATTGCCAGCAAATTGTCCGCCACGTTTATATTCGTTAATGAGTCAATGTTGGTGTTATGAACCAAGTAAACGGCCTACATTTAAAAATATTAAAGAAGTCTTAAAGTAAGTATATTATACGATAGCTGTTAGTCGCATTTATATATAAATTTCATGAATACAAAGACAAAACACAACAATACTACACCGAATTAAAAATTTCCATAAGTATTTCTTTAATGTTTTACTTGTCAAATAAATATAATAGACAACAAAATAATAACTTATCATGACAATTCTCCGAATATAACGTAGTATATTACTTTTAACCTCAACTTTGTTATTTATTCCACAATATTGTGCCTCTCTACTTAATCCGTTTAAATCCGGTCAGCACTTTAGGCTTAATTGAGCCACAGACATCCAAACAAACTTACTTTCACATTTCTAATATAAGAAAGATAAGATAAAGCCAAAATTATACTAATTTGACTAAATTATCAATTTCAACATTTCGCTAATATATATTTATACCCGGTATATAAAGGGGTGGCGCTTAAGTAATGTTATGATTTATTTAATGAATGCGTATTTATGCATCATTTGGTTTTAACTCGTGAACCAATTGAATCTTATATGGAAAAGGTGTAACGTATGTAAAATTCTTTGCAAACACCACCTAGACATCACCAACTGCTGAGAACGTCACCTGGTGGAAGTTTCGGGTTTTTTTTGTCAACATTTGCTTGCACCCGAGTAATGTCCACATCATTTCGAACTGCACAAGGTCTTCCAGCACGCGAAAGATCACATGCAGCCCCATGTTGCCGAAAACGCTGAACCAATCGGTAAATTGTCGGAACATGAAAGAAATTTTGATATGATCTTTGTGTCTGAATAATCGAATGCTGACTTTCAAAATAAAATTGAACAACTTTGGTTCTTTGTTCTGTGCTGAGTCTTTCCATCGTAAAATTTATTCACTCATAATGTTACTTATGCGCCACCCTATATATAAAAAATACAAGAGTATATTAAGTTTAGTCCTGACCATATAATGGTTGAAAATATTGATCGCAGAACAAAATTTTTGGTATAGGTGTTCACATAATGATCTAATTAGTCCATTTTCATGTGCCCGTATGTCCTTCTGCCTAAATGGGCAGTTAGGCGATGGGGAAAATATCTATCTTTGAAAACATAAAAGATAGAAGAAAAGTTTAAAGACAAAAAATATTCGTTTTTTAAAATAAACAACTTTTGTTTATTGATAAGCTGAATAGTTTTGCAACAATTTCAGCTCAAAAAAACAATAATAAACAGTTTACGCATTGATAATGAACTCAGTATATACCGGGTATTTAAATAATTAAGTTAGTTGTTATTTTCACATGTTTTCTAGGTAATTTTTAGTGTATTACCATGAAATATCAAATGATTATTTAATAAAAATAATTAATATCCGTTATGCTCTAAATTATTACTTAATCTTTAAAAATTTCTTGATATTTAAATGAAATTTTTAGTGAAATTTTAATGGAAGAACAGTCACAACAGCAGGAAACGATGCGGCGAGAGAATAGACGCGTTCAAGCGATGTCATGGGGTTCTGGTTTAATGGATGAAGCACCACCAAAACCAAGTCGATTACCTCTTCAAGGTAATATTTTTATTAACTTTTTTTGAAAATGTTTTAAAATAATTAGAAAGAATGGAAATGATTTTTCTGCTCCTACTAAAAAAATGCACCTTTTGAAACTTTTGATTATGAAATCATACAATCATAAATTAAAATATTTAAATCAATTTATTTTTGTAGGTGTTGATTCTACATCCACAAATAGTTTGTCATCGTCGCTGGGAGTGAATTTAAGTCCTGTATCACAAACCGGCGGTCCACAAACATATATTGTTGCACAAAATCCAGAAGTATTAAAACATTTATTACGTGAAAATGAAAGTCGTGGATTATGCCCATCAGCATACACAACACCTGCATCGGTATTTAACACCTTAGCAGTTGATTTCGTTGAAAAAGATCAAGGTCCCGTTCTAGCTACAGCTCCCATACCCGTCCAAACTATACACAATTTAGATCCAATTATAACTGAAACACCAGCAATACCAACTAACACAACCACAACCGTTAATAGTGGTGATGACATTGGTCTAAAATCACAATCCTCTAGTCAAAAATCTAGTCCACAACATTCATCGCCAAAAATGAATTCGTTAGATCGTAAAAATATGTCACCAAATTCACGTATGAGTTCGTTAGAACGTGGCGTTGGTTCAAAATTTAGTTCGCTAGATAAAAATTTATATAAGAAAAGTTCATTAGAGCGTGTTTCCAAACATAATTCTCTTGAACGTGACAATAGAAGTTGTCGATCATTTGATTCTGATTCACGTAATACTTCGAAGACAAACTCGTTAGAACGTAGTATGACTAAAACGTCAGTTGATTCTAGTCCAATGTCAACATCATCGTCACATGTTCTCGAACAACAACATAACACAATGTACTCATCATGTTCCAAAAAAATTGAGAATTTATCACATTGTGAACAAAATATTCCCATACGACAATATCCTTGTTTCCAACAAAGAGTTGCCACTGAATATGTTTATCAAGATCAACAACCAGAAAATATTTACGATTTTGGTGGGGCAAATGTTAAAAGTTGTGCTCATATAAAAAATAATCAACATTTTGCTCAATATCCTACTGCTGTTCCAAATAAATATATTTTACCCCAATATCATGATAATGTTGACATTCAGCATTGCACCGCATCACAAATTGCTCAACAACACCAACAATTACCACCACCATCGCGTTTAAAACATCAACAATTTAGTGTTACACAAAGTCGTCCAATACAAAATTCGAATCAACCACAGGTGTGAGATTAATAATTCGCATACAATGAGTGACAAAATGATTTTTTTCTTTGTTTTTTTTGTGTGCACTTTGACGAACAAAACAGCATGTAACGTTAATTTTTGTTTTTGCATCAAACAAATTTTGTTTTGTTTTTAAAGTGAAACTTCTTTACGCGAATAATTCATATTTTTCTGTTGCCTTTTAAGTTATTTTTTTTAAATATAATTCTTTCAAAAGATATTTGTCTATTTAGATGTTATGTGTCTTAAGATTCGAGCGTAAGTGTAGCCATAAACACACTACAAAGAAGGGTCAATCTATGTTCATATTTGTACACGGAGCTTCGTTAAAATTTTGTATTTATCAATGGTCTTGTTCAGAACAACGAAGTTCTTAGTAAACCAAGTAAGTTAATAAGTATAACTAACTTGGTTTTTTGCCAGGACATTTGACAGATATTAAGAAACTTAGATTGATGACGCCATTTTGCTTAATAAGTGCTGCTAAATTTGGAATTTTTCCCCTAAGTTTAGTGGATTTAATAAAGTCTAGTAGAAAATCTTGATGATTTATTCGTGGGATTTATTTTTTAATTTTTGTATTAAAATTGAATATAACGAATGAGAATACGAAATGTTTATTTATACTCGATACATGATGGCATACATTTTTTCATATTATTAAATCCACTAAATTTAGGGGAAAATTCTGCAGGAAATTTATGGCAATATACAAATATTATAATTCACAGTTGTTTCACATGCAAAACTCTTAAAAGAAGTTTCACTTTTAACGTGTAATCCTTAAAGCACTCGCTCTTTTATTACGCTCTTTTATTAATTATCGAACAAAATAAGTAGTTTGTTTTTTTTTTGAGTGTTTTAAATCAAATATTGTCTTTGTAGCTTGAAATGATTTGCAGTATCCCCATGCCTGCATTTTACAACAAAATGCATGTTTTTTTAATTATGTTCCTTATCAATATCCTTTTATTGTGTGCATCCATTCCCCTTTTAATTCCTAACATTAATATATTTAGTAGAAATTATGTAATTTGATTTGATTTTTTTAAATTGCATTTTAAAAACAATTAACTTTTTAATGAATCAACAATTATTTGGATTTATTGAATTTAATTTTATCCTTTGGTTTCTAAGTTATTTGAAATAACTGGGGACGATAAAGAAATACAATTATAACACTGATTCTTTCATTCTGAAGGATTCCATTTAAAGAAATAAGGAAGATAATTTTTTTTTCTATATCATCCAACTTTAGTTTTTTAAATGGAAATATCTATTTTTATTATTTTATTCGAAGGGTAAAAACATACTTTTTGTTTAGAACATGTATAATGTTATAAAATATACACTTTAAGATTGTACACGCAGTGTCAGATAACAAAACAAAGATAATATATATACAACAGAGTCTCACTAAACCGGCACTATTAAAAACTAGAGAGTGCCGGATTATTGGAATGTTCGGATTACTGGATTGTATAGAAAAATTCATAATAATTCAGATATTAAACTAGAATGTGTGCTATGTGAAGTTTTTAGTTCACACTGATGCCGGAGTGCGGGCGCTCAGCGGGAGTAGGGGTGCCGGATTATTGGACGTGCCGGATTAGTGAGATTATATATATATATATATATATATATATATATATATATATATATATATATATATATATATATATATATATATATATATATATATATATATATATATATATATATATATATATATATATATATATATGAGCTGAATTTTGACATAAATTAATTTTGAGAGAGATTACATTCCAATTTTTGAAAACTAATACCTAGATAGATAGATTGTAGCGGTTGCCCTGGATGGGCTACACTTCGACCCGAAGATCCATTATGATGCCTAAGGATGTAAGGATGTGAGTGGAGGATAAGGAATTTTGTGTGTAGACTAGGAATTGGTAGGGTGTGCGGCTGCAGCTGACTGATAGGAACTATACCGATATTCATCTGGAGTTAGCGAAGGAAACTGCAGAAAACCTTCACAAGCATAGCCGGTCACTTCGTTCTTGTCCATACGCCGACAGTTTAGTCAATTAACCGCTCCTTTTTTTTGTTAATAATTGACAAACTGCCGATGTCGAGATTCAAACCCATAACTTCCCAGTTCCAAGTGGACATAACGCCTCAGACATAACGCCTTAAACCGATCGACCACTTGGACGGTGACTAATACCTAAGAAACTTAACTGCAGATCTCTCTTAAAATTAATTTATGTGTATTTACTATTTATTAATAACATATTCAAAATTCAGCTCGTTATCTTTACTTTGCATTGTAAAAGACCTTAAAGACAAAAATAGCAATTTTTAAAGTCGACTATCTTGAAAAATCGATACAAAATAACAAAATGTTAAAAAAAAAAATTTTTTTTTACTCAACTTTCGACTAAACCAATAAATAAGCAGGGGTTTCTACTAAAAAAAACGAAGTAGATTCTGCAACTTTAAAAGAAAAATTTTTCATGAATTTTTCACTTTCGAATGGTATTAGCATAGGGAAAAGCGTTATTAACTTCCCTTTTGTGTGAAAATTCTCAATTGAACCACGAATTACTTTATATTCTTTGTAAATTTAATAATTCCAAATATAATGTATAGAAATTTCGTATTTTTCTATTAATAAAATCATAAATTCATTATAAATTTATTATTTTTCAGGCATTACATAGTTTTCAAAGTGTACAAAGTAATTTATATGGTGATGATATGTTAGATCGTAATCATGATAATAGTTTAGATTATGAACAACAATTATTAGAACAAAGACTTCAAAAACAATTACGTGAATCCGAAGAGGATTCAAAATGGTTACAAGAAGAAGAAATTAATTTGGTAAGTTCTACTCATGTAAAACTCGAGTATTTTAAAATAAAATTGTTTATTTGCTAGCACTAATACTCGAATTGGGATTCCTCCATAAATGATGCGCACTTAAGATAGATAGATAGATATATCTTGAGGTCTAAAAAGTACTGTACTTCGACCTTATGGTCCATTGTACTCCTCTTCTATTTCAGTCTGAAGAGATTCACTTCTCCCATATTTTGGCAATAGTCAGGAGCTTGCTGACCAGGTCTTCCTGAAGGTTCATATATTCGGGGTGAGATGCACCGAATATCTTGTATCTGCTGTAACCTAGAGGTTCGCAGTTAAAGATAATGTGGCTGGATGCTTCTTTCTCCTCGCCACACAATCTGCACATAATGGACCCGTTATGGAGTCCCATTGTGTGTAGATGCTTCCGCAGGGGATAATAACCGGTAATGAATCCGGTAACCTGACGCAGGGTATTCCGACTCCCTTCTTTGCTAAGGTATCTGCTTTTTCGTTTCCTTCGAAACCACTGTGACCCGGCACCCAGATCAATTTAACGTTGTTCCGTTTTGCCAGCTCCAGCAGTTCCTCCAGACAATCCCTGACTACCCCTGAGGTGACCTCAGTTCCAGACAAGGCTTTTAGAGCAGATTGAGGCTTATGTTTGCTTTGGGTCTTTCACCGTAGATTCCCGCCTCGATCCCTTCCCCAGTTTTGGAGCCGTATGTATACCAAACGATTCCTTTCTTGAGATAGGGTAGTTCTCCTTCCGTCCGCTTGTCCCTATCACAGACTACAGTGAAAGGTTTTTAGAAGGAGTATATTTTGGGAAGTATATCTGTGCCCTTTTCAAAAACGTGGTCTGAGATGGTTGATGTTCCCACGATCCTTGCATGTCCCACCTGATTTTTTGTAATCCAGTTATTTTTGCAAGATAGTATATAGGCGCTGGATCTCGCTTTAGCTATTACAATGTTTAGCGGAGTCAACCCTAATATGATTTCCATGGTAGCTGTGGGTGTACATGGATCCAGTAATGCACAAACAGGCCAGTCTTTGGATCCTGGATAGCCTTGTGCATGCTGTTATTTCATTAACCTATGCACATTTTCATCCCTCCACAGCGGCGTTAAGTCCTTAAAAAATCAATAAAATTAGAAAAATAAAAGGCTAAAATTATTCATAATAAAATACTCTACAAAAAACATGTGGTGTGTTTTTTGGTTAAATTTGACCAAAGAAAAGTTGAAAACCTCTATATGAGATTATGAGAGAGTTGTTTTTCACCCCTAGACCTCTAAATCTGTGCCAAATTCAAATAAAAAGTGTATTTACATATCTATCACTGTTTCCTGTATTTTTTATACATCTGTCAGTGAGAAAAATCGATCCTGCATCACTATAAATGAGAAACTTGCTTAAGTCAAAAACCTCCATAAGCGAAAAAAAGATCAGTCCTTTGAACTCTCGTTCATCCATGTTTTACTGTATGTATGTCTACAATATATTTTATAGAAACATTACTCAAACCAAAAAGCAGCATCGCAAGCTTGTAATTTATACTTAATTATACATGAGCACATGTTATACGAGGATACGGTTGCGACAATTATATAAAGACAAAACAGTCGAAAATATACATCTAGCTGGAGAAATTAGCAGTTCGCTACAAAAAATAAACACTGAAGTACATATATATCCACTTTTCAAACTAATCACAGTACGACGGTGCTAAGCGGAGTACAGGTTTTTCCGTTACATATCTTATGACTGATCAAAAGATATATTTAAAAATGTTTAACCAGTTTTGGTATAAACTAATGTTTAACTTATTTTTTTGATGCGTAAAAGCATGAAGAATAGATATATTAGGAGATTGAACGACATAGGCAATTCGTCTGTTTTTGTGTCCTCAAAAACGTGTAGAGATCATAGTTATTATTTTCGCCACTAGCGGCAGTTCGAATCTGCCCGTACGGAATTATTATTATTATTACATATTAAAATCAACGGTTATCACATCTTACAAATAAAAATTGTAAGTATAAAAATTGTTTAATTTTATAAATGTGAAAAAATGGGACGATGTTGTACAGGGAAAGCATAGATATACTGTTATATATCTATGAGTGGAAGGTTGTTTAAGGTTAGGAATGCGTGTCTGCATTTACGAAAGGAATATGGTCTGTAATTACCGGTTTTGTCATCTTTCTTTATCTAATATATGTTAGTATTGTAAACATATATTTGTATATTATTATTAATTGCAATTATCACTATGATTCTTCATCTTTTAATTTATTGCAGATTATTAAGAATTCTCTATTAATATTTATTTAATTATTACTTGATAATCGAAAACAATTTTTTATTATCTATAAAACTAAGACTTCTTATTAACTGAATGAAAGTGATTTCTTGGCGCCTACATTTAAACATTTAAATTCCGTACGGCACTGAGACCAGTGACCCCTACTGATAAAAGATAGTTACACCAATTCTTGACCGTTTTTTTAACATTACGTTCGCTCTCCTAATATATCTATTCTTCATGCGTAAAAGTTAGTTTTAATAATTTCATGATAGTCAATAATTGTATTATTTCGGTTTACGAACATTTCATTTAGTCCTTAATAATTTTTAGGATTTTTCCGGGTACATTTTTCAAATTAATTTGTAAAAAAAATAACACTAGTATACTAAATCTGTTTTATTTTTACAGAAAAAACGCTTATCAATTATTACAACTATGTCAGAGAATTCAGATTCTACGGAAACATTACCAACAAGTCCAAAAAATACCTACAGTAACAGTAATCCATGTTTAACAGCAACACATGGACAAAAAATTCCATCAAGTATACAAAACTTAAGTAATAGCTTTTCAAATGTTAATTTGAATAGTTCCGTTAATCATCAGTTCTATTCAGGTGGTGGTGGAACATCATCTCAAACTAGTTCTAAAAGTCATTCACCAGCGAATTCGGCATGTAGTACATTAACAATGACAAAAAGTGATCATCATCATTATCAATGTGAATCTCCAAGTCAACAGTCATTATCAATTGAAAATGATGAAACACGATCAAATGATCAATCTGGATCGGATAAATCTGTAATTAAGGTAAAATTAAATGTTTCATCTTTTTGACGTGAATACGTTTATAAATTTGATATATAGGGGGGTAATTCAAAAAACTGATGATAACAAAATCGGGGGATAGAGTTTGGTGTTGCAGCTACAAAACTATCTGCTACATCAAAAATATAATTACACCACAAGATAGCTAAAGGTTCAAAGAACTCGTTACGCTGAGTTAGGACTGTGCGACGCATCACGCGCGGTGGAGGAGGAAGCGCCTCTAGTTTGAGGTTGTTTTACTGCGTCACATAATTTTCGTTTGGTATAACTTTTGACTCAGAGAAGCTACGACGTTCGTTTTAGTTTCAATCGACAGCACACGGCCGTGTCCAAGACACAGCCACTCCCCCCTTTTTCAGTTTTTGTTCAACTTTGTCTACTCGTAAAATCTGTAATCAATATAGCACTCGGCACCTAATTTAATCAAAATCTTATAGTATTCGAATGACAAGGCAATTTAATATCTACCTCAAAATGTCAATTCAATAGCAAAAACGATACCGATGTTCTTTAATAGATTTTTGTGTACACAGATACCTTAGTACTCCATTGCAAACGCGTTCCTGTAATTAGCCGTTTTCTTCAGAAGATTCAAAAAAAAAAACACAAAAGGTATTGGGAACTCTAGCACATGGAGATGCTCTCTGGTGGGTAGATTATAAACTAGAGCTAAAAGGTCGATATTTGCTGCCCCATCCTCCTTGACATATTTTTCGGTCTACAAGCTTAGTGGTCGCACTCTGGTGAACTTAGTAACTACTGCTATTCGGTTATATATTAAGCTCCGCACCATGCCAGAGGTCCCAGTATCAATTAGTATAAATAAACTGATTTTTTTCGAATATAACATCGTTAAAAAATTACTAACCTTTGATAAAGTTACCTCTAACGGATTCGGGTTTTCAACTGTTGGACATTAAAATTAATAAAATGTTTAGTACAAACATAAATATGTTTTTTTTTATCTTTTCAACTGTTAAATCCGTTCTTCGTGATAAATAGATCCACTCCAAATGCTTTGGTAGTAACTTTACGGTTCTATATAAGGCACAAAAATGCACTCTTACATTACTTTAATAACAATATCAAAATGTTTTTATCTCCTCCCGTGCTGCCTATGTTGGTTTTTTTTTCGAGAAAAATAGTTAGTCACCACTCTATCGACTTCAACAGAACGATCGAACCTATATTTGTCCAAAGCAACCATCGCTATGGTCGATTACACACATGACAGATGTTTCCGAAACCCACTGATGTTAAGTAAATTAGAGCTTATACGTTAAACGAAAAAACAAAACGATCGATCAATTTGCCGTTGAATGTCACTAGAGTCAACGGAAGTTTTACCGTCACCTTGAACAAATGGCGTCCGTGACCGAATGCACGTTTACACAGATGACTATTTTCTACTGTTTAGTTATTAGCTCAGTGTGATTTGAACTTTCGTGTTCACAGTTGTATCAATATTTTCGTATCAGGTTGCGTACGTCAATATATTCGTATCAATAGTTTTATGAACATGAGTCACCAGTGCCGAATTAACAACTGGGGGGGAGGCCTATAGGCACATTTCTTGTGGGGGCCTCGTTAAGGGCGGGGAAAATAAGTCATTTTCATTTGCTTTCAGCAATCATAAAAATGAAGTTGAATGAATTTTTGAATCTGGTGAATGGTCAGGAGATTAATAAATTAATTCAAATACTTTTTTTTTTCATTTTATGTAATATTTTAATATAATAATTGTCTTTTGGTTGATTCGACTAGTATGATTCATTTAAAATTAAATTATTACGTACACTTAAATAAGTGTACGTAATAATTTTTTTCAAAGTTGTGGGGACCATGCCTAGTTGGCCTAGTCTATAATCCGACACGGTGAGTCACATTATTGATAATGAAATTTTTATTTCATTAATCGAAGAGAGACCTTTTGTGGGATAAAACTCTCGAAATTTCCAAGAATAGAAACGCATGAAATATAGACCTTTGATCTCAAAGTAGAACCGTCAAAAGCCAAATAGATCTTAGATAGATCTATTTAACTTGTGTGGAATTCTTTGATCATTAACAGTGATTCAAATTAAGTAGACATGTTTTTCTTTCAAGGATAGTTCATTTTTTAATTACTTATTTTAATTTTCTAGAAAGTTGAACCGACACCAACAGCTGATTTAGATCGTTCCAATGATAAAGTTTACGATTGTACTACGCAAGTAGTGAAAGCAATTATGGCATTATCACAAGGTGTACAACAAGCGTTTGCACATCAATATTTAGAATTAGTACGAAAAGTTGGTTTAGAATTGAAAGCATTACTTACAAGTGTTGATTCATTGGTATCAATATTCCCAGCAGCAGCATACAGGGAAGTGGAAATGGCTCATAAAGTATTATCAAAAGATATGGCTGAATTAGTGAATGCAATGAAATTAGCACAAAATTATGCTAATACTACTCTGGATGCTGAATATAGAAAGTATGTATTATTCGTTCTTTTTATGATTTCAATAATACCTTCCATTAGGGTCAGGCCCGGACTTGAGACCCAGGGCCCCTAGGCACTTGGCATTTGGGGCCCCCTCATCTTGAAGCTATTTTGGAAATTTAGCGAATTAAATTATGATGTTTATTTATAACTAGCATTACCCGTCGCGGCTTCTCACGCAAAAATTATGTAACGCTCTTATAACCAAGTAACATAATATTTTCTCCCGTCAAGGACTGATAAATTATACACCTATACATCAATAAATTATACAACTATACCTTTCTCATGAATCATTTTTATAATATGTAAGGACCAATGTATACAAAAACTTGACAAATTATATACTAAAACCTTCCTCGAGAACCACTCTATCTATTGGTGAAAACAGCATGAAAATCGGTGCAGTAGTTTTTGAGTTTATCGCAAACAGACAGAGAGACAGATGCGGGGAGGATTTTTTTAAATAATATGTAGTGATAATTAAAGTCGATTAAAAAAGATTGATTGACAATTTTTTTTTTCTGCAAGCGTTGTCAGACATTGCGAACTGAAATCGCCAAAGATTAAACTTTTTGTCGCTCAAATTAAATATTTTCATATGTTTCATACATTTTGAACTTCTGCGTGTAATGTCGCAAAATTGAATTTACAAAATCGCACAAATTATGATTTTATATAGAGTTTGTATAAAATTTTAAAGAATTTACGATTTTAAGTGTCACTCAAAAATGTTTTGCGACCTCGGTAGCGAAAAATTTGCTATCCTGGCAACACTACTGGCCGCGTATTCATACAAGACCAATATCATGAGTTCTTATATCAAACCATGAAGAATAGATAAATAGGAGATTGAACGACATAGGCAATTCGTCTGTTTTTTCGTCCTCAAAAACGTGTAGAGATCATAGTTATTATTTTCGCCACTAGCGGCAGTGCGAATATACCCGTACGGAATTATTATTACATATTAAAATCAACGGTTATCGCATCTTACAAATAAAAATTGTAAGTATAAAAATTGTTTAATTTTATAAATGTGAAAAAATGGGACGATGTTGTACAGGGAAAGCATAGATATACTGCTATATATCTATGAGTGAAAGGTTGTTTAAGGTTAGGAATGCGTGTCTGCATTTACGAAAGGAATATGGTCTGTAATTACCGGTTTTGTCATCTTCTTTCTTTATCTAATATATGTTAGTATTGTAAACATATATTTGTATATTATTATTAATTGCAATTATCACTATGATTCTTCATCTTTTAATTTATTGCAGATTATTAAGAATTCTCTATTATTAATATTTATTTAATTATTACTTGATAATCGAAAACAATTTTTTATTATCTATAAAACTAAGACTTCTTATTAACTGAATGAAAGTGATTTCTTGGCGCCTACATTTAAACATTTAAATTCCGTACGGCACTGAGACCAGTGACCCCTACTGATAAAAGATAGTTACACCAATTCTTGACCGTTTTTTTAACATTACGTTCGCTCTCCTAATATATCTATTCTTCATGTATCAAACAAAGAGATAGGTACTAGGCCGGCTGCCAGCCAGTTAAGAGTCCGCGCTTGCGAGCGAGATGAACGACCGTATCTCAACTCTTTCTTATGGCAGAACGGTCGCCTGCGTTCAGGTAGATGACCTATTTTTGTTTGACATTTTGGTTAACAAGTGCAAAAGTAAGACTGCCAACTTTTAAATAGCTCGAGTAATATCGTTGCAAGACTTTTAAGTTAATATTTTCTATAAAGCTTTTTAATAAGGCAAGCCAGGCTTTTGAGCTTATATGAAGGTTTCGCCACACTTTTAATTTTATTTAAAAAAAGGAGTCGAGCGATTTGACAAAAAGCTAGGACAATGTAAAATGATGTTATATTTATATTATGAAAAAAAAAATTATTGACCGTTTAATTATTGTAATAGATTAACGAAAAGATTGACATTTTTATATAATTCAAACGAACCTGTATACGAAGTACATTCAAGTCAAAAAAGTATAGTATACAATCTCAGTCTATTCATATTAATGTGTGTTCTGAGTTGAAAGTTTTTAACACGATTACTGCAAGATAACTACCTAATAATACGAATCTTGACTGTATACGAGATACATTAAAATCTAAAAATTATAGTCTACAATTTCAGTCTATTCATATAAATGATGTGTGTTCTGAACTGACACTTTTTAACACGATTACTGCAAGGAAACTATCAAATAATACGGCCCAATAATACGACTGTGTACGAGGTACATTCAAATCTAAAAAGTATACTATATAATCTCATTTGAGCTGAAACTTTTTAATACAGCTATTTTACCGACCTCTGCCTCAGTAACAGTATCTATATCAATCAACTTTAGCAGATAAACTAAGAATTTTTGACATTAACCACACAAGTTATCACAACGCATAAAACATAAATTGCTGACAAAATGTATAGTTTTACGTCAACCACACGAAGTATATATACAGGAGTCTGAACGTAATCAAAGAACACAATATACATAGAAGCGTATAAGTACGATTTTTGTGTCACTTAAAATTTTTAGTACCTATGATGACCACTAGATGACAATAGCTGTTCGATTTCGGTATTTAGTGCCATTATCAGCACAACCAACTGTACTTTGGCAGAACTTAGTACCAGTTGTCCGGATCACATCGAAGCGTGGATGTACTTCAAATTTATATTAAAAGGGAATCCACCAATATTGATGAAATTTTTATGAATTTTTAGAATTAATTAGTCAAAATTTTTTAACTTTTTTTACAAGCTGTATAAAATATTAATATTTGTTATATTTAAAAAACTTATATTTAAAGCGTATTCTTTTAAAATAGTGAAACTACAAAAACAAATATTAATATTTTATAAAGCTTGTAAAAAAAAATTAAAAAATTTTGACTAATGAATTCTAAAATTTCATTAATATTAGTGGACTCCCTTTTAATATAAATTTGAAGTACATTCCCGCTTCGATGTGATCCGACCAACTGGTACTAAGTTCTGCCAAAGAATACAGTTGGTTGTTCTGGTAATGGCACTAAATAGTCTAGTGGTCAGAATACGTACTAAAAATTTTAGGTGACACAAAAATCGTACTTATACGCTTCTATGTATGAGGCACACATCACGAACTATAGATTTCATAATCAATAGAGCGCGCTACTTCTCAAGAAGTACTAATAATAGTGGTTGTTTTCCATATTTTAACATAGAGCCACGGAGTGTGTGACATACTGTGTATATACACAACAAAGCATGTTGTGTGTAAGAAAGTGCGATAAATGGAACCTCGGTGACTGTGTGTTAAATGGGTAGTAACCATTAACGGTATCTAATATATGTAATACTACCATATGGTCAGTTTTTATAAGTGGAAGCTGTTCCAACATTGTGAGACAGATAGTGTCTCGTGTTCTCTATCCTCCGAGCGAAATATTGTCAGCTCTACATGCTTTTTTATTGCATAAATAACACGAGTAAACCAGTTTATGTTCCCACTACCGATATTTTAGAGAATTATCAAGCATATACAGTATGGGCGAGGTGTTTCGGAGGAGGAGATTACTCTCTCTCGGAGGAGAGAGAGAAAAATATAATCGGCATCCTAATGTTGGGACATTCTTTCCTATACCAACTGACCATATTATAGAGTACTACATATATGCGGTATCTCTTAAACATAAGCGTCACGAGTGGCCAAAATATAAACTATCATCATCACCCATTTTTGTGTACGTAAATATATAAAATTTCAAATTCGCCCCAATACCTAGATTAGTTTTTGTATTATAAATACGTATTTCGACTACAAAGTAGTCATCATCAGTATAAATTAGTTAGTCGTAATTTACTCTTTGACAATTAGAAATAGATACAAAATCGAAATCAATAAAATTTCAAATTCACGGGAGTTTCATGGGAGTGTACACGCCATGAGGAGCAAAGATAGAAGTATTTTGACAAAAAATTGTGTATATGATAAATTCTATCTTAAAAATATGAACAAAAATGTATGAAGAGACTTTTTAGGGTTGTTATGAAGAAAATTCAATTTAATGGCAGGTTCTTCAAAACTTGACAGCTTATTATTTCAATAATAAAGAATACCATTATATTATCGAATGATAATTAGTGAGAACTCTAGGTTTTTGAAATAAAATTTCAAATTCGCCCCCTTTACCTAGATCAGTTTTTTGTATTATAAATACGTATTTCGACTACAATGTAGTCATCATCAGTATAAATTAGCTAGTCGTACTTTACTCTTTGACAATTAGAAATAGATATAAAGTCGAGATCAATAGACAAAAATAAAAATAAATAGAAAATTAACTAGATTAAAATATACTAGATTTAAAATATAACAAATTTTAAATTATATTGAAATTACTCTTGTTGAAATTTCCTTCATTCACATTAATTCCTGTTAATTTTACTCTTATTAAAATTACTCTTATATTGTCTCAGGATATGTTATTCGTTGCTAATTTGGTGACAGTTTCACCTAGTGAAATTGAATGAAAGTAATTTTAACAAGAGTAATTTCAATAAAATTTATTATATTTTAATTTATTTTGTTTAATTTTTATTTTTGTCTATTGATTTCGATTTTCTATCTTTTTCTAATTGTCAAAGAGTTAATTACGACTAACTAATTTATACTGATGATGACTGACTACTTTGTAGTCGAAATACGTATTTATAATACAAAATCTGATCTAGGTATTGGGGCGAATTTTAAATTATATTTCAAAAAACTAGAGTTCTCATTAATTATCATTTGATAATCTAAGATTTACGTAAATACAGTTAAAAATCGTATACTGTTCGGACTCTTTTATATCTATACTTCGTGGCTTACCATATCATACAAATCGAACTATCTACACCTATTAAATATTTTAGTAAATATTATTATGTATCCATTTCGACTTAAAATTAAAATACACTAAAAAAATTTTATTTTTTTCACAATAAATTAGAATAGAAACAAAAATTTTAATTAAAAGTTGAAAGTTTGGGTGTGACATACTCCGACTCTACGCAAGTGTATCACATTCTAACATTAGTGCGTCAGTGGACTATTACATTCCGAACTTTAACCCACACTTTTTCCTTAAGATAAATAAATAAACAGTTAATTTGCTGAAAATTTAAATAATTTATTTTCAGGAGTATGTTGGCAGCTGCTCATGTTTTAGCAATGGATGCTAAAAATTTGTTAGATGTAGTTGATTCAATACGTATACGTTTTCCTGAAGTGAATCAACGTATATTATCAATGTATATCGAAACATTAGATATGGAGAATATAATTCCCAATACCAATAATGATTTACCAAATATTGCTGCTACTGTGGATGAAGTTGATCACAATATTGCTAGCACCACTCAGTCACATCTTTACAAATCCCAAAGAACAGTTCCTCAAACTAATCAACCACAATCAATGTATACTTCATACAGACATCAGCAACCAATCAATGCTCAACTTTATACAAATGATACAGAAATGGCTGCTCAAACAAGTAAACTAGATGATTATAATTATAGAGGTAATGTATCATTCTCTGTGCTCAATTTCAATGTACTTGTAGATAAAACCTTTTGATACTTTTGATTCTTCGGAATCGGTTGATAGAAAACCTCTGATCATAAGTGAGCTTCGAGATTGATTTTCTACACACACATTAATCGAAAACTTCATGTAAACTAATTATTTTTCGAATTTGAAAAAACTAAAAGAAGATACTTCTAGAGCATGCTTTGAAACTACTAGAAATGAATTTTCATCTAGATTAGTCTTGTGATATAGGGCCGATAAACAAACACACAAACATTATTTTTATATTTTGAAATTTGTTTCTAGACTTTTAGAAAAAAGACATTGATCGATTTTCATTAAAAAATTGATTAGAATACTGTTTTCCTTCTATTGTTACTTGAAATAAATTTTTCGATCCAATGGTTAAAGTGTTACCGAGTAACAGACATCTAAGGATGTTTTTATACGTGAAAGTTTTGATGCAATTTTCAATCGATTGTTTTACTGAGTAAGCGCAGTATTATTTTTATACTCAGTATATGTAAATATACAAGGTGTATTAAGTTTGATCACGGCTTTGTAACGCTTAAAAATATTGATCGTAGGCGTGAATGTTTGGCATATGTGTTCATGAAATGGCCTAGTTCGGCCATTTACACATGTCCGCCCGTCTGTCTGTCCATCCGTCTGTGGACTCGATAACTCAAGAACGAAAAGAGATAACGAGCTGAAATTTTGTGTGTTCTAGAGCAAAATCGGATTATGTTTGGAAAAAATGGTCAAAACTGCCTATCTTTGAACCTTTGTTATATCTCTTACTAACAAAAATTTAATAACAAAAAGTCTTCTTTTTAAAATAAACAACTTTTGTTTGAATAGTTTTCTCAGAATTTGTGCTCAAAAGTTCCTCGGAAAGCGAAAAATATGTCCATCGTTAAAACTATAAGAGAGTTCAAAAATTGTTAACAATTCAAACATTGATATACAACTCAGTATATATACTGGGTATTCAAACAATTAACTCAGGTAGTTGTTACATTAGTTGTTTTATGTAAGTTTTTAATTATAATAAAATAGAGAAGAGTTGCTAGCTAGCATGTAACTAGCTTTTCCCTGCCACGCGTTGCTGTGGCTAAATGTTAAGAATACCCTTCATAATAAATAACACCCCCACCTCCATTTTCCCCCCTTTAAATGTGAATTTTTAGAAATCCATTCTTAGCTAACGTTTACTATCTACTATCTACCCCCCAAATTTCAGCTTCATGAAGATAATTTCTCCATATTATCTTTACAACCCCATCCCAATCCCTTTTAGGTGTGCACCTAGACCAAATAAACAATATTTCTACAAACTTTAAACGACATAATAAGTTTATACAAAATTCACCCACCCCTTCACCTCCCTTTTAGGGGTAGTGTTTTTTTTTATAAAACCCTTCCCCTATATGAAAACAGCGTTGTGTAAAAATTTCAAAACGATCGGTAAAGAACTTTAGGAGATTAGCAATTACGAACAAACGAACATTAAATTTTTATGTAGACAGAACCATAACTTAAAATAAAAAACACAAGTGGTCGCCCGCCAAAAATGCTTTACTAGCATATATAGATTGTTGCAATGGACCAATGGTTGCATTTATATGTGATATTTCCTCTCTTGTGATTAGTATACTTGACCAACTGTATTAACAAAGAAAGAAATATTAAACAAGAAGATAATTATAGCTGTTAAAAAACATGCGATTGATTACTTTCGTGATCAACTCTTTTTATTGCGATTGAAAACTTTCATCAAAACTTTCACATGTAAAAACGGGCTATCTATTCAAGCTTTCAAATGTATAATCTAAGTTGGATATTATTTATTAACCAATAATATGCAATTTTAATTAATAAAAAAAATATTTTGATTTAGATACAAAAAATCATTCCATCACATCAATGACACCGACATCGTCATCATGCTTGGATGATGAACCATTACAAATAATTGAGAATGAAGACGACTTGCATTTAATCAATAATCAACAGTTACCAAAATCTGTTGGATGTACTTATGTTAGTCAACCGATATATGCACATTCACAAAAAATTGCTACAACTAAGAATATCAACTCAGATAATAGTTAAATATAATACAATATAATATATTTTAATAAATTTTTATTTAATTTTTTTTATTGTGTTTTTTTTTTCTTTTTTATATATATAAAATATCGTATGTAAAGCTTTTCATAAGTGATTTTGAGATGCTGAATATTTAAAATAAAATGTTTGGCTTCTAAAGTCGATTTGGTACGTATAATAAATATATCAAAATATATATTGTTATTCAAATTTAATATTATATTTTCCAAAAATAAGTAAAAAAAATTTATATCAATTGTGAGATTATATTAAATAAAATTATTTAGATTAAAAATATTTTAGTATTCAAAAAATACAAAAAATAATACAGTAGAGTCTTGATTGAAATTGGGTAGTTTTTATTTTTATCGAGAAGGTACTCTTAATTTGTTGAGTAGGTTAATATTACAATTCATATCTATTTTTTTTGACTTCATACACATAACTTCAGCATACGTTGTCAGGTGTTTCTGATGATAGTTTGTTCTCACACAAATTTGGGTTACATAATGATGGATTCCGGAGATATTTGTCAAAAAATATAAGTCTTCCAAAAATAACAGATAGTTTTTTATGTATATGAAATTGATTATAAATATGTTTGAAATTTGTTTATCAATATTTAACCCGACGTTGGTATGGCGGTTCAAACACGGTTAGTATTGCCCAGTATATTATACCCGTATATCATTTCGTACACAAAGTTAATGTATGTGTTAACATAAAAAGGCATAAAATAAATTTAATCTAGCATGAGTGTCGGAAACCATTCGGAGGCAATTTTTTTGTCAGAATACTTTAAAAATGTGCTAAATATTATAGAAAGTTTGACATGGTGCATTGTGGTCCGAATGTTTTTGTCAACCCGAATCACCCAATAGTTTTTAGGTATTTTGCGTCATTTTAAACAAAAAAAAAGGTATCTAGTTATTTTTTCGTAAACTTGACCGTTTTTGAGTTATAAACGATTTAATGTTTGAAAAACGCAAAAACGGTCGTTTTCGAGGCTGTAAAACAAAATTAAAAGATACAATTTTTTAGTTTACCAAAATTCTTTTTTATTTAAAATGACGCAAAATACTTTAAAAAAAATGCCTTTCAAATTTTCTGTTATTTAGCAAGTTTGGAAAGCATTCGGATAAAAAATTGCCTCCGAATGGTTTCCGACACTCATACGCCGACTCGTGGTAGACTAATTGTCATTAAAAATATTATTTTTAGAAATATAATCATTTTTTCTTATCAAATTAGAAAAAAAGCTTAATTATATTTTATTTGAATCTAAACATAAAAATTATCTCATTCAAAATAACTTTTTAAAAACATAAATTTTCATCTCCTTTGCAAACAAAAAATAATACAATTCTTGAACAAATAATAATAATTAGAAAGAGGAGTACCGCAAATGGGTCCCTAGCACCTAGACCAAGGGGTCCTCTGTGCCCTTCTTGAAGAAAAGAGTAATATTCACGTCATTATAAAATATAAGTAAATTAAAATCGAAAAAAATTCTTATTATTTTCAAATGCCTTAATTAATAATGATTGATGGTCATCGTGCCCGGCTGTAACATGCACACGCTCATTACACAATTTCCAACAGACGCAATGATACTGATATGCATATGAGTATGAGTAGCTACAATTTTTATAATTTTTCTATCTCCACCTTTGTAATTAATCACAGTTTTGCGTTGTTTTATCCTTCACAAAAGGGGAAAAATCGATATGTACAATGTAGATAAATGTACCTTTGTTAGTATAATATAAATGTACCTTTGGGCTTCGTTTAGACTACGACATAAATTGCGACATAAATATCAGACATAAATTTCTTTACTGTTCACAGAAACAGATTTTTGGTGTCTGGACACTATCCATAGACAAATGTATAAAAATGTACGGAACTAGTGTTCGAACTGTTAACACACAAAAGAACTTATTGCTGCTTATATTGTAATTAAACAATGACGTAAACGCTATGTTTATTACTATATAATATGTACATGGAATATATGGTGTGTATGAAAAAGTGTCGAACCTGTTTGAAAACCTGAAGAAAGATTCGACACTAATTATAGTGTCGCAATAAATGTCACAATTAGAGACACGCGTGTGCACACATAGACACTCGGTGTATACACTGAGTGTACGGTGTATAGTGTCGTAGTCTAAATGGACCTTAACGTTGTAACAAGTTTTCGCTTGATGAGAGATTGACTTAACTGTCGTTCTATTATCTTTTACTGTATCCAGAGATACAGTTTACACGACATAACACGTTCATATTGTGTATGACAATAATATTTTCTCTCTTATAGTCCTCCTTTTTGCTATTCAGACTATGATACCCATAACACATGCTACCAAAGGAAGTACAAAATGTTACGAGTAAACCAGTTTTTGATTCGTGGAATAAGTCAAAAGATAATCCCATTATAAATAATTATGTTGCAATATGAGCTTTAATTATTCAGATGAAACATGATACACAAGTACTTCAAATTTGGTAAATTATCATGACTCTACTGTAAAATTTTATTCGACATGAACTTTTAAACGACTAATAGATACATACTTTAATTGATTAAATATTGATTTCATATTTAAATAAATAAAAGAGAAAAACATTTATTTACATATTCTTATGGGTGCGTATAATTTATAGACGAAAATAGCGCAAAAAAATATTAAATAACATACATGACATAAACTTGGGTTTAATAAATAATTAAATTACCTTCGAGAATAATTATTTGTGTTCACACCTAACAATTAATAGGTGAAAAATAAAATAAGTCGAATACAAAAAAATTTCATATTAAAATAAAGCATAAATTATTGTGAAACTGTTCACTACAGTTTTTAATAATTTAGAATTATCCATATTCCATACTAATATATACATGTGAAAGTAACTCTGTTTGTTTGCCACCTTTTCACGACTAAACGGCTGAACGGATCGTAATGAAATTTGGCAAGGAGATAGATTATATCCTGGGGAAGGGCATAGGCTTTTGTCTCAAAAAATAATCTTGAAGAGGGTGAACATAAAAAAAACACATACAGTCGAACATAGAATCTCCTCCTTTTTTGGAGTCGGTTAAAATTTTTGTTGATTTTGTCCTTTCCACAGAAACTATACTTTTAAAAAATAACTATAAAATTGTTTCCATAGTAACTATAAATTATAATAGCACACTAAATCATTATATATCGATATATCGATATATATATATATATATATATATATATATATATATATATATATATATATATATATATATATATATATATATATATATATATATATATATATATATATATATATATATATATATATATATATATATTGTATACATATATCATGAAGCGTGATTATTATTTTTATTATTTTCAATACATATATATTTCGCTTTCATATAAATGCGGACGAAGTCGCGGATAACAGCTAGTTATATTTATTCGTTTAAAAGTTTTTGTTTATTCTGATAAAGTAGAAATCTACCAATATATACTGTGGCAAAAATTAATTTTAAACTGTAAATTTGTGAAATAAAATATATATTTTAATGTCTGCTATGGCTTATAAAAAAAATCAAATTAAAATCTAGTCAAAAAAAAAAAAGTACTTGTATTATTTAGCAAAATTATTACTTTCGCTTTGTATATCGTCGAAGTGTTTTCAGAAGTATGTAAATAATTGGGATAAAAATATAGAAAATTACTATACAAGAAAAATCTATAAAAAGTACCAAATCAACAAAATTTTGCCAATAAATTTTAATGTTTAAAAAAAATTGTTTTTCAGTATCTCTTTGTACACGATTTAGTAAGTTCAATCGTAATTTATTAAAATCATTACATGTAAAAAAAATAAATCAAAATTCGAAGCAAAATGAATTTAAATTATTTCATTCATGTGTGTATCATAAGATCCTCAAAAATTCCAAAAATATTAGATGGAGTGTTTCAAACACAATAATTTTATATCAAGCTCTTGAATTTCTAAATTAAGTGATCTTGAATGCTAAATTAAAATATTAACATATATAAAATTATTATTCAAAACCAGGTATCAAATTTTCCATTTCATTTAAATATCCATTTGTTATCTAAACCATAGATACCTTTATCTAATCGATAATATTTAGTAAGTTGATCGTCTTTTTTTCACTTCAGTCAGTCATTGATTGTAATATCGTGCTTTTTAAACGTTCCAATATAATTTTTACTAATTCTAAAAGGATGTCGAGTACGATAAGAAAACCTCAATTACGAGGGTTATTAACTCGACAAATTTTTCGAAATTTGGCTGTAACTTTTGGTTTAGTTGCTGCTACAGTATCAACGGTGAGAGTCGCTCTTGTGCAACGACGCAAAAATGCATATGCTGAATATTACAGGTAAAATTTGATTTAATGTGTTTCTATTAAGTACATGTATTTATTATACTTTGAACCAGTAATTTAGATTCAGAAGCAATGTTTAATGAAATGAAAAAAGCTGGAGTATTTCAAAGTTGTCCACCTGATGATGATAAAGATGAAAAATAAGCCCCTAATGCTTAGCCAGCCGTAGAATAACCAAAAGAAGTGGATAAGAAAAAGAAGGCGAAGGCTTTAATTTTTTACTTTCTAAACGCAAATTATTGTAGTAGTATTCATATTAAATACAATCAGCTTCAAAATTATAAGTAGGTATTTATATTTCCCGCTTTTCACTAATATGTGAAATATTAAATTTGAAGTTTCTTAATTAAATTTTTAAGTGAAAATTTTAAGTTTCTTAATACAAAATATTTAGAATAAATAAATTATTAATCTAAAATTTAAGAAATATATGTTTTAATATCCTTGAGTTTTTCAAAATTATATTTAACAAGCAGAATTAGTCTCTGCCAGAATAGTAGACATAAAAAACGAATTAATTATAAATCGAAGTTATTCCTCGTTAGTGTTAGTCCTAATATAATCATTCCGAATAGAATATCGAACATACTTTTAAGCTAAAGTTCGAAGGATTTTCTACCTTTATCAATTTTCTTATTAATTACACAAATATCACAGTAAGTAAATTATTTTTCTGAATAAATTTGAGAATCTTTTAAGCCATGATTAACACTTTAACGTCCTATGATTAATAATTATGTAATAGGTTTATTGATCAATTTATGGAAATTTTATTTCAGATGTCAGGTGAAGTAGCAAGATTAGCAAAACCAAATTTACGTGGTTTATTAAACAAACAAATTGGGGTTAATTTAGGTATAACCCTTGGTTTAGTGGTTATAATTACTACAGCATTAAAACTTTCAGTTAATGACCCCAGGAAAAAACAATATGCTGAATATTACAGGTAAAAAAAGTTTTGTTTCATTATGATATTATATATTACATTTGATTTTTTTATTTATAGAAAACTTGATAACAACGATTTGTTCAATAAAATGAGAGCTGCAGGTGTTTTCAGTGCTGTTCCAAAACAATAAAATCGTTTCTTGAAAATAGTTGAAATGATTATAGGCAATTTAACTAGATGTTAACATTATTGTATATTTGAATTATTTAAAAATAAAAATTAATTAAAAAATTACGCCTAAAGATTTAATTTTATAAAATGGCCGCTATAATTAAGTACAAGTCAATAAATTAACAAATGATATAAATAAAAGAATTGGGTTTTAAGATATAAAAGTATATTAGTTGCGTAAATTTATTTATGTATTTTAATTTTGGGATAGAATCGATTTCATTAAAAAGTATTAATTTGACTAGTTTATTTTTAATTACATCTGTTTCGGTGATACGCCATCTTATTAAAAATGATAAAAGTTCCTAGAAGTTAAAACGTTTCGTAAAAAATGTATGAAAACTATTGAAAATGAATGAAAATAGGATAATTTCAGCTATAAAATGATTAAATACAACAAAAATAATAAAATTTATAGTAAATTATTAAATAATTATAATAAAAATAAATAATTGTTAGGAACATTTTAGAATTACACGCATGCGTTATTTGATATAATGTAATGGAGTACCCTTGTTATTGTTCTATGCTCCATAATTTTTGTGTAAAATGATTAAAAATCTTGTATTATTTATGATAAATTTGATATATAGTTTACATGAATATTGTTTATAATTCAAGTATAGTGTTTATGTGAATATTGAATTGGTGTTATGTGGTTATTAAATACGTGAATAAAATAAAGTTTAAAAGTGTGTCAGTATAGCAGAAATGGATACTGGAAACAACTTTGATCGTAAGCTAATGATAAATATATAAGTTTTATTAACTACATATTTTAATTAGATATCGCTCATATTTTAATGTATGGGTATCGATATTCATGATTTTATTCATTTTTTATCAATTCTAATGTTATTTTGCATATTTATAAGTCATGAGATGTCAAAATTTCACATGTTGTGTATATAATTCTGTATACTACACACTCCCCCATGGTAATCGCCTATGGTTGTATTTCCTTACAAAATGGCTGTCGTTTTAATATATATGATATTCAGCTTTTCAATTGTTTTCATTTTGTTTCGTTTGTTTTTTGTTTTGTGAATTATTTGAATGGATATTTTTTTCAATCAGTTTTAACGTAATACGACAATTATTCGTTTTATGCATTTTGGAAAGAACATTATATTGACTGTCACTCAAATGTCTTCCAATGTTGTTAGGGCCCATTAATTATTTAGATAAAAAAGGTAGTTTTTTTGTTAATTTGTTTGCTTTTGGTTTGGCTTATTTGGTTTATAACTTTAGAAAATTAGTTAATACTTTGTTTTTAATCAAATTTTTTCAACTATCTAGAAAATTTTTTTGTATAAAAACTTTCTTAATTGTCTATTTTTTATATAATTTTCTAGGATCATTAGCGTTTAGTGATTTTTTTCCAGTTTATCATTTACTTTAAATCTTTTGTTTTTTATTTCTATAAATTAAATTAAATTTGAAATCGGAAAATTTTATAGAAAAAAAATTTGTTTTGCGAGGGATTTTTTTTAAATACCAATGTTTGGATTTCATAATTTTATGTTTTCATCTAATTGAAACGAACACTTTTTATTTTGATAATTTTTTAAAAAGCAATTGTAATAAATATTGATTTTGTACATAAAGAATTGCTTGCTTGAAAAAAATTTGTAGATTGTAGTAAGGTCAAGTTTTTTAGGAAATTCGATTCGGGAATTTTTTTGTAGTTTTAATCCAAAAATAGAGTTTATATAGTCTTGGTATTGATAAATTTATTGTTAGAATACATTTTGTAATATTATTAAAAACGAATAAACACTTATCAGTAATTTGTCTTTACAAATTTTTCCGCGTTTCGCTATAGTATTAATCCTGGTTGATTTTTTTTAAGAGAATGTTCTTTTTATGAAATAATAATTAAAAAAAGCATTATTTTCGTTACTCAATCAACTATAGTCGTCGAAATTTGTACCTAGTTATTACAGAATTTCACGAAGACGAAATATTTTTCTTGAAAAATCAACCAAAAATAATATTTCGGTAAAACATGTAAAAAAAAAATTAAATTAAAAATGTATGTGTACTAAAAAAAGCTTAATTTTTCTAGGTTGATCACCACTTCTACACGTTTTTCGAATTGAAAAGAAACTGTCATATTTACTTCAATAATTTCGAAGTACTACGATTATGCCCTTTCAAATATTCTCGTAACTAGTGTGCCAGCGAGTTAAATATTCAAAAATGGCTGCAGATTCGGATGGTGGCTCAAGTGAGCCAAACATCAATGAATCCGCATCGAATTCACATGTGGACGATGGTAGTGTGACAACCATCGTAACATGTGAAGGTGATTATTATGATCCAGAATTCCATGACAAATTCAAACAAACTCTTGGAAAGTTAGAAAATATATTGTGCGATGAGCCGCGTAAACAATCTGTTTTAAAGAATAGCCCATGTAGGACAACAGACTCTAGTGAAAGTGAAAATTTGCAAACTAATAGTGAAAATGATGGATTGTTAAAAATTTCGAAATTAGAACCGTGGAATAGTGTGCGTGTAACATTATCAATACCACGTGAAGCGGCAGCTAGACTCAGGCAGATGGCAAATGAAGGATCTGCACAACTTAGACAATTAGGTATCTTAAGTGTTCAAGTAGAGGGTGATCAAGTCATTAGTTTAAGGATAGCATCGCGGTTTGGTAACGAAAATGAAACCCAGGAAATTGTATTAAATACAACAGGGGGTACATCGGGACCACCAATAGCAAACACACCATCTACATTGACAACAGTACCGACAACAGTTACAGTCGATTCAGAACAACAGTCAAGTGCCTCAAATAATCAAATCACACGATTTTTACAAGCATCATCGTCAACATCATCATCTCCGTCATCATCATCAACAAATCAACAAACAATTCCATCAACAGCATCAACAAATCCATTATCAAATGGTACACAAAATAATGAATTTCGATCTCCGAATGTTGTGTGTCCAAGTGATACACAAGTTCCAATCAAAGCAACTACAGTATCCTCAAACCTTGTACAAGCTAATGTTGCTGGTAGGCCACATGAGCCATTAAACCGACCATTCCCATTTGCTAGTATGCAGCAGGCTGCTATTGCAATACAAAATCGTACACAACAACAAGATTTCCATAATTTCACAGCAAATAATCGAACGGCAATACAACAGAATGTTGTGGCGCCACCTAATACAGGTACGCCTAGTCAGCCGACAGTGATTAGTGGAAATACTTACACGCAACAACAACCTCAACCACCTCCCCCACCGCCATACCCAAGTAAAGTTGCGACAAATATTCAACAATCAATAACAGCACCAGGTCAAAATATTGCAATATCCAGCCCGTTACTAGTAAATTTACTGCAAAATGAAGGTGTATCACAAAATCAGAAGAATGATAAGACATGCAAACCTGTAAAAGTACCTGTGATCAATAACAAACCACCAATAATCCAAAATGTGGGTAACAATCCAGCAGGATTTGTAAAAACGAATGAAATCAATCGGGTACCACCGTTACCTCAAACATCATCATCCACGAATAACAGTATTCTTGGTACACCATACGATTCACTTGTAGCAAATACTGTTCAGACTGTTCAAAATGTACAAACACCTTCCTCAACGACCGTGCCTTCTACCCCACATTTAATCAATAAAAAATTATCACAAACAACGTTACAACAGCAGCAGTCACAGCGACCGAATACAATAATTATACCACCAAACACAAGCACTGTAGTACCTCAACAACTTGTTCAAAATCCACGGTTACAGCAGACGCAGCAATTACGAAATTTACAACAACAGTTAATTCAACAGCAACAAAGTCGTTTGTTAAATCAACAAAAATTACAACAAAATACATCACCGGTTCGACCTACAACTGTTCAGAATTATCGGACACCTTTGGCGGTAGTGGCATCTTCTGTCTCAGCTCCCTTTAATTCAACTCAAGCCATAAATAATGTTGTCCCCCAACCCCCACCATATCCTGGTAATCGAAATATACCTCAGCAAAATAATATTCGAAATTCACCTAACTTTCATCAAAATCGTTTTAATCAATTTTCCTCAACGAATGTGCCTGATAATGTTTTACCTTTTGGCCAATCGTTGGCAACCAATAGTAATTTACAACCAATTGCCCAACCGATGCCACATTTAGGGCTGGTAAATCAATTAAATTTAGATTCATCACTTTCAAATATTACACCGAGTTTAACAGACTTATCCAAAACAGATTTAGATAGTTTGTTACCCACACTAACTGATTTAGATGGCACGGATTTAATATCCGACATTGCAAAAGATATTGTTGATAATTTCGATATTGACCCAGTTCCATCAACAACAATTGAACCAACTCCAATTGAAATACCTGATGAATTAAATAGTAAAGGTAAGAAACGTTTATTCTTAATCAATCCATCAAATGGTCAACTAGAGCCCATGCCATCTGAGTCCAGTTCGAGCGATGAAAGTGATACCGAAGAAGGTGAAATAAAAAAGAATCGTAAAAAAGGTATCATGGATGTATTCAGTGAATTAAATGAACAATCAAATTCTATATTCTCTGATGATGACACAAATTCAACAGCTACATCAAAACGCGGTGGTTTTGGTGGTGATAATACTGATCAAAGTGATTCAGAGAATAAATTATCGGAAAGTAGTAGTACAAAATCACATAGACAAAAGAGTTACGTAAAAGGTCGTCGTGAATCACCGAATATACTAAAAAGTGGTAAAACTTTAAAAGAGAAAACTCCCACGGAAAAGATTAAATTACGATTGAAATTAGAGAAAAACGAACCAGTTAATTCAGCGTATAAAATTGATGTATCATTTGTGAATCGGCAAGAACCAAAACGTGCAAATGCATCACCAACGCTGAAAACAATACCATCATCTTCAACATCACCTGGGGTTGGTAGTTTTACGACAAGTATATCAAATATGACAGCAAATAATATGACAGAGGAACCACGTGTACCTCCCTTACATATATCGTTACGTGGTCGTAATTCTGTTGTAATATCGAATAAAAGTTCGAAAAAACATTTGTTAAAAAGTGGTAGTGAAATTATTGAGAACTGTGATGAAAAACAATCGAAAAAATCGAAAATTCGTAAAGATAAAGAGGCTGTAAAATTTAAGAATCGCCTGTACAAAGAAATTAGTGGTAAAAATAATCACGATTATGAAAATGACTTGAAAATTAAAACAAAAAGTGAGTTAGACGATATTACAACGTTGTCATCATATCAAAGAGAACCTGGTGAAATTGTAATGCCAAATTTAAAAGCATTTGATTCAAAATCGAAATCAAGTAAAAAATTAATATCTACATCATTAACATCAGCGGCATCGTCAATAAAATCAAGCGATGGTAGTATTGAAAAATCTGATTTATTATCAAATGATTTTAAAAGTCATAAAAAGAAATCTGAATTTTTAAATAAGTTGACTTTTAAATCAAAAATCGATAAAAATAAAAGTAAATTAGATCAGATTGATATGAAAAAGATTGAAGAAATCAAATCGATGAATTTAAAACGTGTACATTCATCACCACCAGCAAGTGGCACTGCTAGTAGTTATTTAACTGAAATTCCAGTTGCTATGAATGGATTAATTCATTCACCAGATACCAAGAAGAGAAAATTATCCGAATCACTGTTAGGTAAGTCGTTAGTGTGTACTTTATAAATCGTAAAATATTAAATTCTTTAAGTTTGTATTTCAAAAAATAAGAAACTCAAACTCAATATCTGTGCCGCAGTTAACATGTTAATATTTTCTTCAAATTGTTGATAATTCAAAAATATTTTTACTTCTCCAAAGAAATTAATGTCCCCAATGCATTTGAAAAATTATTACAGAGTGGATTTTAGGCATTAAAGAAGTGGCAAATAGGCAGGCAAAAAGAAAGTAAAAACAGGTAAAAGGCAAAAAAAACACGTAAAACATTTCTAATTTTACGAATTATTACAATTTTAATCACTAGTAACTTCAATCACATCATTTTACCGGCAAAGCAGAAATAGAACTGTACACGAATATGATATTCTTATCTATTCCACTTAACTAACCAATATGACAAACTTTATTATTACGTTTATGGGTAGAAAAGTCTCAGTCACTTGCGCCCCTGATTTTTTAATCTCCCATACGCTGAAGTAATTCAAACAATTATTAAATGTTTTATTTGAAACCTTACAGAAGCTGGTGGTCCAATAATACCAACAACCGTTGTATGTTTGAACAATATCGGATCAACAAATATTGGAACGATACCAACATCATCTTCAGCGTCATCAATTCCACAAACCAACAACAGTGGAATAACGTCCGTAATGAAAGATTTATTAACAACAAAAAATAATTATATTACAAAAGTACAACAAAGTTTATCATCGTCATCCTCATCGACACTAATATCGTCACGTAACAAAGATAAAGAACAACGTAATAACAATATCAGTGACATAAAAACGAAGGAAAATCTATTAGAGAATAAAACAAATAATTATACAAGTCGAACTGGTATTAGTTCAAAAAGTAAAGATTTAAATCGAGATAAAACCTATTCTAAAATCGTTGCAGAAAAACGTTTAAATCAACAGGAAATCATGAAATCAAAACTATTAACAAATGATCAACAAACAAAATTAAAAAATAATAAAATAAATGCGTTGTCCTTACCCACAGCTGGTGAAATTGATATGGGTGCAAAATTTAAACAACGTTTACTCGAAGATTTAAAACCACGTAATTTTATCGATGATAAAACAAAAAAACAATTAGAGCATAAACGTTTAGGTACAAAAAATACAAAAGTAATTTTAAATCGAATGGATGATACGATTTTACATAATCGATTATTAATGAATAAAATTGAAAAATCAACAGATAAACTTGAAGATAATCTACGACAATTATTAGATGAAACACCATCGAACGAAAGAAATATCGATACACAAATATTAGGCGATATTAATTTAGCACAAATATTAACTGATACCGATTTAGATACGAAAAATAATAAAGAGCACGATGATAGTACAAAACAATCGCAAATATCAAATCAATCGCAACAGACACAACCAAATCGTTCACCACCGTTATCAAATAGTACAGGTCAAGGTGAGGATAGTGGCATTGAAAGTATGGATGCGCTAAGTGAAAAATCACCAAATAATCAATCCAGTCAAAGTCCACATTGCCATACAGAAATTATATCAAATTTAGTGGATACGCTTACGGGTAAAGATACTGTAAATACAAATAAGGATTTAGATCAAACAGCAAGCGATATTGATCGATTATTAAAGAAATCATCGCAAGATTTAACTGAATTAGGTGATATTGAAGCGGAATTAGCTAAAATGGAAGGTTATGGACAAAATGGTGATAATACTGCAAACGATTTAACACACCAAGTGTTATCACATCATGAAGATGATTCAAATCTTGTTGCACAATTAAAATCTGAATTGGAATCATCGTTTAATGTTGATTTAACTGATAAACCACATTTACAAACTGAGGATGATATTTTTACACATATTAAAAATTTTAGTGATAATAATTTTTTAGTGAAACAAAAATGTGGCGATGTCAAAGATTTAAATGAAAATCAAAATAAAATTGATACAAATGTGCCTGATGAATGTTGTTCAAAAAAGATTGATAAAGGTGAGCAAAAACATATTGATGATAAAGTTTATGAATTTACAACGGATGATAAATTATTAATCGTTAAAAAAGATGAGGATCATGAATTAAAATCAACAGCAACAACTTCCACGACATCGTCATCGTCATCAGCGGTGAAAATGGAGAATACTAGTGATAAAAGTGAAGATAGTATTACATTCAAAGAGAATAATGATCACTTAGATTTAAATCATGAAGATGATTTTGATCCGTTACCAATACGACGTACCTCACCTCTGTATACCTATTCGAATCCAGATAAACAATTATCACGTAATGAGACAGATAGTCCACTTGTTGATTTATCTGATATCGATGATAATTTTGAAGAATGCAATTCGGATATTACATCAGAAGATTTTAATGATTTATTGGATGTTGATGTGAAAACGAATGACGATAGCCCACATTCGAGTAAACTATCAATATTACGACGACGTAAACAAATTGTTGGCAATTGTGTACGATCATCCAATGATACCACGTTGTGTATTGACAATAAACAGAAAAGTTTATTAGAACAATTGTTAATTGAAATACCAAACAGTGAATTTTTGGATAAAAGTTCATTCTCACATTCACCATCTATTTCTGAAAAAAGTTTACCAAAAACAACAGTTCGTACACGTTCAGCCTGTTCCAAATTAAATAGTCCATCAGATATTGTTGATACAAAACATAATTTACGTACACCGAAACATAGTCCAAGTGTTAATCTAAAAGTGAATGAGACAAATAGTCGAGCAAATTCTCCAGCTATAACATCTTCAGGAACTACTCCACATCGTGCCAGTCCAAAAACAACCCAACAAATTAAAGGTGTAAAACGGAAACGTCGCGAAAGCGAATCATCAACACAAAGTACCCAAAGTCTTGATGATTCAACACAAAGTTTAACAACACGGAAAAAATTACGTAATACGGATAATCTCGAACAAAAAAATTCACCTGTAGGCAATAAAATAATTGCAACAAAAAAAGTTACTATCAATAAACAACAACAACCACAACAGCCACAAAATAAACAAGCAAACCCATCAAATCGTAAATGCATAGAAGAGTCATCGGATAGTGATGAGCCGTTGATCGAAATTGCAGGCAAAGTTCGAAATATGAATGTCGTACATAGTACAAATAAAATAGTTGCAACATCATCTACGTCGACGGTGAATGTAACAGGAATTGTAGCAACTAGAAATAAATTAACGAACGCGACATCGACTGTCCCAACAACGGGGAGTACGATCACAACGGGGGTGACATCAACGCCATCTGCATCATCACCATCAATTTCAACATCTGCAGTAAATAAAGTAACGACACCTAATATCACGTCGTCAAGTGTTACAACAAGTACACCATCATTACAAAAGGTTGATGAACAACAAAAGGTCGCTGTTGGTATACGTCGATCAGTACGGCATAATCCTGCAACTAGTATTGGTGGTAATAATAATCAAATTACATTAAAAACACGTAGTAATAAATTAAATACAACAGTTACATCAACTACAAACAATTCTATTACATCTACAAATTTAACGACAGCTACCACGGAGGGTTTAACCAGTACAGATTCTACTACAACACTTTCATCGATTGCAAATCGTAGAAAAACACGGAGTGCAGGTAAAATCTTAACATAGTTATTTCTTTAAAAATAATTTGTATACTCTGTGAACACGGTAATGTTTTAATAATCACTTCGATAAGGCAACACGTCCTCTTACTGGGTGAGCGTGTTTTATTTACTCTGATTGTATTTAATTAAATGACATAAATATAATAAAAATATCTTTTAAAATCTCAACAAAAAATTTATTTGCAAAAAGTCAATTATTGAAATATTTTTGCACTGCTAGCAATAATATAGGCAAAGCTAGATGAAAAGTTCGTCTAGTAGTACAGTTAATAGAGAACTCGTTACTCTTGTCCGCATTGCATTATATTACAGGAGTTATTTTTAAAAAAAATTAGGTTCAATATCACGTCCTGAATGTAAATGAACTAAATCCTTACTAATTTCGACCCCGGAAGTGCCGCCATTTTGAGAAAAACTGTAGATGTAGACCAATATCTCCATTACCGTGCACTTTAGGCCAAAAATGGTAATAACCTTTCTTGTAGATAATTGGATTTCCTATTTTTTTGGTATCACAATCAAATATGCATTTTTGGCCTAAATTGCACGGTAACGGAAATTAAGGCCGATGCAGTTTTTCTCAATATGGCGGCACTTCCGGGGTCGAAATTTGTAAGGATTTTGTTCACTTACATTCAGTACGTGATACTAAATCTAATTAAAAAAAAAAAAAACTCCTGTAATATAATGCAGCGCAATATTCTCTATTGATTGTACTATAGTAACTGGGTTCAAATAAATGACTATATCACACAAAAGGTCTGACTAACGGTATTTTTATTTCTTCTTGTTTATGCTTAGACCAGTAATAAAATATCAAGTTTTCCAATTTGAAAGACCTCAACAAAATTTTCTGTTGGGTTTAGATCTTTGATAGTTTAAAATTAATCTTAAACTGGACACAATTTTTAATAAATCTTATTACATTTTTTCTCTAAACCGTTTTAAAAAGCGTGTGCAAAATTGCACATGTTTAAGGATTGTATCAAGCGACTGCGCATTCCCGCAGCGTTACAAATTTAATGTATACGTTGAAACTAGATTTAAATATTCTATGGTTATTTGGTAAATAATAATAATCGTGACTCGTAATGTTTCTTTTATTTTAAATAAAAAAGTAAAATCCTGTGTTTTGCTTCTCTAAAATGATAAAATTACTTATATAATTCATGATTACATTCCAAAATGCATTTGAACATACCTTCATCTTTGGCTCAAATAAATCCTTGTTTATTTAACAATTTAAATAGTTTTATAAAAATTTCTCTGCATTTTAAACTATGTTTTATTCAATTATAAAGATTAAATTTGTAGTTTCTCCATAAGACCCAATGTTAAAAGTATGATTTTCATTATCGAAAAAAATAAAAAAATGCATTTTGAAGCATACCAATGAATTCGTATTGACTTTAACATATTTAATTTACAGGAACTTCTCTGCATTTTTTTTTTACTTTCGTACGTTCTTAAAATTGATAATAACTTGAAAAGCTGTTATACAAAAAATTTCAATAATTTGGTGTTTTTTTAGGCCACGCACAATTTATTCGCTGCATACATAAATAGAAATTAAAGAATCGCATGTCAGATATTTTGCACGGTTATAGTACATAGATACTAGTTCTCCAGTAGGTATATGGAGGCGCTAATTCTTAGTTAGAAAATCACTTTCCTATCGTTTATCTTGGTTTAAAGCAATAAAAATTCGTGAGCTATTAATGTAATATCGTTACTTATTTTATATCACTTTCTTTTGCTTCTTTAGAGGCAGCAAAAATTTAACGCTTTTTAGATGCAGAAACTTCTATTAAATAGGTAAATCCGCCACTGTACTATTAGAGGGAATCATCCACCTATTAGACGATTATTATGTTTATCCTACATGATATTCTATAAAAGCTTAAATAAAATTAACGAGCTATGACTACGCACCCAATTGTAATTGACTATTTTATACCAAATATTTGGTCTAAAGAATTGGGAAAACTTTTAATTTTACATACAAGAGTATATAAATAATTGGATACCATAAATTGACGTTATCAAGTCGCTTTAATTGCGTTTTTGTTGTTTTTTTATAGTGACTGAATCTGCCCAAGAAAAACGATCACGGCGAAATAGTAAAGATGGTAAGTGACAATACGCTAATTGTGACTCCTCACCGGGAGCACCACATTATATAAAAGAACCTTGTGAAGATGATGTTGATGATGATGAAGATTATTCAAATTCAGACGATGATGATGAAACGTCTCAAGATGAATTTGATTGTGATGATGATGATTCAGAAGATGTCTCTGATGTGGATGTGGAAGATGATGATGTTTACGACGATGAAGAAGATGGCGAAAATATAGGAACAACTTTATTTAATACTGAGAAATTTGTTCCTATAAATTTTTGTGTAAACAATTGTACTGAAAATGAAGTGGAACTGTATATTTCAAGATCGTCAAATAAAACTGTGTAAATTCTCGTTAGAGGTAGCTCGTGTGATAATTACAGTGCGATAATAACTATATATAACTTGTATATTTTAACACCAAGATTTGGTGCCCGAAATATTTTTTTTAAGTAATTCCTATAAATATTACCGCCGCGCCGTCGTTACATGTACTATCACTCTTTTTTTTTTGTAAATAGTCCACTTTTTTATTAATATAATTTTGTTATAAGATATAAAAATTATACAGGATGTTTATAAAAAAAAAATTAAAAAAAACATGTAATAAAATTTTTTTGTAAATATCGTGTATAATAATTTAGATGCTGATTTTTCAAGTTTTTTTTTTTTAAACGAAATTTTATTGTAATGTTTTTTGTGATATTCCATCTTGTAAGAATTATTTTTTAATTTATCAGGTAATAAATGATTCTTTGTATGTGTGACATAGTTTAGAGAATGGATTCTTCGAATAATTTTTAATTATACAGTTTAGAAGATCATAATTTATATGAGTTCTTTTCTGATAGCTTTTCAAATTATTCTAAATGATATTAAAGCACATAATTCATTTATCATGCGCTATAGTATTCTTGGATAACAATTTCGAAATATAGGGACAAAAAATTCATTCTTAATTACATATTTATTTGCTCATGACGAGTGGGACAAGAATTATCCCGCATTCTTTGGATACATGTGGGTACTGTAAAGCAATAAATTTGAACCAGTTGAATCACTTTAAATGTTACTGTGTGTTTTGGACAGCTTTTCCTTAGTGAATCAATGGTAAATATTATTTATTACTGCCTGGCCGTCTGGTACTGTATGAAGTCAGAGTCAATACACATGTGATGAGAATACACTTTAGTATGTGCATTGTGTCCCCACTCTTAAATGACAAACAAACAACCATACGCATACAATAGCTATGAGATAACTGACTGAGTTTATTTACATGTGTACTCATACAGTACCAGGCGGCCAGGCAGTAATAAATAATATTTAGCATTGATTCACTATAGGAAAAGCTGTCCAACACAGTCTGTATAATATTACATGTATATTCTGTATGCTGAGAATGTGATTTACTCTTTCAAATATATTGCATTCTAGTGTATTTGGAATTGAAATTTTAACGAATTTAGGTCATTGTAAGCCATAATTTTACATCCGAGCTTTACTCGAATAATAATATAAGCCGGAATTTTTAAAGAGTAAAATTTTGAGGTACTTGATAAATAACGATAAATTGAAATAAAAGTCAATACCTTTTATGAATTTAAAAAAATATAAACACAAAATGAATAACGATTTAAACTTATCATGTCACATAGAGTGTTAATATTAAGACAATATGGCCGAAAGCGTGTTGCAAATTTCATTAAAGAAGACTACTAAGGGTGTGCGATGATTGTTAACTAAGAAAATATAAATATAGACAATAATATTTTCAAAAATTCGTAATTCCATTAATTACAGATCTTTAATTATACTTTAAAGAAGTTTATTACTAAATTTAATGTCCGGGGAATCATCTTCCATTGAATATTCAGTTTGTAGTGTCTTTGTTAGAGAAATTGGTATCTCTAAAAACTTGTCGCATACATTGAGAATCATTCTATATACATTATATAAATCTGTATAAACACATAATATAGATGCTTATGTATAATTTATATGTGTGTACAGATTATTTATTGAATAATTAAACATATCACGTGATGACACATAGCTATTAAGTTCTATATACGATCAAAATTATTGAAAACTGTACGGAAAAACATTTTATTAGATAATGAATAATAAAATTGTGTAGGAATACATTTTTCTTGTTGACCTCTGATATTTGATCTTGTGGTAGAATTTTAAGTGTAATTTCAAAAATTAATACTGCTTAGTTCTGAAGCTCGTAATTAACATGCCTTAAAAGAAATTAGAGCGCTGTTGAAATGTTCGAATTTAAAAATAGTCTATAGTACATTCAAGCTAAAGAGTCCATCTTTGTCAACAAATATATGCACTGAACACGTGAACATATGTCAAAACAAACCGGCTTCATTCTATCATTTTCGTTTTTTATTAGTATTATTTTGTTATCAATACGACTATAATGAATGGAAAAATAAAAATAATTAGAATAAAATAAAAAATAAATATTTAAAAAAAAAATCAAACAATCGAAATGATGGATCACAAGAATGGCGGCATTAAATAACAATTCGCATACGAATGAACTGAGACTTGTATTAGACCATGTACGTATGTTTATATGGATGGACGCTCTAGCTTGAGTACTATATATCAAATCCATCTATATTTATAACATGTATCAACTTTCCATATTGATGTCTTTTTTATCGCCTATTGTGATTTTGGTAATGAAATTTGTTGAAACTTTTTGAAATTTGACTCTGTGTTTTAAAACATGAAATTTATTAAACTAAGTGATCAACTTGAAGCACCTTTATTTTTATTATTACTTGACAATTAATATTTAATCAAATTAACAACTATAATAACTGCAAAAGTAACGTCCCTTTTTTCAAAATTCCATAGTCGAGTCGATTTAAAAAAAAATTTTTTAGTACAAAAGTTGTTAATATTCTTACAACTAACAATTTTTTGAAAAATTATTATTTTTAGTTCACAATTTTAATTTTTGCCAGCTTGTGTTATTACTATTAAAAGAGGTTTGGGTCAAGCGGTCGATTTATTGATGTATCCACTTTCGATATTAATATTTATTTTGACACTCATTTCAGTCATATAGACGATGTAGTTTATCCCTACGACTTGACGCTACATTTTTATACCCGGTATATGTAAATATCAAGGGGTATATTAAGTTTAGTCCCGACTTAGTAACGCTTGAAAATATTGATCGCAGACATTAATGTTTGAAATAGGTGTTCATAAAATGGTTCAATCACTTGTTTCATGTTGCTTGAAATTTAAAATTGTACAACTTGTCATCGTGAAGCTGTATCTTGAAAGGCTAACGTTTGTTTTAGTTACTATAAATAATGACAATGTTTGAAGTTGTGCATTCAACGGAATGGTATAACATCAAATCTGCAGTTTTTACTATCCTACATATTATGCATACTATTAATATAATGTCTAATTATTCAGTGTTCAATCTGTATATGTGTGTAGTATATAGGTTGCTCCATTTTAATTTTCCCTATCCAATATCTCGAGAACTAAGCAAGATTGTGAAAAATGTTTCAGACAAAAGTTACCAGGTTTTTAGTTGGTCAAATAACTGACTGATTCAGATTTTAAACTTAAAAATAATCTATTTTTAATGAATTTTTAATCATATTAAATCAACTGTGATGAACAAATTTGTATACCCGGTATATAATATGTACCAAGGTATATTAAGTTTAGTTTCGACTTTGTAACGGCTGTCCGTCTGTGAACACGATAATTCAAAAACGAAAATAGCGAGCTGAAATTTTGTATTTGGTTTAGAGCTGAAAAGTAGATTCAAGTTCGTGAATGGGCCAAATCGAAGCATGTTAGCGCAAAATGGGCAAAACTGCCTAGCTTTGAAACCGTAAGAGACAGAACAAAAATTTAAAGACAAAAAATGTCCCTTTTTTTAAAAAAAACTACTTTTGTTTGAAACTCTTTTATAAATTCAGTATATACCGGGTATTTAAGCAATTAACTCAGTTAGTTATTATTTTCACTTGTTTTTGACTGATTTGATTACAGTCACATTAGCCTTTTCAAAATGATGTGCAAAATCGGCAAACAAATTTGTTCATCAGAGTTGGTTTAATATGATTAAAAATCGATCCTTAATAAATTTAAGTTCTAGAGAAACATTTTTCATATAAATCACAAAGCAAATGTATTTTTTCCGTACAATACATATCTGCAATAAAAAATATAAATTTCTATTTAAAAAAATCAAAGTTGACCCGCTAGAAACCTTATAAATTTTGCCTGAAACATTTTACACTATCTTGCTTAGTTCTCGAGATATTAGCCGCGGGAAGTTTAAATGGAGCATACTGTATATGTTTATATGTATGTGTATATACATATATGCTTTTTCTAAAATAAGAATGATTATTATATAAAAATAAAGAAAAAAAAATGAAAAAGTTGATGTATATATTATATTATCAATGATGATAATGATGTAACGGGTGATTCAACAAAGTTTAGGTATAATTTTAAAAGAACAAATAGATGTAAGATGCAAAATTGAATAAAAATGGGGCACAAATTAAAATTTTATTTTAATACATCTTAATTTAATTATATACGGTTGTAAATATTTCAGATTAATTTTGTTTCTAAATTTTTATTGCTGTACAAGTTTTACAAATTATTATTTTACAAAATGGGAAAAATTTAATCAATTTGAACAAAAATTTCTCCTCAATAAATATATAGTTCAATATTTTATCACTTAAAGCTTGTAATGATGTTATAAATTGGCTTTTACTATTATATTGATAACAGCAATAATACAAAATTTTCGTAATTTGAAATTTTTACAGATTACCGTATTTGAATTAGACTTTAAAGAAAAAGAATTGTTTTTGGGCTCTTAAAAAGAATATTTAAAATTGAATCTAAACTTAAAGTAATCATAATATATATTATATGTTGTATATAAACTAAATTTTTACCTAGAAAATATAATATTTTGTATATATTTGTAATATAAAACTATATAATAGATAAGATTTAAATTTAGTTTTTGAATACACCACACGATTTTATGTTTTCTCTTTTTCTTGCAGAATGATTTTAAAATTTAAGAAAAAGTAGGCTTATTTATTAGACACTAAACAAAAAAAAAAAACATTAAAAATAATTATTGTATATTTGATTTATTATATTGCATATAAGAAAAAATTACAAAAAATTTGGAAAAAAAAAAGCAAAAATTTAATTTTACATTAAAAACCTGTGTATATCACTTAAAAACATAATGTAAATAAAGAATAAAAAACAAATAATCTCTGATATTTAATATATTCGCAAAAAATATACCAATTTTATACAAAGAATATTAAAAATATTTTTAGTTTTAATAAATACAATTCACACGAATAATTATTATTAAACCCACAAAACAAAAAAAGAATATGCAAATTTGAAAACAATTAACTTCATTGAATTAATCATTTTGAATTTTTGAAACTTGTACGGTTTTAGTACTTTGAATTTGGGCAGCGAAATAGTTTTTTAACAGAAATTGTGCTAGAAATTTAGTTTGGTAAATACTGCTGTACAGGTTTAAAAAAATCTCTTTTCTAGTCTACATACATTTCAATTCGCTGCACAAAATCATAAAACGTAGGAAAATTCACTTTCCTGCTTGAAAACATTTTATTTTAAAATTTTTTCTTTATTTGACGTTTTAAAGCGTCCAAAATTTTTTCTTTTAACATAAAAAGGACCGTAATAATTATTATACTTTAAAATAAATGTGTATAAAACTGTAAAAAAAAAAAGTTGATAAAACGAAATATTTTCATATTTTGTAATAAAAAAAAAAACTCTCTATTGCATTAGAAAAAAATTTATTAAAAAAAAAAAATTGGGAGCTTTTTGTAAGAAAAAAATATTTAAAAAATAACTTTAAATAATATAAAAATAAATATTTTTTTATAATGTTAATATTGATAATGAAAATAATAATTTTCAAGCTAAAATGTACTTAAACAAAAAATGTTTGCGCTAAAAAACGTGTATTAAACAAAAACAAAAAGGTCCTTTTTTATTGAGGAAGCATAAAAAATGCAGAATATATAGAGATGATTTTTGTGTACAAATTTTTAAGAGAATATTTAGAAAAAATTCAATGATTGAATTTATTTGTTTCTCTTTTCCATACACAGTCACACACATAACACCCCAAGTAAACAGACATGTATCTTTAATTCGAAATTGTCAGTATTGCAGTTAAAACCGCAAATTTGTTGTACCGTAAAAAAACCACTCTGTGTATAAATGATTATTTCTTTGTTGTTTTTTTTTTGTTGTAATATTTTTACAAATTAAATTTTAAATGTTTTTAACTTTAAAAAAATGAATAGAAAAGAATGTTGTTTTTTTTTCATTTTTTGCTATATATATATTTGCGTAAAAGGTCAACGCCACCCCCGTTGCGTTTCGTGTTATAATGACAATGTTTATAAAAATTAATAAGCAGTAATTAATTTTATTAGTGTTCACATTTTTATTAATTATTTGTTTATTGTATAATTATTATAAAAAAAAGAATATATAATTATTAAATATCTCTCATCGTGTGAAACAAAACAAAAAAAGTAAAAAAATCCCGCTCTGTATATTTTATGTAATGCTCTAAATAAATGCAGATAATATGTTTGTATAAACATAACATACACACATAATAAATTTATATAATGAATATACCGAAATATTATTATTTGTATTTAGTAAGTTGCAAAACTTTGTGGACAGGTTATATAGAATAATATTAAATTATATGTAAAAATTATTGATTGAATATATATTGTTAATACAAAATATTTAAATTTGATTATAAATTGTCTTGTTATTTGTTCTTTGAATTTTTATCCAGTCAAATTAGACACAAAAAAAAACATTTTTTTATGTTCTAATCATATCCTGAAACGGATCCTTGATTTGAGACACAGGATTTTTATTTTTTAGGGGGTGAGATCTAGTTTTAGAACGTCTCTTTGTAGAATTAATTTTATAGTAAAAGATGTGGTAAAGTTGCATTATAAAATTCCCTGATAAATCCCGATTTTTCATATATTTAAAAACAGATTTAACTCCACGGGAGTAGCCAGACTGTCTAAACAGGGCAGGCTCAAAAAAATCTCTTATATTTGCAGTAGCTGCGCCCTATCCCACAGAAACCATACATTTTTTTCGAGATAAAAACTATGTCACTCTCCTGCCCTTGATCTATACCCATTTAAAATCACGTTGATCAGTTGCTGCGTGAAAGAGGAACCAACAAATACACTTCCGTATTTATAATATTAGTAGAGATATTTCGCAATTCGTTAATTTTGTTTTGTATTAGATATTGCATGAAAGTGAGCTCATTGACACAGTAATTATACCCGATATGTAATATATACCAGTGCATGTTAAGTTTAGTCCCGTTTTTGTAACGGTTGTTGGAAAAAAGGTGTTCATAAAAAGACGTAATGAGTCCATTTCCGCAAATGTGTCTGTCTGTCGGTTCGTCAACACGATAACTAATAAACGAAAACAGATAACGAGCTGTAATTGTGTGTGTGTGTGTTTTAGAGCTAAAAAGTAAGGTCAAGTTAGTGAATGGACAAAATCTGACCATGATTTGGACATAATGAGAAAAACTGCCTATCTTTGAAACCGTAAGAGATAGAACAAAAATTTAAAGACATAGTATTCATTTAAAAAAAATAAACATCTTTTTAACCCGACTTCAAAAAGGAGGATGGTTCTCAATTCGTCTGTATTTTTTTTTTTAACTTCTTTTCATAAATTCAAATATATACCTCCTCGGTAATTCAAGGTTTATAACCAATCTGCACCGAAAAGCAGATAGAGGCTGCATTTTTCTTCACGTGCCGGCCATCGGGTTTGCCAGATACCGCGTGAAAGGTTCTATTTGATTACATTGCACGCGAACAATATGGAATATAGAACATTTTACAACAGTAAAATATTTCTAATATAACGGTTGCAATATTTTATACCAACATTCCAGGTGCAATTTCTAATATAATTTATTTATTCGACGAAAACCATATACATATAATATACTAGTGAAACGATTAATTCTACAGAAAAAAAGTTAAAGGACCTGTTTGTATAGAATTAAGGATTTTTTTCTGCAAAAACGGTCTATCCATTTGGGAGCTACAACTTCTCTATCGGTTGATCGGGGATTAAAAAATACAAGTTTTGATACACAAAGAATATTTGGAAATTATTTTGTTTGTTATTATGTATCACGTAACGATCTTATAGAACATTAAATTTCCTATGATTTTTGAAGACATTTTGTAGAACGAATACTTCATACATGGATACTACACATGTGTAGTATCCAATCCATGACTTCATACTTCATTATGTTAAAAATTGAAAAAATAGTTATTTCAAAATATATCGATATCTGTATTAAATATATTGTAAAAATATTTGACTTCACACTAAGTTGTGCGCCAAATATTTAATCCGAATTGTTTTTTGCGATATCAATTTCGTCGACTATAGTCTTTATGGATTCAATTACAACGGAATATAAACAACTCAATCTATTATCCCCATTTATCCCTATTATCTATGATATAAATGGAACAATAAAGTATCGACTTGTGATAAAACGGAAGTAGCCATCTTGCAATTTCGTCGGTTCAGGCGGGGTTCTGAAAACGGTACGTTTTCATTATGGAATTTCAACGGAACGAAAAAGAAAAAAACGTTCCATTTTTAACTTGTATATTTAAAACGAGTTCGTTCTTTTTGCAAAACCCATCGAAATTCCGACTAACCATAAATCGTTATTTTATTCCGTTCCATTAAAATTTTACAATGACGATGCTCCATTCTCCATGATACTTAAGCCTAAATGTAAATGAAATGGGATAAAATACCGGCTTGTTGGGAATCAAATTCAAAAGTATGTATTTTATCCTGTTCCGTTTCAAACCCGGCTTAATTCTATACCTGTAAACTATTCCATTTTTTTAGAGTAGAGTATTTTGATTCCCCACTCTCTAATAACTGAACGAGACTATATAAAAGGAGAATGATTTGTGGGTTTGTGCTGTTTTGCGTACAGATTATAGTTTATTAATGTCCAACAGATGGCAGTTGTGTTGCGGAGATCCCTTTTGCTCATTCTGCGCATGACAATTTCAAATTCTTATAAATAAATATTTATTATGGAGCATGCAGAATAGATATATTAGGAGATTGAACGACATAGGCAATTCGTCTGTTTTTTTGTCCTCAAAAACGTGTAGAGATCATAGTTATTATTTTCGCCACTAGCGGCAGTGCGAATCTGCCCGTACGGAATGATTATTATTATTACATATTAAAATTAACGGTTATCACATCTTACAAATAAAAATTGTATGTATAAAAATTGTTTAATTTTATAAATGTGAAAAAATGGGACGATGTTGTATAGGGAAAGCATAGATATACTGCTATATATCTATGAGTGAAAGGTTGTTTAAGGTTAGGAATGCGTGTCTGCATTTACGAAAGGAATATGGTCTGTAATTACCGGTTTCATCATCTTCTTTCTTTATCTAATATATGTCAGTTATTGTAAACATATATTGTATATTATTATTATTGCAAAATTATCACTATGATTCTTCATCTTTTAATTTATCGCAATTATTAAGAATTCTCTATTATTAATATTTATTTAATTATTACTTGATAATCGAAAACAATTTTTTATTATCTATAAAACTAAGACTTCTTATTAACTGAATGAAAGTGATTACTTGGCGCCTACATTTAAACATTAAATTCCGTACGGCACTGAGACCAGTGACCCCTACTGATAAAAGATAGTTACACCAATTCTTGACCGTTTTTTTAACATTACGTTCGCTCTCCTAATATATCTATTCTTCATGATTATTACATATTAAAATCAACGGTTATCACATCTTACACTAAAAATTGTAAGTATAAAAATTGTTTAATTTTATAAATGTGAAAAAATGGGACGATGTTGTACAGGGAAAGCATAGATATACTGCTATATATCTATGAGTGAAAGGTTGTTTAAGGTTAGGAATGCGTGTCTGCATTTACGAAAGGAATATGGTCTGTAATTACCGGTTTTGTGATCTTCTTTCTTTATCTAATATATGTCAGTTATTGTAAACATATATTGTATATTATTATTATTAATTGCAAAATTATCACTATGATTCTTCATCTTTTAATTTATTGCAATTATTAAGAATTCTCTATTATTAATATTTATTTAATTATTACTTGATAATCGAAAACAATTTTTTATTATCTATAAAACTAAGACTTCTTATTAATTGAATGAAAGTGATTTCTTGGCGCCTACATTTAAACATTTAAATTCCGTACGGCACTGACACCAGTGACCCCTACTGATAAAAGATAGTTACACCAATTCTTGACCGTTTTTTTAACATTACGTTCGCTCTCCTAATATATCTATTCTTCATGGTTCGATGTATCGCAAAATTTAATTTAAGTTTGACAAATGAATGACAGGTAGAGCTGAATTAATTTGTTTTGACTATTTATGCGCGTAAGAGGAACTTATTTAAAAGTAGAAGGGCAACTTATTTAAACCATATTTTAATCATATATTTAATTTAGTATTAAATATATGTTTCCTCCCCGTCATTTTGAAAATAGACTGATCCACTCAAACTGTGACGATATTCGAGGCTTCTTTAGAAATTGGCGTTTTTTTCAAAATTTCACAGTTGATGGTGGCTGTCCATTTAACACACAGCAACGGAGTGTGACACAGTGTGTATTCCATTAACAACTTCGTTTTACAGGGTGCGCACACAGAGAGACACAAGAAAAAATTGTGTGTAGTGAAAAATGTTTATGAACACCATCTGTAAATCATGTGAAGAATTAAATTACGTTTCATTTATCGCACTTTCTCACACAGCGTGCTTTGCTGTGTGCAGTGTGTCACACACTCATTGGCTGTGTGTTTCATAGACCCTAAACATATATATATATTATATAGCCTCCATGGTGTGTTTAATGGAAAGCGACCGATGTGTGCCTAGCCATTTAGTTTTAAAAAAAAAAACTCGAATAATAGTTGTTCGTCATAAAAATATTAACAACTTTTGTGCTAAACCTTTTTTCGAAAGGCAAATAGATTCGGCAGAAATCAACTATAAACTAAGAAATTTACTAATGTAGGACTCAAATAAAAGCAGAACGATTTAAAAAATGCACAAATAATATACAACTCTTGTATTTATTTAGATTTGTCTGCTTTATTCGAGAAAGTATCATTTGTAGTTCAGGTTTATAAGTTTTATTTAGGAAAATGTTCGATGTGCTTTTCAAAAATATCTTGGTATGAGTCTAAAAATTGCCAGAAATATCTGTCATATCGGTTTTATTGCGCAGAACACAATTGTTGGTATATGTGTTCAATAATGATCTAATTAGTTCATTTTCGCATATCACACCCGTGGACACGATTACCTTCTCAAAAACGAACTGAAAATTTGTGCGTGTTATAGAGCTTACAGTAACTTAAAATTCGTGAATGGGCCAAATTGGAACGTGTATCCACCGCCAGAGGGGGGTATCATTCACCGTAAGAGATGGAAGGAAAATTTAAAGACAAAAATGCCCCTTTTTTAAAAATTGTTTTCACTAACTTAATATATATAGTTTCACCACAATTTCAGCTGTAATTACAAAACCATATTTGTAGAACCCCTTTCTACACTATTTTATATTTTTATACATTTCTGCGTGTGTAAAAAATAAAATAAACAGTTCACGCATTGATAATCAACTCAGTTTATACCGGGTATTTAAGCAATTAAGTCTGTTAGTTATTTTCACTTGTTATTAAAAAAAATTTGAACTATAAAAAAAAAAACAATATATATATTTAAAAAATATATTTATTTATGCACACTTTTAATATGCGATTGTAAATTAGTCTTTGTCTCAAAAATTAAATCACAATATCGGCACTTATAAGGATACGTATCTACCTCAAATAATTTATCAGTTTTACAAATAATACGATTTAATAATTTTTTTTCGCCATTATGCATATTTATATGGGCTTTTAAATGACTTTCCACACTAAAACCTTTATCACAATTTGAACAAATAAAATTCCTATTTTGTATATTATGTGTCCGATTATGTGCATTTAACAATGTTAACGTTTTAAACTTTCGATTACACGTATCACAAATATAATTTAATTGACTATTGGATATTTTTCTAGTACATTTATGCGATGTTAATCTACTTTTCGTTGTAAATTGTTCTGAACAATGTATACACGTAAAGTCAGTATTTAATGGTTCATGAATACGTTCATGTATGATTAGATCGAAACGACTTGTAAAAAAATGATTGCATTTTTTACACGTATAGGTTTTTTTCTCTTTTGAAGCTAAATTCGATTCATGTGTCTTTTTATGTAATTCGAAATCAAGCTTATGTTTCGAAACATTTGAACAGATATCACATTTGTATACAGAAGCAGAAGGTGTATTCATAATTGTAGAATAATTATTATCATTTGATTCAATATAAATTGTAGCAAAACTGTTTGGTTTATTACAATCTGATTCGGCAATTGTATGTGGTATTTCGTATATTGTTTCAGTATTCGGTATATAATTACTATAGATAATTTGTTGATCACTGATTATCGTTACAGTTTTCAGTAAATTATCTGAATTATTTGTAATTATTTCATATGGTTCTGTTATTGTATTATTTATTTCGTGAAGTGTATTAATTTCCTGATGAAATGTTGTATCAATACATTCTTTATTTGTATTCATGTTGTTGACCTATACATTAATAATTATAAAATTAAATTTTTTTAATCATTTAATTTTATTAATTATTATTTACCTTTTTGTTTAATTAATTTAATTTGTCCTTGATGACGTAATAAGTACTCACGTTTTATATTAAAATAATTACACGCCATACACGTGTCAAAGTAAGTTTAAATTATTGGTAGAGTGACGTGTGAATTAAACAAATTACTCACAACTATATAAAAGGAGAACGATCGTAATGTTAAACTCGTGGCATTAAAACTGGATGTAGACTGCGTCGTTGTCGCGGAGGTCCCCTCGAATTAAAAATTGTAAATCTATACATAGTATAAAAGGAAGTCGCCCTCCGCGTCTGCCTGTCCGCTAATTCCTTTTAAACCACGCAACGGATTTTGAAACAGTTTTCGCCATCATGTAGATAATTTTTTCCGGAAGGTTTATATGTATAGTACATCCTAATTAAAATTTCCGTGCGAAGGCGGGTTGGGTCACTAGTAAAACATAAAGTAGATATTTTATAATTGTAAACATACATCACATAACAATTGGTCTTTATTTAATTTATTATTTATTTAATATTTGTTTATTTGTGTATACTTTCGCGTCAACATAACGATGTTTGTCCAAATTCCTTTCGGTTACGTATGACAAACTGTAGAAGACTTTAGCGTATACTCCGACAAATTTCATTGGCATTGAATTTTTAATTAAATTAAATACTGATATGAAAAAATTAACTCGTCAACCAGGAATCGAACCTCGGGCCTCTGGATATCTAATCCAATATGCTTCCGCTACACCAAAAACGATTGTGACGTAATAGCCAACTTTTTCATATTCTAATTTTTTATTTATTTAGACAGTATTACTTCTGTTGAAGTAATACTTTATTTAATATTTGTTTATTTGTGTATACTTTCGCGTCAACATAACGATGTTTGTCCAAATTCCTTTCGGTTACGTATGACAAACTGTAGAAGACTTTAGCGTATACTCCGACAAATTTCATTGGCATTGAATTTTTAATTAAATTAAATACTGATATGAAAAAATTAACTCGTCAACCAGGAATCGAACCTCGGGCCTCTGGATATCTAATCCAATATGCTTCCGCTACACCAAAGACGATTGTGACGTAATAGCCAACTTTTTCATATTATTCTAATTTTTTATTTATTTAGACAGTATTACTTCTGTTGAAGTAATACTTTATTTAATATTTGTTTATTTGTGTATACTTTCGCGTCAACATAACGATGTTTGTCCAAATTCCTTTCGGTTACGTATGACAAACTGTAGAAGACTTTAGCGTATACTCCGACAAATTTCATTGTCATTGAATTTTTAATTAAATTAAATACTGATATGAAAAAATTAACTCGTCAACCAGGAATCGAACCTCGGGCCTCTGGATATCTAGTCCAGTATACTTCCGCTACACCAAAGACGATTGTGACGTAATAGCCAACTTTTTCATATTCTAATTTTTTATTTATTTAGACAGTATTACTTCTATTGAAGTTATTTATTTATTTAATATTTGTTTATTTGTGTATACTTTCGCGTCAACATAACGATGTTTGTCCAAATTCCTTTCGGTTACGTATGACAAACTGTAGAAGACTTTAGCGTATACTCCGACAAATTTTATTGCCATTGAATTTTTAATTAAATTAAATACTGATATGAAAAAATTAACTCGTCAGGGCCTTTGGATATCGGGACTAGATATCCAGAGGCCCGAGGTTCGATTCCTGGTTGACGAGTTAATTTTTTCATATCAGTATTTAATTTAATTAATAATTTATTATTAATAATTATTAATTTTTTTAGTTCTGATTTTCTACCACTCTTACAACTATACTGCAAAACACTTCACCATTTTTTTTGTTAAATAACTCGAATTCATAACCTTAGTATTGTTTAAAAAATGTATTGTATTAAAAATATAAATTTAATAATTAATTAAATTTTTTATTATAACCTCCATAACATGAAGAATAGATATATTAGGAGAGCGAACGTAATGTTAAAAAAACGGTCAAGAATTGGTGTAACTATCTTTTATCAGCAGGGGTCACTGGTCTCAGTGCCGTACGGAATTTAAATGTTTAAATGTAGGCGCCAAGTAATCACTTTCATTCAGTTAAGAAGAAGTCTTAGTTTTATAGATAATAAAAAATTGTTTTCGATTATCAAGTAATAATTAAATAAATATTAATAATAGAGAATTCTTAATAATTGCAATAAATTAAAAGATGAAGAATCATAGTGATAATTTTGCAATAATAATAATATACAATATATGTTTACAATAACTGACATATATTAGATAAAGAAAGAAGATGATGAAACCGGTAATTACAGACCATATTCCTTTCGTAAATGCAGACACGCATTCCTAACCTTAAACAACCTTTCACTCATAGATATATAGCAGTATATCTATGCTTTCCCTGTACAACATCGTCCCATTTTTTCACATTTATAAAATTAAACAATTTTTATACATACAATTTTTATTTGTAAGATGTGATAACCGTTAATTTTAATATGTAATAATAATAATCATTCCGTACGGGCAGATTCGCACTGCCGCTAGTGGCGAAAATAATAACTATGATCTCTACACGTTTTTGAGGACAAAAAAACAGACGAATTGCCTATGTCGTTCAATCTCCTAATATATCTATTCTGCATGCTCCATAATAAATATTTATTTATAAGAATTTGAAATTGTCATGCGCAGAATGAGCAAAAGGGATCTCCGCAACACAACTGCCATCTGTTGGACATTAATAAACTATAATCTGTACGCAAAACAGCACAAACCCACAAATCATTCTCCTTTTATATAGTCTCGTTCAGTTATTAGAGAGTGGGGAATCAAAATACTCTACTCTAAAAAAATGGAATAGTTTACAGGTATAGAATTAAGCCGGGTTTGAAACGGAACAGGATAAAATACATACTTTTGAATTTGATTCCCAACAAGCCGGTATTTTATCCCATTTCATTTACATTTAGGCTTAAGTATCATGGAGAATGGAGCATCGTCATTGTAAAATTTTAATGGAACGGAATAAAATAACGATTTATGGTTAGTCGGAATTTCGATGGGTTTTGCAAAAAGAACGAACTCGTTTTAAATATACAAGTTAAAAATGGAACGTTTTTTTCTTTTTCGTTCCGTTGAAATTCCATAATGAAAACGTACCGTTTTCAGAACCCCGCCTGAACCGACGAAATTGCAAGATGGCTACTTCCGTTTTATCACAAGTCGATACTTTATTGTTCCATTTATATCATAGATAATAGGGATAAATGGGGATAATAGATTGAGTTGTTTATATTCCGTTGTAATTGAATCCATAAAGACTATAGTCGACGAAATTGATATCGCAAAAAACAATTCGGATTAAATATTTGGCGCACAACTTAGTGTGAAGTCAAATATTTTTACAATATATTTAATACAGATATCGATATATTTTGAAATAACTATTTTTTCAATTTTTAACATAATGAAGTATGAAGTCATGGATTGGATACTACACATGTGTAGTATCCATGTATGAAGTATTCGTTCTACAAAATGTCTTCAAAAATCATAGGAAATTTAATGTTCTATAAGATCGTTACGTGATACATAATAACAAACAAAATAATTTCCAAATATTCTTTGTGTATCAAAACTTGTATTTTTTAATCCCCGATCAACCGATAGAGAAGTTGTAGCTCCCAAATGGATAGACCGTTTTTGCAGAAAAAAATCCTTAATTCTATACAAACAGGTCCTTTAACTTTTTTTCTGTAGAATTAATCGTTTCACTAGTATATTATATGTATATGGTTTTCGTCGAATAAATAAATTATATTAGAAATTGCACCTGGAATGTTGGTATAAAATATTGCAACCGTTATATTAGAAATATTTTACTGTTGTAAAATGTTCTATATTCCATATTGTTCGCGTGCAATGTAATCAAATAGAACCTTTCACGCGGTATCTGGCAAACCCGATGGCCGGCACGTGAAGAAAAATGCAGCCTCTATCTGCTTTTCGGTGCAGATTGGTTATAAACCTTGAATTACCGAGGAGGTATATATTTGAATTTATGAAAAGAAGTTAAAAAAAAAAATACAGACGAATTGAGAACCATCCTCCTTTTTGAAGTCGGGTTAAAAGGTCCTTTCACTCATAGATATATAGCAGTATATCTATGCTTTCCCTGTACAACATCGTCCCATTTTTTCACATTTATAAAATTAAACAATTTTTATACCTACAATTTTTATTTGTAAGATGTGATAACCGTTAATTTTAATATGTAATAATAATAATAATTCCGTACGGGCAGATTCGCACTGCCGCTAGTGGCGAAAATAATAACTATGATCTCTACACGTTTTTGAGGACAAAAAAACTGACGAATTGCCTATGTCGTTCAATCTCCTAATATATCTATTCTTCATGGTAATAATAATAATTCCGTACGGGCAGACTCGCACTGCCGCTAGTGGCGAAAATAATAACTATGATCTCTACACGTTTTTGAGGACACAAAAACAGACGAATTGCCTATGTCGTTCAATCTCCTAATATATCTATTCTTCATGATCGAACACTAATAATGAATATATCAAAAATGTTTATTCTTTTTATTTTGCTTATTCTGAGATTATTTTTTAAAAAATTTTCAATATTGTGATACCACGAAAATCACACGCTTGCCGAGAAAAATTTCTGAGATTTAATTATCTTCACTTTATTCGCATGATTATAAATTTATTTGGAAAAAAATCGTTTTTGATATTTAAACTTGTTTAGTCGAATTCAAACTTCTAGATCCGTACATTTTTTATCGATGTCATCACGGCAATGTGGCCATAAGTGAAATGGGAAAAATTGAAAATATTATAAATATGCAATTAAAATCATTCTACACGCTTACCACTTATTTTTAGTGTCTATATATTTACATATATATTTTTTTAATCATGTCAATGCATAATAATATATTATTTAAAATATATTTTTTGGATCTAGAGCTATGAGTTAAAAAATTCAAAAAGCAATTCACACACTTTTTTCATAATTGAAGTACATATATTCAAAATTGAAATAAAATGTCAAAATCGTTAGCTTCTTTTGGTGTGAATCAAATAATCAAGACTGAAAAGAATGCAGCACAAAAAATTGAAGAAGCACGTCACCGTAATTGTTTATTTTTTACATATGAATAGCATTTTTGAATTATTTATTAATAATGATTTTATATGAAAATATAAAGGTCGAATATTACGATTAAAACAAGCTGAAGCTGAAGCTAAGCAAGAAGTTCAACAATTACGTATAGTGCGTGAAAAACAATTTGAAGCTTTTAAAGATACTGCCAACAGTGTTAATAAAGACGCAGAATTACGTGTGGAAACTGCTGTACGTACAGCAATGGCTGAGATGGAAGAGAAAGCTGAAATAAATAGGTCTAAGGTAATTAATCTTCATTAAAACTGAAAGACATTATCACTTCTTGTTCGACAACTTTTGATGATGAATTCTGTTAGAATTCGATGAAACAAAAAATAAAAATTTTCGATATCTTGTTTTTGAGAATCGAAAGTGTTAGGTGTACCGGCTGCCCAGGCGGAACACGCTTCGAGCATACGGTCAATTGTGATACCTATGCCTTAAGGATGGAGAACAAGTAATTTCTATATAGACTAGAAATTGGTAGGTTTTGCGACTGGAACCGATTTTGATATTAACTATGGCGATTTATTTATCTGGAGTTGGCGAAAGGAAACTGCAGAAAACCTTTACAAGAGAGATTGACTAAACTTTCCATACGCCGACAGTTTAGTCAATTAACAGCGTCATTATTTAAAAAAAATTTAATTGACAAACTGCCATTGTTGGAAATCGAACCCGCAGCCTCCTAGTTCCAAGCGGAGCCCAGTGCAAGTTTTAAAAATGAATGAAAACCATAAAATTATACCTGTGGATTTTGAACCATGGACATTCTCAATGAGATAAACAAAAACTGAAGAATAAAATTATTCGATTTCCCGTTTATTTTTCGAGATATAGTCTTTTAAAATTTTAATGAAAGATAATGATTTTTTTTTTTTACAAATCAATGAAAGTACGATATATTAGTTACTGTAGAATGTAGGTGATTCTATAGAAATTCTACTTTTGTCTCTACAATTATAAAATTGTAAATGTCTGTTTATTTGTTCGAGCATCACGCAAAAACTATTGTACCGATTTTGATGAAACTTTTTTGTTTAAAAACGATTAGACTTAAAAACTGGTATGTATTTGCAAGCAAGAAGTTCGCAAAGTGCGTGAAACACATTTTTAAGCTTTTAAAGATACTGCCAACAGTGTTAATAAAGACGCCAAATTACGCTACAACGACGGACATATAACAATAAACGTGAACGAAGCCGTGGGTATAAGCTAGTTTCAAATAAGTTTAAAACGTATGATTTTTATCATCACCTGAAATAGAAAATGCCTAACATACCAAAAAATCATCCCAATCCAACTTAACCCAAAGAAATTGGAGTTTAATTAGAATCCCTCTTTAGAATTTCTACTTTTGTTAAATAACCACCACACCTAAGCCAATGCTAAAACAGAATGTTGGACCATTATAACAGACCAAAAAACATCCGACCCAAATTGACCAATAGAAACTGGAGCGTAATTAGCCAAATCTTTGTGTATATGTATTCATTCATTACTTTCTATGTACAATCTGACTATTAATTGATTTTTGAAACTTAAACTGCTGATATCTCGAAAAATAAACGAGAAATTGAGAATTATGTTTTTTTATTTTTTTAGTTTCTCATCAACTTTTAATAAATTCCATGGTTCGAATTTCCATAGGTTTAAAATTTAAGAGTTTATTTCACATTAAGTTTTAAAACTTTCAATATCCCGAAAATTAAACAAAATATCAAAAAATTCCATTCTTCATTTTCAACATCCTTAAGTGACAATGTTTTACAAATTTCATTTTAAAGTCTAATGTGATGATAAAATAACTAGCCAAAAATTTAATATAAAATAAAATTAGAATAATATTATTACTTGAGCTTAAAGGTTTGAGCAAAATTAAACCAATTTTTAAATGGGCTCAACGGTTTCTCTAACCGTGAAATCATAACTGGTTTCAATATTTATTTTTACTAGTTTCCGTTAAATTTATACTTACATGCCCGTGTTAACACATGAAAATTTTTAATCGCAATAAAAATAGTTGATATAACAAAAATTACATTGCTGTGCACACGATGAAATTAGCCTTTTTCCTCTGAAGATATAAAAAAAAATCCAACAGAGGGCAGCACTACGTGGGTACACATGTTTTGATTCTCTCATTGACAGCAACGTTAAGTAACGTCATAACTCGGGAAAAAATTAATTGTTTTAAATTGTTCAAAAAGCAACTTTTTTGGCTTGCTTTGTGCTTCATTTCTGTGGATTATTAGACATTTTTATAAAAAACTCGAATTTTTTAGCAAAAAAATAGGGATCACAATTTTTGACGGTTTTTCCGATTTTTCTCAAAAATTACCAATCCAATTTCAATTCAAGATAGGTCAATCGATAGGTTTTTTTGATACCTATAATTATTTTATTTAACTTTTCCTGATTAGAGCTCAAGTTTTTTTTATTCGCAAAAAACCATTTTTTCAATATATTCTTGTGTTGGTATATATTCTTGTTTTGGACTCGAGGGGATCACCACCCTCTTGAGTAATTTTTGGATCAGAAACAGTTGTTGGTATATACCAACACAAGAATATATTGAAAAAATGGTTTTGCCCGAATAAAAAAAAACATGAACCCTGATCAGGAAAAGTTAAATAAAATAGTTATAGGTACCAAAAGAACCTATCGATTGACGTAACTTGAATTGAAATTGGATCGGTACTTTTGGAGAAAAATCGGAAAAACCGTCAAAAATCGTGATTCCTATTTTTTGCTTCAAAAATTCGAGTTTTTTTTATAAAAATGTCTAATAATCCACAGAAATGAAGCCCAAAGCAAGCCAAAACAGATGCTTTTTGAACAATTTGAAAAAATTAATTTTTTGCCGAGTTATGACGTTGCTTAACGTTGCTGTCAATGAGAAAATTAAAACATGTGTAACCCCCCCTCACTAGTGCTGCCCTCTGTTGGCTTTTTTTAAAATCTTCAGAGGAAAAAGGCTAATTAACTTGAAAGTTCTCAACTGCACGATTTTTAACAGCCACAATTATTGTCTTGTTTAAGGTATTTCCAAACTGTATCAGCTGATCGGGAACCCGCGCGAAAAGAACTATATAGAAAATTATATGCGTAAAAAATATGTTGGTACTCCTGCGCGTTGTTGAAAACAGCTGTCCATTATCGTCAGTGTTCATTTGTCACATAACATCATACATATACTAGTATATAATTTCAAACTATTTTCAAACAGCGCGCCGGTACTCAGGATGCCAACTGAACCATAAAAAATAACCTTCTGCTGCTGTCATGAAAAAAATGCACTTTTTTACGCATATTTTATCAATAAACTTAACAAACCGATAGACATTCTCCCAAAGTTTTAAGGAAAATATTTCTAAGGAATTGAGTAAAGTATGTGTCGAATTTCAGAACAACCGTGACTATATTGAGAGAGTTCGAAATAAAAGCAGTCGGAATCGTGCATTTTATTCTCTATGATTTTACTTCACCATGGTCCAGTTTTTTTAAGGATAAACCTAGTAAATTAACTCGCGTGGTTTAAGTTAATTTCCCACCTAGATCCCGAAAATAGTAGCGTTGATCAGAATAATAATAATATATATCATATTAATATATTATTATATTTTATTATTATCATATGTATTATTATAAGATCTGAATAATAATTTATTATATATTATCATATATATTATTTATCATAACCTCAAATATTTCAATTCAAAGTGTTAAATATTTTATGCAGTGATATCAAGTTATTAACAAAGAGTGATTTTTGTGTAATTGTCTCTAAAATTGTGAAGATTGCAACGTTATTGACACGTGTACAGTATGGGAAGGGACTCGAAGTGGGGGAACTTAACTTAAACCACGCAAGTTAACTAACTAGGCTTATCTTTAAAAAAACTGGGCCCATGTTTATGAAGATGCATGTTAAATTTCTCTAACTTACGTAACGATTTTCTTAAAAAAGTTCAGATGATTTCTGAGGATTCATTTTACTAATATTGTGAATTTCGTGAAGTTCTTGTTAAATACCTTAATATTCCTTTGTCAACCGCGTCAGACACATGGTCAAAGTATACCAATCACAAGAAAGGAGGTATCAACATATACGTACACTACACTTGCATATTAAGTAAATAACATTACATTATGTAAATAACTTCCATCAAAAAATAATACTGCGCTTGCTCACCAAAACAATCTATTGAAAACTTGCATCAAAAATTTCACATGTAAAATCACCCACAGCGCCAAATACTACTAATAACACCGGAAAGTTATTTGATGAGGAAATAATACTAAGTACACCAGATCCAAAAATTAAAACATTTTATTTAAAACTTGAATTCAATTCCGATGAGTAATTGGCCGTATAATCTACACAAGAAATTAGTTATGTAAAATAAAACTTGCTTGTGAAAATCGGAAGGGAAAAATAATTCAAAAAACATAATTTACGCAACAATGTATCGTCCAACTCGAATAAAAAGATTTTTTTCATTAAGTCGTATTTGTTATCTAGGTAATACAAGATATTTTACAATTAGTTTGTGACGTCAAACCAGAAATACATCCAAACTACACGTTTAGTAAAAATAAAAACAAAGACTTTATCCCCCCTGTAGATGCATTTGCATACAACGTACGAACATCATTTTCAGAAGTAACATCAAAAGCACATGCTACAGATCAGTATGAAGTTGATGAACCCCAAAGTAAAAAAGATGACGAAATTAAACCTTATAGACATAGAGACTCATTAAATGTAAATACTGATTTGTGTAATTTATGTAATCCTGAGACACGTATTGAAGATGGACTAGTGTGTACTTCTTGTAACCCAAATGCTGCATTTGGTGATGATAAAGAATTACTTGAGTGGAAATGTCCAGGTATATTATGCGAAGGAGGCGATAACACTAGTGAAATTGAAGAAACAGTTTATAGAGCAGAAACAACATATCAAAGAACACCATTTACAGACATTCAAAGTTTTAGCGATGAAACTGAAAATAGTTATACGGAAAAAAGCACCTCCAATGAAACAAACGAAGAAAATATAATAACTGATGAATATATAGATGAAAATGAAAATTATCGTCATACCAAGAATTCTACAACTGATGAATATCATGAATCTAGTCATGGCGATAAACAGAAAATTATTGAAACTGTTAAAGAATCGAATGACGAAACTATTCTAATTAAATCAAGTGTAGATGACAATTTAATGCATAATGAAGATCTAAATCATATATATCCAACATTAGATTTATCCGAATCAAATCCTATTGAGAAAACCACTATAGTCATAGAAATTCCACGAATTGGAGATAATTTTCAAGCATCATTACCTTGGAACAAAAACAAAACACATTGCCGAAAGTGTATGAGGAATACTCGAAATATTACAATTAATTTAAATTCAATGAAGACTTCTGATTCACCTGAACCAAATTCAACTCAAATAATAGAACCACCATCACAAATAATAGATGACACGGCAACTGTAGTTAGTAGCGAATTGAATGTTCCTCGTAGCGTTGAATCTCAAGTACCTACTACGTTAAGTACTACAACGTTTAATACAAGTACCAATGAGAATAACGATAGTTTATATGAACCAGAATTTTAGTATAAATAGACATATATTTAATAAAGTTTTCTACTAAATTTGTACAATGTGTTTTTATCGAGAAGTAGAAATATAATATACAAAGTTTACAATAAATTTGGTAAAATTAATTTAACCAAAGTTAAATTTTTTATGGTATAGTAGTAGTAGAAAAAGGCCTAGTACCTAGGCTAAGTACACTCAATTATCTCAACTAACGGAATCCGCATTATTAATAAGCGTTCGCATCAAAATATCAACGACACATATATATTAAACAAATTATTCAACGACAGAATATCTTCAACAAAATATACAAAGAAAAATTGCAGGGTTAAGAATTCTCCGATTCAATCTCTAGGCTCAAGTTTTTATACATTGAACTAGGTCGAGTAACGAAACGGTATATTTTTTGAGCTGTTATAATAGTTTCAACTTTCACAGGTAACCTCTGCTAGGTATGGTATGACCTTGTCGTTGGAGAGGCTCGAATGCATCGATGAAGGGCTATGGTATGCTAGCGGTAACTATGTTACTGGCAGGAATACCCATGTCGGACAAGATAGCCTTGAGAAGCAATCAGTGATAAACAATCCCCTTGGAACAACTGGCGAACTCCACTGTATAAATGCCCTCCCCATCAAAGGACCAATGGGGTAGTAGACGGGCCCGATTTACTCGTGGGTCGAAAATGGGAACCAAATGTAAAAATATAAACTCTGGGGCTATCCGCCGAAACATAAAAAACTGCAAGTGCACCCAGCCCAGCAGAAAATCTGGACAATAAATTCCAGAATCTTTTCCTGAAAGAGGAAAGAAAAAATCTCTCGGGAGCAGCAGTAGAGAAAGTCAGGGCTGAGGGGAAACCGACTGCTCCGAGGAGGAAAAACCTGACACCTGTGGGGGCCAACTCAGAGAATCAACTCCTGAAAAACCTAAAGGAAAAGAGGTTGAGATCTGAAGACAGGACTCCAATCCCGGAAATGATCTCGAAAAAACGTAGGGGGGGCAGGCAAGGCCTATAAATACCTTTGCTGAAACGGTCCCAACAACAAAGATGTGCGTTGCACTGCAGGGGTATCCTGAGGTCAAAATGACTCAGAAACAATCCGAAAAGGTGCAACTCTCGATGTTGCTAACCCTCACTAGCCAAGACCACAGTATCGGGGTTGTTACCTGGACAGGGAGCCCTCGTTGTTTAGTGAATAGACTCAACAGCCATAAACTGACTTATCGAGAACGGTCCGAACCAGGGATGTTGCGGATGCCGAATTTTTCACATCCGCGGACGCGGATGTTTAAGATCTTATATAAATATAGTATATGAATGAAGAATTAAAACAATGATACAGTAATTATTAACATTTTTATTAATGAAAATTAGTATTAAGTATAATGCTCCTATTTTTTTTAACTTCACTTAAAATGCTCTCAAATATGGAAAATTCTTCAGGGGGCATCGACTTTAGATGATTTTTTAAAGACGAGATGGTTCGGCCCTTGCGAGAGTAGCTTTTATTGCATATTTTACAATCAGCCTTATCATGGTCCTCTATATTTGGTTCAAAATACTTCCATATATTGTTTTGTGTCGGTGACGACATTGTTAATTAACTTGTTAGATAATCTATCAATAACGGGAACCTCGCTGGAAAAATAAAGAATATTGTTATAAAACGATAAACTTCACTTACAATAAAACGTATTACCGGTGTAACATAATGGCATTTACCTGGCGATTTTAATTTAATAAGCTGAGCTAAGACTAATATAAAGATTTCCCAATAAACAATTATTTACACACAATGATCACTGTATCACAATAACACTCAAAATATCTATCTATACGATAAGTAATCCACAGCGCAAACAAACACGTAATGATTTATTTACAAGAAACAAATGATGCACCACAACAAACGCGTCGGATCTTGTCACCAATTTTTTCGCTTCCATTGGTCATTGTCACGTGCGAACGGCACGCGCCATTCGCCGGCCATCCGTCCAATTTCTTTCTTGTCGCAACTTGTATTACATACGCATCCGCATTGATTATTGCGGATTCAGACGTCCAAATCTATGCGGAAGCTCCGCGGATGCGAATAGTCGCAACATTCCTGGTCCGAACATCCTGATGAACACATCAAAAACTTACTTATGCCCGTTACCGTTACTTTGTCCGTTGAACCGGACAAAGGTTAGAGTTTTACTGTTACTGTTACCGGCTACTGTTAGAGTTTTGTCAGAGAGACCTTACTGCGGTAAAACTAACATACAACATGGAGAACGAAACTGGAGTGGTAATCATCGCTTCGGTCTACCTTCCCTAAGATGCATTTACTCCACCACCAACTACAGAGATGAGAGACCTGATCCAGTATTGTGAGGCAAAAAAAACCCCAACTGATCATGGGATGCGATGCAAACGCTCATCACACTGCATGGGAAAGTAATAACACAAATGCAAGAAGTGAGTACCTCTTTGATTATATTATAGATAATAACTTAGATATAGTTAATCAAGGCAACAAGCCAACTTTTATTAAAATAATTCGGCAAGAAGTCATAGAACACTGAGTACGTATGAAATCAGTGGAAAAATCATGAATTGGCTAGTATCCGATAAACCATCTCCATCGGATCACGTACAAATCCATTACAATTTGGAGGTAAAAACGGACCAATGTAACCAATGTGGACGAAAATACACTATCGGGATCCAAGGAAGACAAATTGGGACGAATATAATTCGACACTAAAGTTCAAACAATACCGGAAAAATTAGTATTTTTAAGTTTAATTGTAAGATAATCAATTGAAGAACGAGGAAAAATTTTCGTCCTACAAATTCAATGGAGTGGACTCCGAGTCTCCCATCCTCAATGTTCAACGGCTTGCAGAAAATTTCGATACCGTTTTCCAAAATTTTATAATTAAAAAAGTTGGACATTTTGTCAAAACGAAGCTACTTACAAAGTACCAGAATTAATGCTCATCATCCAGAAAAAACCCTTTGGTCTCCCGGACCATACTATTTGTACATATGACATACAAATGGCGTCAAAAGTCGAGCTATCATTTCAAAATTTTATAATTGATTTTTTGTGCCTTATTTATTCGGATTTCAGAAAAATGTTTCGAATTAAAGTTGTTAGTATAGTTATAATGATCAACTTTTACCCGAAGCATTTTTTCGAAAACTGAATACATAGGCACAAATCAATTCTAACATTTTGAAATGTTAGCTCGACTTTTGACGCTATTTGTAAATATGTGCATGTGTAAAAAGTAAAATATACAGTTCATATATTAATAATGATCTCAGTTTATTCCGGGTATTTAAGCAATTCACTCAATTAGTTGTTATTTTCACTTGTTTTATTTCAATTATATGATTTATAACATCTTTTCATTACCTCATAAAAAAGCGTTTCAGCGAGAAAAATTTTTAATAATTATATTGAATCAATCTATTTTTTGATTGTTTTGAACGAAAATTTAGACATCTGAAAAAGATCCTATTGGGAATAATCTGGTAATAAATGGATTAAATTAAATCAATAAAACAATTTGATCGTATAAAATGTTTATTAAAAGTTATATAAGTAGGTTCAAAGTATGCATCATTTTGATTATCAATTTTATCATAAAATATATATTTTTATTAAGTTTAAATTGGGGCGCCGCTTCATATAAAAATTAATTTATTGTTCAATATAAAAACAATGATCGCGTTCATAATACATTAAACTTTTTATAAACGTTAATCAAATAAAAATGTACAGTACTGTAGACAAAATTGATGAATTTAATGGCTGGTTTGTATAATATAAATGCTTCAGATAAAAAGTAACCCACCGATAGTAACAGTTAACAAGTACCTAGAGCATATATGATTTTGACACAGCCATCCAACTCACCTGAACAAATTGAACTGTTGAAATGTTCAAACTGTTTAAATATTATAAACGCGACCAATAAAATTGAAGAAACTAAAAAGGATTTACATCTCTACAAATTAATTCAATTAAACTTGGTTGAGTGAGATCTAGATAAACGACAAAACTATTTTGGATAGTGATACTGCTTTTTTCCCTACAGTTTCTCATGAAAAACTTTGTTATCTAAAAATAAAAAATCTGTTCAACTAAGACTGATTACAGCTACGTTTCTAAATATCAAAACAATATTTTAAAAATTCGTAACATTTAGATTAGTATTAAATATGATAATTATTCCTCTGACTTAGGGAATCTATTCGAACATCTCTGTAACTGAGTTATTACTGATTATCAGCGATGTGATCCAATCACCTTAGGGGTTAAACCTCGGAATGAAAGATAAGAAGCTGGAAATTTGTACAAACCTTTATTTTGACATTCTAAATGTTACCTCTTAAGTCGTAATAAATATCATGTGCTTAAGATATTCAAGATCAAAGTTTGCAAAAATCAGTTTTTCGTAAATATCTCGCCTACTATGATTTAAATAGTAGTTAATTAATGTTACATTGGCTGTGGTCGGCCGAGCTAAGTCCTTAGTAAACTAAGTAAGTTAGTCAGAGTACTGAGCTAAGTTGTTGGCCAGAACACTTTATAGATACTAAGAAACTTTTTTTTATGCCGCCATTTTACTTAGTATGTCACGGGCCAGATCTCCCGTTTAATGGTAGATCTACCGCTTTTTTAGTATTTCTATCGTTCTACCGTTTTTTTCTTAATCTATTTTTTTGAGTAAATAAAAAAAATTTTGAATTTGTGTCATTTTTTTCAATTTTTATAATAATTATTAATTTAAAACTTCTCAGTCGTACAAATACAAAATCGGTCATTCGCAAAGAAAACAGACCATATTCCATTATTTGAAATAATGGAATATGGTTCTGTAATTACTTTAAGGTATTATTTTACAATGGGATTTAAAACAATAAGTAATGCAATATATGATAAATACAAAGAATTAATATTATTTAATATTTGAAGAAAAAAAATTCTATAATATATTAAATACTAATGTAATATAATTTTAATTATTCTGAATAAAAGTATTTATTTCCAACTATATAAATTGGAATTTTCACTTTTTGAATCTACCGCCTTATTTTGGTGGATCTACCGCTTTTTAAGAAATCGGGTATGGCACCGCTGGTTATACTATTTAGTAGCAAAAGATAGTGTGTCCAGGCCGAAACTAGCTGCGCTCAGATGAAAATGTTATTTACTCTGATTAACTTAGTTTACTAAGGACTTAGTTCGGCCGAACACGGCCATTGTGGCAGTATACTTCCGAGATATCTCATATTTATCGACTATGAACAAGATGTAGTAGTAATGGAGGGGAGGCCGAAGCTCGTTTTCTTTGCGAATGACCGGACAGAGCTTCACATCAGTTGTTTTACCTCAGATTCTTCCATTTCGGTTGAGCCGACGGCTATGTACTTCATTCTGGCTCTGTAAGGACATTCTGTCATAAGGTGGAAGGGCGTATCATACGTAACAAGTAAGGGCGTAACAGTCCGGACAGATCGCACTATGCTCCAACCTCATGACGGATAGATGCTTATTGAGTCTGCAGTGACCGGCAAGCAATCCTGCCAGAAGGTTTATTTCTTTCCGGTTATTAAGCCAGGTTGACCTTACGGATGAACAGATTATATTCCTAACTTTATCTACTTTAAAGAGTTATTTAATCTATCTTTTAAATGTATTGGATGTTTGTGTTTTCGTCTTTTGAAACATTTTGCTCATGATCAAACCATTAATCTACATTGTACGGAACGATAACAAGACAAAGAAATTATCCTTTAACGTGTGGCGCTGTCAATATAAAAATTAGAAATTAACCTTTGAATTTGAACTAGTAAGATATTTCAGGTAGGGTAACGAGAGTCGTTTCTCATCTCACTAAGCTAAGTTTAACTGTATAAGATCAACACATTACATAACAGAGAAGCAAATTAAAAAATATTATAAGTTTCAAGAACACTATTTTTTTTATATTTTACTAAATTAATATTTTGGGATAAATTTCACACATTCGAAAAACATCGATTGGTATCTTATTTGATAATTCTAAACATTCCCAAATTGAAAAAATTGTAGAATTTGTAAAAAATAATTATTTAAAAATTTTATCAATTAATGCGTTGTTTTTTTGAGACATTCTGTTCAGTAGCGTCTAATATTGGACCAACGGAATTCAATAACGGTTGTTTAGTATAATGTCCGAACAGAGTTGTTAATAAAGCGACGCCATATCCGGTAGCACGTTCACCCTGGAATAGAATATAAATTACGAAAGTTTATGCCTGGTTTCCATTTGGCAAAATAGATGGCATTTTTATTACAAGAGTTAACAGAATTGATCCATAAAAGTATATGAATTTTGAAAGTTAGCAAACTTCAAATCAATACTACTTATTGAATTATTTGAATTAGGTGGGAAAATCACCCCTGCTTGTGTGGGTACTAAGTGTCCTTAAGGACGTTCATGTACAACGCTAGAGTCAAATGAGTACTATCTTTAATAAAATTTATTTAGGATTTAAAAAAAGTTGTACAGAATATCAATAATCGTACAACGATTTATAACCTTGTTTTTATTTGTCCTAAATATTTTTAAAAAGTATTTATTGTAAAATATCAGTAAATGTAAATTAGAAATTGATTGACAGTGTATATGTATATTTTTTTACTGTGCGCTGTCGCCAGTTTTCAAAATATGGTGGAAAATTTTTAGTTTTAATTTTATTAAATAATTAATTCAAACGTTCGTCAACACCATTTTTTTAATGCGATTATAAAAACTACATACTTCAAAGAATATTTATAAACATTATTTATTATGGTGGCTACTTTAATAATATAGTTATTATAATTTTAAGTACAAAAAAATTATGTTCTCCATAAGACGCTGTGTTAAAAGTTTGATTTTTAATCGATAATTACTTTTTGAAATGATCGTCAACAGGTTTTAAATTTCTGAGGGAGGATAACTACATAATTGAGCTATTCAATTCACTAAAACAATTTTTTTGATCTACTATCAAGCCTCATGCATGAACGTCCTTAAGATCGTTGAAGAAAATTAAAAATTAAATCATATATAAGATTGCGAATATATATATTTTTTAAAGAATTTTATTTGAAACATTTTTTAATTATTCTGCGTTTACTTAGTCATTAAAGCAAAAGTAACTGTTATCGCTTTTGCAATGAGGCAGCTGAAACTGCAAGCTACTCCTGAGTAAAGACAATTTTACTTAGCGAAGTAAAGCAGAAAATAAATTTCAAAATCTTAATTGCTAACTGGAATTCCGGCGAGTCTCAACAATTTCAAGTACTAATTGATGGTGTTAAATCATTTATTGGTAACTAAATTGGTAAATTACGATGTTAATCAAACTGAACTGTATAATTACTTACACAATTAACAGGTGCGGCCATATCAATATGTACCCAAGCTCCACTATAATCAAATCCTAGATGTGACATTATAAATAATCCAGCACATGACGATTGAGCATTACTGCGATCCTAAAGTAAAAGTAACGAAATTTTATTATAAACTATCTTACAATTAAATGTAATATAAAAGCTATCACATACAGATACGGAATTTTTCATATCAGCAATAGCTGATGCAAATTCAGTAAAATGCAATTCTGGACAATATGGTATTGGGAACAATAAATCGCCAGAACTTAATCCAGCTTGCACACCTAAATCTTCCCATTCAGCAGTATTTGTTAATATAGCACCATGATATTTACCAGTTGCTACAGCCTTAGAACAAAAATATCATATAAGTACTTCAATCCTGTTTTTACTTAGAGAAAAATATAATTATACTTACTTGTGCTCCAGTTAAAGTAGCCATGTCTAAAATAATATTAGCTTTCAAGTCTTTTTGAGCGTAAGCAACGCCATCTGATAAAACTAAACGCCCTTCGGCATCCGTATTGTTAATTTCTACAGTTCTTCCTGAGTATAATGTATGAACATCATCTGGTCGAGTTGCATCAGGACCCACAGAATTTTCAGCTAAACAAAATACAGCATGCAAATTTTGTGTAAATTTGGCTTTAACTGCTACATAAAATGCTCCCAAAATAGCAGCAGCCCCTCCACAATCACGTTTCATTCCAGGCATTTGAGTTTTTCCCTTAATGCTCAAACCACCAGTATCGTAAACAATTCCTTTACCAACCCAAGCAATGGTATTATGAGCGCCTGGCGGATTATAACTAAGTACAGCTAATGCTGGTGGAACTCGCGCTGCTTTTCCTACCCCATATATACCACCAAAACCTTTCTCACGTAATTCTTCACCCCGAATTATTGTCGGTGTTATTTTCAATTCATTTCCAATTTTTTTCACTTCCTAAAAATATTTGTTTTATTATTTGATAATAAGATAAAAGAGTTAGCTCTGGAAATCTTTTCATACTTGCAAAAAATGATCAACATTCATCTCATTGCAGGGAGTATCTACAATGGCTGCTGCTAAACGGATGGCACTAGATGTTGTACTTAAAATAGATAAATCTTCAGAGGTTAAAGCATCCAATTCACCATTTCCAGCTAATTCTTCATTTCGAGACACATTTAGAATAATAAATTCGACGTTCACAGTGCTCGTTGGAAAATTTTCAGTTTTTGTTGGAGAAATACCTGATGATGTTTTCTTTGAGTAGGTGGGAAAAGCACGAGCTACTGCACAAGCGCTAGCATATAAATCCGGTTTCTCGCATACAATCTATATAATAATTTAATAATATTAATAACTCGGCTGTTTATCATCTTATATTAAAAACGAAGTGTCTTTTGAAAGCTATAAACAGCGGTCACCTCGCCCCGTAAATATTGTATATGGACCAGAAATACTAATTTCATAAAATTTTATGATCTGGTTGTGAACTATTGTTTTATTTTGATTTGTACAAACTTGGAATGGAGGGTGGTTTGAGGCAAATATTCGGTTCCTCGGAAATTTTTATATTATTGAGTCCAATCACAATCGACAGTTTTTAATGGTAACACACATACATTTTAATAGAAATTTGCTATTATAAATTTCAATATAAATTAGTAATTTACACATACGATGTAAATTACTGCTCTAATAGGATTTCAATAAGAATATGCCATCCGTCTTCCCATATTTAAAAAATTTCAGTTCGGTCCGTTTCTTAAAAATTTTGGTGATCCCTGCCATACACTATATATAATATATTTATATGTATACAATATATATACAAGAGTATTTTGACTTTAGTCCCGACAAACGGTTGAAAATATTAATCGTGGTAAAAATTTTTTTAATCAGTTCATTTCCTTCCTTCTGTCTGTCGGTAGACACGACAACTCAAAAACGAAAAGAGGTACGAGCAGAAATTTTGTATGTTTTCTAGAGCTAAAAAGTAAGGTCAAGTTCGTGAATAAGCAAATAAACAACTTTTGTCATAAATGCAGTACATACCGAGTATTTAAGCAATTAACTCAGTTAGTGGTAATTTTCACTTGTTTTTACTAATTTCGCTTATTTAAGACAAAATTTTAGGTAAAATTGCAGTTTAACGTCATTTGCCAATTTTAGATCTTAAAATCAATTGTTGCAAAAAAAGTGGTATACTTATGCCTGTGGATCAATAAAACCCGGGGAAAGGGTGACACTTTTACTAGGTTGGAATAGATGGCTATTCCAAACAAGAAGCCGCTAAAGCCCCAATAGCCGCTATTTTACCAAATTTTTTTACCATTTTTTTTTATTTTACCAATCTTTATATCACTTTATATTTTTTAATGATGCCGGAGAAATATTAAATTCTTAATGCTTCTTGAGTATCCTTAATGGAACTACTTACCACAACAGTTTCATCAACACCAACTGTACAATTTTTAACTAATTTTGTAATTGCATGCGATCTTGAAGGAGTATTATGACGTGAACATTTTATCGGTAGTGCAGCTACCGTTGCTAAATTTAAATACAATGAACAACTATCAGTAGGTGAAGGATGTAAACTAGAAATAGCAGCTTTAAAAGTCTGTAAAAAAAAATATAACAAAATCAATAATTAAGGAATTTAATTAAATATGTAATTAATTTTAAAAAACACATACCTCTTCAGAAACTCGAGGCTCAAGTTTACATTTAATTTGTGAATATTGTAATTGATTTAAATGCTTTACTTGACCAATAATTAAAACTGGATGATTTTGTGGATCAGTTGTAGATAATCCATTACAAAAACGCACCGATACACCCATTTTTCTATTTCTACGTTGTACAGAATTCTAATTCAAAAATTGAAAATCATTCTATGTAGTTACGTTTACACTAATAAAATTTGTATTATCGTAAACACAATTAAAGGATAATATAGATAATTAATAAGTCATTAAATGATAAGATTAAAGATTGAATTAGAAAAAAAAAACTGGATAACCTTTTACAATAATAAATATTTATTATTTTGGAAAAAAATATTTATTAAAAAAAATTTTTAATTTTAATAACGGTACTTATGTTAACATTATTATTTATCGGTTTTATTTAGCGTTATAATAATACTACACAATACATATCAACTAAATAACAGACAAAACACAACTGATTATAAAAGCAGCTAGACAGAAGACACGTACTATACTTTTTTATATTATTATAATAGCGGTATAATTGGTATATTCCAAAGAGTATGTGTATTCATTTTCAAATATTACGATTATCATAACATAAACTGTTATAAAATAAACTGTTTTAAAGAGTGCAAGTTAATCAAAAATTATCGTAAATATTATATTATCAAATGATAATTAATGAGAACTCTAGGTTTTTGAAATTATCGTAATCATTCAATTATTATTTCATTGGATATATTATATTCAATTACATAAAAATATGTTTAAAAGTCATTATAATTTTAAACTTATATCAAATGAAAAATAATTAGTGGAAATATTACAGTTTAAATAATTAATAATACTACTATTTTATTATTTACATATAAATAGATGGTATGTAGTATGTACACAGTGCACTCGGCTTGAATTATTTTTATTTCTTGTTAGTAAAACAGATTATTTATGGAATGACGTCAGCAAATAACGTTTTATTGTACATATGGCATTTTTATATGCTCAGTTTTTTGTTCGTTCGTACACTATTCCCCTAAAATATTTATAGTCCAAGAGCTGGCGACAAAAATCGGCAAGAGTTTTGTAATGGCCCATAATTCAATATAATTTAGTATTGAAGGTGTACATGAGTCAGCACACACTCGCAAGGACATGTAGTGGAACACCTGACGGCGGCACGCTTTGATATATGTAAAATTACAACATGCTCTACAAGTGTTTTGCAATAATTGAAAATTGTCAGTAAACTAGTTTATAGTACAAAAAACGTGAGAAAGCGGCCAGACCGCATTGTAGTGGAACGGGACGAATCAGCACGCCATGACGATAAGTTGTCGCCATAACGATGTCGGTGCAAGAGTTTTGTAAAGGCTGAAAATTCATTTACTGCTTGATTAATGTATGTAATTTAAGAAAAAAATAGTCAGGCCACAGATTAATGGAACAGAGGTAGTCAGCAGTCGCTCAAAGTGACAACACGACTAACGCTTGTCGCTTAGACACTACATTAAACGCTTCTCGAATTGGGGAGACTTTCTAGTATATTCGACAGTCTCTGTTCTAGGTATACAAACTGACCCAGAGGCTATCTCACTGACACCACCGAGATATAATGCTGTCCCCCCACTCTCATAAAGTACCTTTCGAGTAGATGTTTCGGGAAACGTATTTATTTTGTTTTTGTCGATATAGCGGCACTTCTGATATATTAGAGTTTATTTGAATATTACTAACGAAATTATATTCACAGTTATATAATTTCACTATAAGTTTTTATTAAAATATAAATGGAAGTTTTAATTATTATTGCAAAATCACATAAAAACCAACCATTTTAATGCTCGATATCCGTACTTTGAGCGACTGCTGACTACCTTTGTTCCATTAATCTGAGGTCTAACTATTTTTTTCTTAAATTATATATAATAATCAAGCAGTAAATGAATTTTCAGAAATTTCAAGCAGTAAATGAATCAAGCACGTTTTTTTGTACTATAAACTAGTTTACTGCCAATTTCCAATTATTACAAAACACTTGTAGGTAGAGCATGTTGTAATTTTACACACATTAAAGCGCGCCGCCGCCAGGTGTTCCACTACCTGACTTTGCCAGTTGGTGCTAACTCATGTACACCCTCAATACTAAATGATATTGAATTATGGGCCACTACATTTATTCTACAAGACTCTTGCCGATTTTTGTCACTAGCTCTCCGACTATTAGTAGACTGTAGTTTCTTCACGTTACTATAGACTAGAGTGTATAACTCTATAGTGGTCTATATAGAGTATAGACTATAGAGTGTATAGACCGTAAAATAATGATATACTGATATTCTACTAATCTATGCTGATATAGTATACTCACTATAGCCCGCCCGAGAATATAGATGAATAAAAAGGTTTGTTTATGGATGAATATGATGGGTTTATTGTTTAGTCACAAGGAATTTGCGTTTTTATTTTGAAACTATAAAAAAGTCTTAATGTGGGTCAACATAAAGCTTCTAATGTTGATATACCGGTTGTTTAGTTTACATCTTCGCATAGCAGATCTCCCACGAGTATGAGAGAGTACATATGTATACATTAAGCAATGTGTATGAGAAGGAGGTCTTATAGGTTTGTTTTCTTACTTAAAGTTAAACTGTTGTATGTGGTATGTGTCGTACGATACGCATTCAGTTAGATGACGCTTGGAGAGTGGGTTTTTTTTAAGTGAACAGATCAATTGTTATGATTTTTTCTGTTGTTCAGCACACAACAGTTTAATTTTATGCGAAGATATAAACTAAACAACCGGTATATACCTATAACATCTAATTCAGTTCCAAAATTATTAGGTTTTTGTTCTTCTGAAATGAAACAACAATTGATGTTAGAAACAGAATTTAATTTGTGAATTTCATTAGCATTTCATTATATAGATTGTAGTGGCCTCGCTTCTTACCTACAGGGCTGTATTACCCAATAGGCAATATAGCACCATAGGCACTTGAAGAGGTGTGCGAGATAGCCTGCGCGTGCCCCCACGGGCCTGGATTGCGGGGTTTGCCACAAGCCAAGCGGTAGGGGGTTCCGCGAAGCCTAGGGTCCGGCTCTTGTGACCTACATGTAAAGTAGATAGTTCATACATACTTAGAAATGAAATAGAAAAATTAAAACTAGTTTTGGAAATTTCTGAAGGGGATAAAGTTTGAACGAATCAACCGATTTTGACGTGTATCATAATACACGACATTTGAGATGCATTAATAAAATTATTTATGTTTTGCACTGCCTAAAAAACTTTGGGATGAGCACGTTCCACCTAGGCAGCAAGACATGAATGACTCAGATTCTCATTGAGAAAAAAGACGACGAAGATGTCTTAGACCAAACTGCAAAGGACGCCATGTTATTTTCCCGAAACGGTTTAGACGTCTGCCAAAGTTGCATACCATGTGCATGTAAACTTTTATCACAATATAACATGCACATCAGCACGTACACCACCTTAGGGAACATACCCATACTACGTGACCTGTTTAGGGGGGGGGGGTAGATCTTTAAAATACTACGCTCGGTCACGGGAATGGGGGTGGGGGTGGCTTTGATTTTTGTCACGTAGTCGATCGATTTCGCCGAGAGAAATCTCGCGCTTTTTCGAACTATATTTGACTATGACTAACGCCGTATTAATAAAGACGAATATGAGCCAAATTATTTTTATTTGTTTCACTTTCTGCTTGCAAAATGATTAATAATCATAATTGTCAATACTACGTAACAACTTTAGGGGGAGGGGGGGGGTCTTGGCATATACCACAAATGGTTACCGAGGGGAGGGGGGGGTCGAAAAATCTTAAAAAATAGGTCACGTAGTATGGGTACGTTCCCTTATATGTTGCATATTGTGTAATTCTCACAATTTCGTTCACGCAAGTGACTTGTGAGAGATGATTTTCACGGCTGAAGCGCAAAAAAAGGACACTTCGCTCTCTATTGGGGCAAGAACTGTCGGATTCGTTGATTATATTAAACACAGAATCGGATCTTATCAAGGATTACGAGAATAGCAGGTTTTACAATCTAATTATTGACAGCTTAGCTGAAACTTTTCTTCTTTTAAAAAAAATGTTGATTGCCTAGCTTCCGATTTGTTATATTATTAGTAATAGGGAATATGCATGAAAATTTTTTTTTCACTTGAATTGAAGCATGTTTACTTGACAAATATCAAGGTAAAATTACTTTTTAAATAACTTTAAATATAAGCGAGATATGAATGATTGAAATTCCCGATTAGACAAAGAGGGTGATATCCCTGTTGATATGTTATGTGACGTCATATTACACTTTCACCATTTGAAATACACGTAAGACTCCGTTTTTAGTATTTTTGCAAGAAAGAGACAGATAATAATCTTTAAAAGCTTATAGCTTCCTTGATATTTGTCGGATTTTAATTTCGTTTTTAAATATTATTACAGTATTAACAGTATTTTCATATTCTGAAAATAAATGTGAAATAAAATTTGCATGCATATTCCCTATTGGAACTATATTTACCTAATAATATATATAGTTTTAATGAATAATTTGTATATTTCATTATTTTCCGATCTACCAAAATCCCATCTACCATAATCCCGTTCCTGGCCCCGGGCTTGTGTGGAGCCAACCAGGCCCTTTCGGCCAAGTCCGACCTTGATGAGATATGCCAAATTACGATCGTTTTTTTTATTGACAACCAGATGAAGCATTTTTTTAATTAATGATCGAAGCATTTTTCGCTACTAAATGGTACAAAATGGCCGTTTTAGTAAGGATACTTTTAAACAATTATATAGTTATATTTTTCATAAAAACATATCAGTTTCACTAAAAAAATAATTTTTTGTTTATTCTATTAACGTAACTCTAGCAACGTATATGTAACTGTCACAGTTGAGCCTCACTACTCTGTTTCTAATTATTAACACTAGGTGTCATAGTCCTAGAGGACAAACACCAACAGTGACTTGTTCGTCTTTTTACAATTCACTATTATGGAGGTAGGATATATAAACTGGATAGAATCATGTTTCATGAACTTAAAAAATACGTACCATTGTAACCAAATAATGTTTAACAACCAATCAAATTTTGCCAGACTTTAAACTACGTCAGATTTATTGTCCTTTTCTTTATTAATTTTTCTTAGATATAGTGTTAAAATATGGAGTGGCACCTACCCTCCCCCTCGTAACATCACTTAACATAATAGCATACCCTTCCAACCCGGAAAATGTAAGTGGTTTATCGGTAGTCTCCCTAATCCGCTTTGAAATACGGTTATTTCTGACTCCATACATGCGGTAGAACAGTAGATGTCCAACGTAGGTAATATTACCATTTTCAGCGCAGTTTTGGTTGCAGTCAAGGTAACCAGCTGCCTAGACCGGGAAAAATGCAGGAGCGACAAATTTTTATCAGAGACACTAGATGTAACGCTACTTGGGCGATCAAAAATAAAAATTTTCATTTGTAAGCGTACAAGCCTGATACATCATGAATCACTAAAAATGCACTCTTTTTCCTTATAAAAAAAAACAATATCTTTTTTTTTCTTATAATATTATAATTTTTTCCCGTGATCCGATTTGACGCTCGAGCATCTATTTCGTTTTTTAGCGTCAAGCGCTTTTTCGGGTGTCAAACATACAGCGTGGAGCTAATTACTGCATGAGCTCGAGTTGCAGAATTTCTACGTGGATATGACAATATAGGACGAAAATAACCAATTTACAATAAATCAATTCTAATTAATTACGATTGGCGTCAAGGAATAAGTTTGTTTCATTCCAACTTCTAGCCTTTTTGACAATGGTGTCAAAACTGGCCACGTGACCGATCACGTGGTTCATTTCCACGCCTGCGTCGAGTGCATCATGAATATGTATCTTAAAAAGAGGGGGCGGAAAATTTGTAGCAGCCTATGGCGGCAAATTGTTTTGACGCCTCTACAAATCACAATTAAAAATAAAAATGTAATGATTCTAATGATTAAGTCATTTTTTCTAAAACATTCTACAAATTTGTTTACTCTATCGATGTACCAAAAAGCATGATTCAAAAACAATGAACAATGAACTTAAAAATATTTTAAACTCACTAAAGTTTGACCACTTGAAATAATTTTATTTAGAATTTCAATTAGAAAATGCATTGTTTAATAAACACATTTAATAAAAATTTAATAAAACACATCTTCCGTTTTAAAATATATAAATAATACTAAACATACAAGTAAATTAAACAAGTTTTAAAACATTGATTGTAAACTTAACTCCGAAAAAAAAGAAAGGCGACGAAATTTTAATTATGTCTATATTAAACTAGTTTTCTTTAATATTAAATAAACCCTTACAGATTATTTCATTGTTTTAATGTAAAATATATCTTGTAAATTTTTTAAATCAATAATAAATATGGTAATTATTACAAAAGGTGGTTATACAAGTTATTATACCCAGTATATGTAAATATAACAAGGTATACTAAGTTTAGTTCCGACTTTGTAAAGCTTGAAAATATTAATCCTTGACATAAATGTTTGGTATAGGTGTTCATAAAATAGCCTAATTCGGCCATTTCTGTATGTCCGTCCTGTGGACGCAATAACTCTAGAGTAAAAAAGTAAGGTTAAGTTCGTTAATGGGCAAAATCGAAGTGTTCCCCCCGCCAGGGGGGGGGAATTTATATCTTTGAAACCGTAAGAGATAGAAAAAAAATGTTCTTTTTAAAATAAACAACTTTTGTTTGAAAATTTTTTTCATAAACTCAATAGTTTTCGCATAATTTGTCCTCAAAGTTGAAAATGAGATATACAATTGATAGGCGAATAAAGGCATGCATGTATACATGTAGATAACATCCATACAATATTAACAATTCAAACATTGATATACAACTCAGTATATACTGGGTGTTTAAACAATTAAATCAGTTAGTTGTTACATTACTTGTTTTTATTAAATTGCATATGAACCACTGACCTCTATATATGTACTGATTTTTCTTATTGCGTAAGAGCCAACGCACACCAAAAGAGCAAAACTGCTTTAAACAGTGTTAGTCAGCCGAACACTGTTTTGTTAAAATAGTAATAGAACATAGGAAATTACATTGCATACGCACACTGATAAAAAACGTTTTGTTTTGACTAATGTAATTTCCTATGTTCTCTTTTTAACAAAACAGTGTAAAGCTGACTAACACTGTCTAAAGCAGTTTTGCTCTTTTGGTGTGTATTGGCCCTAAAAGAAAAAAGTTTCTAACACTGGGGTATGCACTGAAGCCACCAACCAAGTGGAGAGAACTAAATCAATTGATGATCAGTCAAAAATAGCAATCATTCTGTTGCAGTCAGTGTTGCCAGATCTCCCGTTTAACGGTAGATCTACCGCTTTTTTAGTATTTCTACCGCTCTACCGTTTTTTTTCTTAATCTCCCGTTTTCTAGAAATTTTGTGACTAAATAAAAAAATTTTTGAATTTGTGTCATTTTTTCAATTTTTTATAATAATTATTAGTTAAAAACTCCCAGTCGTACAAGTAAAAAATCAGTAATTATTAATTAAAAAATCATTATTTGAAATAATGGAATATGGTTCTGTAATTACTGATTTTGCCATGAATGCGTGTCTAAATTTTAGAATGGAATATGGGTCTGTAATTACTGATTTTCTCATGAGTGTGTCGTACGTTACAGTAACAGGCGTACATGTTAACAGTTTACAAACAAAGTTTTTTATGCATGTAAATGATAAAATAATATATATTCTATATACAAAATACAACTTTTTGAATCTACCGCTTTTTTTCTTAATCTACCGCTTTATTTTGGTGGATCTACCGCTTTTTAAGAAATCAGATCTGGCAACACTAGTTGCAGTTGATAGTTGATTTAGATCGTATACAGACCTTATACACGTCACTGTTCACTTTTCACATATAGCTGGTAAATTTCGATTAGTATAAACTGACATCAAAACTCTTGATTATTACAGCTTGTATTAAGCGCTATTTTAAAACAAAAATATAAATTCCGACAAAGTAAAATAATTCTTATCTATAGAAAAACATATATTGTTTATTTATGTTGTCTAATCTATACTTGAATCTCCATGACTTGAATTATGATCGCAATAACGAATCTGCGCCTGTGCCACTTTAATTAAATATTAACTATGTTAAATAAAGTAAAACTAAATTATTTTGCAATATCCACTACTTTAAATGAAATTTTTATCAATATTCAGACATATAACTTAAATGTCAAAGTAAGTAAACGCTAGTCGCTTCCGTTGGTATAATATAATCGAAAGGCAACTATACTAAGTACTAACAATGGATATAAAATGGACACTAGTTTACAAAAACAACTTTAAAAATATGTAAATGGAGGTGTTAGTACATGAATCAAAATGTTTTTTTCTAAACTATACAATAGTCAGTCTATATACTTGGAGGTCAATAATTCTAACCAATCACAAGGGGATAATTATTTATTGAAATGTATACCTACAAGTGATCGTTTATAATACATTAATATCAAAGGTATTATTTAAATGTACTTGATTCTATTTTACTCCGAGCATTTGATCATAGAGTATTAATCATGATCATATATTATTGTGATTATTAACAGCTCTGAGAGGAAATGCGGAAGTAGAGGAAAATGATTCAGCAGATAATAATAATAATAATAAGAAAGAGGGGTACCGCATACGGGTCCCTAGCACCTAGACCAAGGGGTCCTCTGTGCCCTCTTTGAGAACAACCTGTCACCCGATGGCGAGACGCTTCCGGGTGAGAGGTGCTATTTTAAAGCAGATGAAGCTATAGGATTCTGTTGAGGCCAGACGCCACACAGAAGGCTCAAAAGCAGGATGGATCCAAAGTTTCGGACCCAAACATTCTATATCTGACGTCCTGCAGGCTTCTGCAGGTGCATATAACATGTATGGAGGTTTCATCGTCCTCCATACAGGCCCTGCAAGTGGGATCATCAGAGATCCCCAAGTTATGAAGGTGGTAGTTCAATCAACAGTGTCCTGTCAAAAGCCCCACCACCCTTCTCAACTGCATTCTATTGAGTTTCAATCGAGCACAGTCGAATGCCCAATCGAGCACAATTCGGTCTGTCGCATGCCCTGCGCAAAGTCCCAGTAATCAAGGTGAGCATTCAGCAGATAATTTAAAAGGAGTATTAACGCCTCACGCTGTACTGAACCTTTTTTATTAACCTGGAGCAGATGATTCTATTTATCTAGAAGTTACTTAGAAATGAAGAAGAAACGAAATGAGCGAGTAGAAAACTCTGCAAATGTTGATGCAAACGAAACATATTTTTGAAGAATTATTATTCAAGAATTTGTATTTATTTATATAATAATATAAAAGTACTTTTAGCATTAAATTAGTCAGGTAGCCGCGCTTGTTAAGGCGTTCTACTTGGAACGGGGAGGTTGCGAGTTCAATTCTCGGCGGTGGCAGTTTGTTAGTTGTAATTAATGGGGCGCATAATTGACTAAAACTGTCGGCGTATGGACAAGAATGAAGTAACCGGCTATGCTTGTGGTTTTATGCAGTTTTTCTTCACGAACTCCAGATGAATATCGGCAAAGTTTCTATCAAAGTAATGCAGCCGCACAACCTGCCAATTCCTAGTCTGCATACATATTCCATATCATCCACCGAAATTATTAATGTACGGTTATCTAGAGCACGGTAGTGCGCAAGGCCGAGTTTTAAGGGACACTTTGGACTTCTCACTACAGTGCTATATCTTATCGTTAATTTAGGCTCATTTTTTGGGTGCTGTATCTTTTGAACGGAAAGAGCTACAGGGTTGATATTTCGAATATAGATACTTTACGGAATTATAAGAACCAATGTTTTCAATCAACGTTAACGAATTAACCGTTAAAAAGTTATTTCACTTCAAAAATGCAAAATTCGCGGGAACGCCTTAAAAAACTTAAGTATTAGATATCAAAATTATGAGCTACTTCCAGATATGCTGTAAAGTTGATATTGGGCATGTAGATAGCTGTAGTACCCAAACCGACGGGAAAATTGCGAAAACTTGAAATTTGTATCGGAAAAGTGGAAAATTTAACATTTTTTTGTTTTAAGACTAGTTCAACTCAAACTACCATGTAGAAAACGATATATATCATATATACCTATTAATTTTTAATTTTTATACCATATAGAAATAGACATTGCAATTTGAATACAGCAGTATGCGTTGATTTTAAAAGTTATGCAACGGAAGCCTCGGAAAATTGGAAAAACATCCTCCAAAATTATGTTTTTCTGTTCTATAAATGCTATAAAGTTTGAATTTTCACTAATCGACCCGAAATAACGTCAAAATTAACAGAATATTTTGAAAAATTTCATTACCTACATCGCAACCACACCGAAAATGGGAAAAACATCCCTAAAACTTACCTCTTTACTTCTATTCATGATAGAAAGATCGGTTTTTTTCCATCACAACCCTTCGAACTTGGTAAAAACACCCCCAAAACCAACCTTTTTGTTCTATACATACAACAAGATGCAGTTTTTTGCAATCGACGCTTAATAGCTACAAATTAGGAAGTTATTTCGAAAAACTTAATATTTTTTATTGCAAACTCCCGAAAAATCGAAAAAACACCCCCCAAAATTACGTTTTTCATTTCTATATATGATGAAATGATGGAATTTTCATCAATCGACCCGAAATAAAGTCAAGTTAACAGAACTCTTTCCTTACTTATAACGCAAACCTCCGAAAATGGGAAAAACACCCCTTAAACTGCCTTAAGGCATTTTGATCAGACTAAAAATATGACCGCTAGAGAGTGATTTATGTATTCTAAGGAAATTCGCTAAGTTGACGCAGCTCCTGCGTAACGAATTTTTTTTTGTGAAGTGGAGCCAACGGGTCAAGTCATTTCTTCAAAGACTATAACGTTGATAATCAATTATCTGTAATAAACGATTAGTTTAGAAGTCATAATCGAAACAAATCAAATAACATCTTATATATACTAAATTTTATATAGTTATTTTAATAAAAAATATATCACTCTTATTTCACATTAATTTGTGGCGTTTTAATAAAAGGCCTATGATATATGATCGATGAATATTATTATCAATAATCCAATGTATAAAATTTATGCTTTCTTTTCAGTTTTCTTTGGCAATAACACTGCTTGAATATTTGGTAATATACCGCCTTGAGCAATTCTTACAAATTATAACAATTTATTTAATTCTTTTCATCATTACGAATTGCTAATTGAAAATAAACTTGTTTATTTTTAAACTTGTTTACTTAAAAAAAGTTACATTGTAAAAATACAATACAACAATCAATGTTTTCTATTTGGAGTATTAAAACATACTGATATATTAAACTAGAAAATTTTTATTTAAATACTAAATGTCTATCTAATCAAAAAGGAGGCGGTAACCTTGTCAACAAATCAGATCGATATATGCTTCATATGTTATTTTAATTACAATTAAAGTTGTTAAATTTTCCGTTTGTAAGAAAGGTAAGTTTTCGAGAAAATCTTAATAAAATATTTGCTTCTTAATAAGTGATGATATGGGATAAAGGACCGAGCTATTTACAAAGTAAATAGATCCAGACTTCATATAATAGTTGCTCCTTAAAAAGTGATGATATACGAGAAAGGACCGAGCTATTAACAAAGTAAATAGCTCTAGACTTCAAATAATAGCTGTTCCTTAAAAAGTGATGATATCCCATAAAGTTTCGAGCTATTTACAAGCTAAACAGCTCGGTAAACTATTTATTAAAAAAATAAATGGGGGGTAAATTAATTAAGTGTAAGAAAAAATTTGGTTGAAATTTATGTCGTAAGTTTTCCCTTAGTATGTTTTTATTAGCGAATTTCCTGAAAGGAAATAGAGCTATTGGTCCCGTACCGAAGTCAAAATTTCGCAAAAATTTCTTCAAATGTCCATCGATCCTACCTTGTAGATGTCAAAAATCACCATCTGTAAAATTTATATATATATATCTATGGACATATATATATATATATATATATATATATATATATATATATATATATATATATATATATATATGTGTCTGTAATCACTCTAGCGGTCACAGTTTTCATTTTATCGGAATGAGATTTGGTATTTAAAGCGCTTTTGGTATTCAAAAGGTCAAGTTCGTTAATGGGTAAAATCGGACCAGGGGAAAGGGGGTTTTAGAGGGAGGGGGAAACTCAAAATTTGACATATCTCCCTTAATATTCGAAAAATCGAAAATTTTATAAGAAGTAAAGTTGTAGGTATTAAGTTTTACTGTAATTTTGTTTCTTATCATTTTTTCTGTAACCCTAATATTTACAAAAATATTGACGGTTTAAGATTGAAAATTAAATTCCTCAATATCTCTGTACGCATTAGAGTTTGAGCAAAAATGATAAGGTGATGAAATGTAGAAAACATGATTTTCTACAACTTTGTTTCTTACGCATTTTTCGATTGTTCAAATATTAAGAGAGATGTTTTAGATTTTGTGTTTTCTTCTATCTTTATGCACCCCTTTTCTATTGACGTATGTCATTTATTAATAAAATTGGCCATGCAAATACTAAAATCAGATACGACATTTCATTTTGATCAGACTAACATTGTGACCGCTAGAGAGTAATTTATTTATTCCAAGGAAATTCGCTAAGTTGAAGCAGCTCCTGCGTAACGAATTTTTAAAATTTTATAACGCGGCATGTTTAAAAATATTTGAAATCATCAGAAAAATTAACTTGCCGCGTTATAAAATTTTAATAAAAACATACTGTACAGAATATTGTACAGAATCTCATATATGTAAGGTATACAAGTGTTACACATACAAGTGTTACACATTTAATTGTTTTATTAATAAAAATTCGTTACGCATTAGCTGCTTCAACTTAGCGAATTTCCTTAGAATAAATCACTCTCTAGTGATCACAATTTTAGTCTGATCAAAATGAAATGTCATATATGATTTTAGCATTTGCAAGTCCAATTTTCTCAATAAATGACATACGTCGAGGCGAATGGGGGGAGGTATCAAAAAAGAAGAAAACACAAAATATAAAATATCTCTCTTAATATTAGAACAATCGAAAAATGCGTAAGGAATAAAGTTGTATAAAATCAAATTTGCTACAATTCATCACCTTATCATTTTTGCTCAAACTCTAATGTGTACAGAGATATTAAGGAATTTAATTTTCAATATTAAACCGTCAATATTTCTGTAAATATTATTGTTACAGAAAAAATGATAAGAAACAAAATTACAGTAAAACTTAGTACCTACAACTTTACTTCTTAAAAAATTTTTCGATTTTTCAAATTTTAAGGGAGATATCTCAAATTTTATGTTTCCCCCTCCCTCTAAACCCCCCTTTCCCCTGGTCCGATTTTACCCATTAACGAACTTGACCTTTTGAATATCAAAAGCGCCTCAAATACCAAATCTTATCCCGATAAAATGAAAACTGTGACCGCTAGAGTGATGACAGACATATATATATATATATATATATATATATATATATATATATATATATATATATATATATATATGTCCATAGATATATATATATATATATATAAATTTTTCAGATGGTGATTTTTGACATCTACTAGGTAGGATCGATGGACATTTGAAGAAATTTTTGCGAAATTTTGACTTCGGTACGGGACCAATAGCTCTATTTCCTTTCAGGAAATTCGCTAAAACACAAAAATTGCAGGACAATTTTTAATGCGTGTTACCTCAGAACTCCGTCATTTATGAATCGATTTTGATATTTTTGTTTTAAAGGGTTTGATTTCCCATTGTCCCCAATATTATACTACAACCATACTATATTGATGTTTTAGCCCTTCAAAAAGCGATCAGAGCCAGTTGACGTAATATAACGCGAAGCGGTCTCCTTTGTAAATGTGAATCTAAAAAGAGTAAAGTATCGCGAAGCGAAAGGAACGCATAGCATACGCGAAGCATATGCGAAGAGTAACAAAACGCTACGCGTTTTGTGCGAAGCCTTTGGCTTCGTATATTTAAGCCTTTCAAAAATTATTGATATCCGACCAAAAACATAAGCTCGGTAAACTATTAACTAAAAAAAATAATGAGGGGTAAATTGATTAAATGTAAGAAAAAATTTGGTTTAAAATTATTTCATAAGTTTTCCCTTAGTATGTTTTTAAAATTTTATATAGCGCGGCAAGTTATTTTTTCTGATTTCCAATATTTTAAAACTTGCCGCGTTATAAAATTTTAAAAACATACTAAGGGAAAACTTATGAAATAATTTTAAACCAAATTTTTTCTTACATTTAATCAATTTACCCCTCATTATTTTTTTTAGTTAATAGTTTACCGAGCTATTTACTTTGTAAATAGCTCGGCTCTTTAATGGGATATCATCACTTTTCAAAGAGCAACTATTATCTGAAGTCTAGAGCTATTTACTTTGTAAATAGCTCGGTCCTTTCTTCCATATCATCACTTTTTAACAAGCAACTATTATATAAAGTCTAGAGCTATTTACTTTGTAAATAGCTCGGTCCTTTCTTCCATATCATCACTTTTTAAGAAGCAACTATTATATGAAGTCTAGAGCTATTTACTTTGTAAATAGCTCGGTCATTACTCTCATATCATCACTTTTTAAGAAGGAACTATTACATTAAGGATTTTCCCGAAAACTCGGCCCTTTCTTACATTTATGTTTTTGGTCGGATACATTTATAAAGGTTAAAATAAAAAAAATAATGATGTGAGTGACCTCTTTTATAGACCGTAGACTCTCAAAACGGTTAACTAGTAGTGCTGCCTGTTGTGGTTTTAAAAAAACCTTCCGAAGAAAAAAGTTAATTTCATCAAATTTTACAAAATGAATTTACAAACTATATTAAGGATGTTCATACATGAGGCTTAATAGTAGATAAAACTTTTTTTTTATAGTGAATTGAATAGCTCAATTATGTAGTTATCCTACCTCAAAAATTTAACAAATGGTTGACGATCATTTCGAAGAGTAAATATCGATTAAAAATCAAACTTTTAACACAGCGTCTTATGCAGAACATAATTTTTTTGAACTTATAATTATAATAACTGTATTATTAAAGTAGACACCATAATAAATAATGTTTATGAATATTATTTGAAATATGCAGCTTATATAATTGTACTATTAAAAAACTGGACATTTGAATTAATTATTTAATAAAATTATAACTTTTTTGTTAGGTTTGTTTTTTACCACCATATTTTGAAAACTGGCAACCACGCACACTAAAATAATGTACACATAGGTACACACAAAAGTAAATACAACATATATAAAGATTATTAAAATAATCAAAGAGAACTCTAGGTTTTTTTGAAATTATATTTCAAATTTTGCCCCTATTCCTAGAACATATCTCTGAATCCATATCCCAGAGATAGTTACGATTAGCTAATTCATACTGATGATGACTACATTGTAGTCGAAATACGTATTTATAAAATACAAACAAATGTTCTAGGAATAGGGGCAAAATTTGAAATATAATTTAAATACAACATAGGGCTTATTCCGTAATGGTAACATCAATAAATTGTAAGTTGGCATCACTTAAAAAGGAGGGGTAGGGATGGATGGAGCTGTGTCCCACCATCATAAACCATCATAAGATTCTGCTGTAAGAATCATGCAATGACTGAGAAACAAAAAATTAAATAAAATTGAATAAAAACAAAAAATTATATTTTATTTTGCTTAATAACAGACTCGGCCTTGCGCACTACCGTGCTCTAGATAAGATTAACTAAGTATAATTTATAAATAAATAATAAAAATGATTCCTCTATCATTACAATAGCATACGTCATACGACTTTTGATGATGTTTATGATGGTAGAACACCATCTATCTCTACCTCTCCTTTTTTAATAATGCCAACTTAAAACTTATTGATGCTATCATTACGGAATACACTTTAGTTTACTGTCAAATCTGTCACATCAAGTCAAATCAATCTCAAATTTATTTTTCCTGATATTTTATAACAAATATTTTTAAAATATTTAGGACAAATAAAAAAAGGTTATAAATCGTTGTAAGATTATTGATATACTTTACAACATTTTTCAAATCCTAAATAAATTTTATTAAAGATAGTACTTATTTGACTTTAGCGTAGCAAATGAACGTCCTTAATGTGATGTCTATATTATTTAGTTTATCTATGAGTATTTTATATTTGGTATATTTTTAATTTTTTTCTTGTGCAATTAAAACACATAAATTATGCATATAGTTAGATATACACATCATAAATTATTCGAAGAAAAAATTAATTAATTACATGTTCGGTACTTAATTATTGTTTGTTTGCTTACCTTTACTTTTCAGTCTGCATAAATATTGGAGTCCACTATCAAAGGGAATAAGACTGTAGGAAGGCGAAGAATGTAATTCTTTTGTTTATTTTTTTCCTGAAACTTACACCATTTTGTATTCCTATATTTTGTTGTGAAAATTAACAAGACTAGCTGTTAAATGGATGCCTTTAATTTTTTTATAATCTCGAATCAGAGTATATAGATTAGATTAGCTGTGGTTAGCAAACACGACGCGCGTTGCATTTCGACGACGCGCTTTCTGTCGAAATGACATTTTCTATTTATAAAATTCGTTACGCAGGAGCTGTGTCAACTTAGCGAATTTCCTTAGAATAAATAAATTACTTTCTAGCAGTCACAATTTTAGTCTAATCAAAATTACTTCTATTAATAAATGCCATAGGTCAAAGAGGAAAGGGGGGCATAGAGAATGAAGAAAATAGAAAATATAAAATTCCTCTCTAAATATTAGAACAATCGAAAAATGTATAAGAAGTAAAGTTGTAGCAAGTCAAGTTTGCTAAAATTGTTTATCTGATCATTTTACTCAAGCTCTAATGTATACAGAGATATTAAGGATTTTAATTTCCAATTTTAAATTATAAATATTTCTGTAAATATTAGTGTAATAGAAAATTAATAAAAGAAAATTATAGTAAAACTAATTTTCTACAACTTTATCTCTTATGTATTTTTCGATTTTTCCAATATAAGGGAGATATGCAAAATTTTGTGTTTCTCTCTTCCTCTAAGCTCCCCGTTCCCCTTGTCCGATTTTGCGCAATAACGAACTTGGCATTTCAAATACCAAACGCATGTCACATACCAAATTTCATTTTGATCAAATTAAAACTGTGACCACTAGAATGATTACACACACATTGCTAAAAAGCACTTAAAATTAAGCACGTCGTCGAAATACAATGCGCATCGTCTTCGGTAAACACACCCATTATCTATAATATATGTGCTGCGTGTCAATTTTACCAGGGTAATAACTTGCGAGTGGGAAATGATGTAAAGTTCCTAAACAACGTTTGTATCTTGTAGCCCCTAATAGTGTGTTTCAATACATTCGTGATTCACATTCATCAATATTCATTCTGACAAAATCTTCTTAGCATTTTTATTAATTAAAACTATTAAATAATTAACAAATAACAATATATATGATCGAACAATTATCAATAAGGATCGAACAGATGTAAATTGATTCAAATTCATCGATTTTTGGGGTAAAAAGTAAATATATTTAATAAGGGGGCTAACCTGATACGATAATTTGTTTAATTATTTATAAATAAATTAAAAACGAACAAACAATTTTTAAGGTCGAACAATAAAGAACAATCGACGAACAATTAATTAAAAATGATAAAAAGTAAAAATAAAAATCTATGTGGGGCTAAATTAACTGAGCTTTGTATATACTTCTGTTTGTAGTGCATAGTTATCTTTATATCGTTATGTATATTATCATCTTGTATCGATTTATTGATACAAAAAAGATAATAATATAATAAGAGGTAAAAAAGGTTAATTTTCAGGGAATCGATTTTTCTTGTACGCTTTCAAATGAAAAATTCTATTTTTGATCACCCAAGTAGCGTTTGGTTACATCTAGTGTAAACAATCAAAATTTTGAGCCCTTGAACATTTGCCGCCCTAGACAGTTACCTACCTTGCAAGTATGGAGGTTAGAGTATAGAAGGAGAACTATCTCCATGTTATCAATAGTGTCCCCTAAATAGAAGAAAATTGAGATGGCGCTGGTGTACTGTAATACTAATTTTAAAGGAATTAAAAGTAGATATTAAAAGTAGACAAGGACAGGCAAGCAAACATCCGCTTTGTAAAGGTGGAATTTTTAAATTATTACATAAATCATATGAAACCTCAGATGTTAAAGAAGTAGAAAGACTATTTATTTAAGAAATTCCATGAATATAATAAACAATAAATTAGTGATGAATTTTCAAGTCACAATAAATTTGAAAAGTTAAAGGTATTTTAATACAAAATTATAATTAAGAAACTTGAAGTAATATATATTTCAATTAATAAACTTTGTTCAAAAAATAGAATAATCAAATTTTTATCGAAGATAGAAATTAAAAAATTGTTCGATAAAAATTTAATGAAGCATAAATTGAATATTTCTATATTAAACTGTATATATATATATATATATTTTTTTATGTATATTATTTTTCATTTATAAATAAAAATGATCACATTCAAAATGGGATTCAATGTAACTACTTCCGGTTGGCAACTTCACTTCGTTCTACAGTAACTATCTTCAGAGCAAGTCCAGCTTCTCACAAGCGCCATTGTGGCCATTCACTGAAACTTAATTTTACGTTTTTCGGTTGACACTTTTTTAGTTTAGTTTAATCATATGAGATAGTTGTCCTTCTATACTCTAACCTCCATACTTGCAAGATCCATGTATATTGTATATGTATCCAGTTTGTATAGCAGATTGCCTTGTATAATTGGATACAAAAATAAAAATTCAAATGTGAAGTAAATTTTGTGAGAGTTAAAATACCAATTATTTGAGATAACGAGAGATCGAACGTTTTTTAATCGTAGATGGCATGTAGGCGCTTGGCGCTCTTTCAAATTTTACTCTAATCGAAATTGGCGCTCTCTGAGTAATATTCGTTAATATTACAAGTTAACGTAAAATCTCTGGTAAAAGTGACTTTTTAACCCAGCGCCACTTGCTACTGGAACTGTTTTCAAATAATTTTTTATTTTTAACTATTTTTTTTTAATTTTGTCGCTTTGTATAATACGATTTGATTCTGTATAATTTCAGTGACCGAGCGGTATAAAATAAGTTGGCTCTACTTGCAGCCTTGCTGTTGACTTGTAACCTAACCTTCATAGTCTGAAGACATGTGACTAAATAAAATTAACAATAAATTTAAACAAAATGGCAAACAATCATATCAATGAGGAAAATATTAAACTTGAAAAAGAATTAAACACAGAATTATTAATAAAAGATCAAATATTAGATGAAAGTTTTATAATGGAACATGAAATACGTACAGACGAAAAAACATTTAATGAAAATGTTAAAGTGGAAGAAGAAGAAGTTACAGAAGAAATATTTAATGATGATGTTAAAATGGAACATGAAGAAATTACAGAAGAAATATTTAATGAAAATATTAAAGTGAAACACGAACGAATCCATGAAAATGACAACATTAAACTTGAAAAAGAATTAAATACCGAACTAATAATTAAGGATGAAACATTCGATGGAAATGTTTTGGAACATCAACAAATTCATATTGGAAAAAAACGTTTTACATGTAATGTTTGTGACAAAACATTTACTAATAAAAGTAATTTAACTGATCATAAACGAATCCACACTGGAGAAAAACCATTTTCATGTGATGTTTGTGACAAAACATTTACTAATAAAAGTCATTTAACTGAACATAAACGAATCCACACTGGAGAAAAACCATTTTCATGTGATGATTGTGACAAAACATTTACTAATAAAAGTCATTTAACTGAACATAGACGAATCCACACTGGAGAAAAACCATTTTCATGTGATGATTGTGACAAAACATTTAATCGACAAAGCACTCTAACTCAACATAAACGAACTCACACTGGAGAAAAACCATTTTCATGTGATGATTGTGACAAAACATTTAATCGACAAAGCAATCTAACTCAACATAAACGAACCCACACTGGAGAAAAACCATTTTCATGTGAAGTTTGTGATAAAAAATTTATTACACAAAGTCATTTAACTGGTCATAAACGATTCCACACTGGAGAAAAACCATTTTCATGTGAAGTTTGTAACAAAAAATTTAATAGACATAGTGATTTAACTGAGCATAAACGAACCCACACTGGAGAAAAACCATTTTCATGTGATGTTTGTAATAAAACATTTAATAATAAAAGTAATTTAATTCGACACAAACGAACCCACACTGGAGAAAAACCATTTTCATGTGATGTTTGTGCCAACATTTAATAGTCAGTCATTTAAATGAACATAAACGAACCCACACTGGAGAAAAACGATTTTCATGTGATCTTTGTGACAAAACATGTAACGATCGAAGCCATTTAGATAGACATTTGAAACTAACGAATTCGTAAAAATAATGAATAGAAAACGAACAATATTGGTCCGATATTTGTTTTCGACATCAAATAATTACAAGGAAAAGCTCATCTGATTGGAAAATAAAATTTTGTAAACAATTGTTTAATTTAGAAATGTAAATTAAATAAATTAAAATATAAAGTTAATAAAATTGTTTATTGAGATAGAAATGTTGAGAACTTAGAAATGTAAATTAAATAATAAAAAATTTAAAGGTTATTATAATTGTTTATGGAGTCCTGAAACCCCAGTGATTGGCGGTAACAAAGATATCTCGAGAACAACTAAACCGATTGAAAAATATATCTGACGCTCGTTCGTGAACTAGGAATTAAAACTGTATTATACTTTTTGTTTTATAGTGTTTTCTTTTGACTGTCCTCGTGCGCACTGAGAGCACTCTTAAGTATTAAATGTATGTTCGATTGACTATTATAGATTGCTCGCACAACTGAGTTTTTTGTTTTCGATTGACGACAGAGAGCACTCCTAATGCGCTCCGTTTTACTTGACTAGTAAGGTCAGGGCAATATGGCGTCGAAAAACCTACGAATGTTGACATTGTTGGAACTGTTATCATCGTCAGAAAGTTCTGATGATTAATTATGATTACAATTACAAATAGCATCATGTCATGTGTATCTTTATTACCTGCTTCGGTATTAATAGTACAAAGTATCATCAATGCCATCCTTTTCAATTTTATTTACATTTTGACTTAATAATAATAATATTTATTTTACCCACACAGGCGGTCGGACATATTTAGAAATCAAAGAATATATAATATGTACAGTGCTGACAGTCAGTGCTACCTCTACTACAGTCTGATCAGTAATCCAAAACAACAGTCTACAATGTACTTGACAGTAAGTATTTGATGGTATTTGACACTGACAGTTAACCTAATAATAAATGATCATAAACACCATAGACCCTAAACAAGGACACATAACTCCATGTAAACAAATAATTGGCAAAAATAAGATGTCAGTAGCGTTCCTTCGGCACCGGAAACAAAACAGAGAGTATAAGGCGCGAGTTTTAATTGAATAACATTACGTATTTATAGTATTATAAAAATTATTTCCAGCCAAAGTATTTTTTCAATAAAATATTTTTTTAAATAAATGATAAGTAATTTCAATTTTTCAATAAGGATTTAGTTGAAGTGATAGTTAAAATTCGCAAAATAATTACATAAAAAAAAAAAACATCAAATAATTAAATAGTAACCTGTAATGTTGGAATTGTAAAAATGAAAGAAATTATTGAATCAGATATTAAATTAAACTTTTATTTATTAATAATAATGCTGAAAATTAATATTTAATATAATGTCCATGAAGAATAGATATATTAGGAGAGCGAACGTAATGTTAAAAAAACGGTCAAGAATTGGTGTAACTATCTTTTATCAGTAGGGGTCACTGGTCTCAGTGCCGTACGGAATTTAAATGTTTAAATGTAGGCGCCAAGAAATCACTTTCATTCAATTAATAAGAAGTCTTAGTTTTATAGATAATAAAAAATTGTTTTCGATTATCAAGTAATAATTAAATAAATATTAATAATAGAGAATTCTTAATAATTGCAATAAATTAAAAGATGAAGAATCATAGTGATAATTTTGCAATTAAGAATAATAATAATATACAATATATGTTTACAATAACTGACATATATTAGATAAAGAAAGAAGATAACAAAACCGGTAATTACAGACCATATTCCTTTCGTAAATGCAGACACGCATTCCTAACCTTAAACAACCTTTCACTCATAGATATATAGCAGTATATCTATGCTTTTATAAAATTAAACAATTTTTATACTTACAATTTTTATTTGTAAGATGTGATAACCGTTGATTTTAATATGTAATAATAATAATAATTCCGTACGGGCAGATTCGCACTGCCGCTAGTGGCGAAAATAATAACTATGATCTCTACACGTTTTTGAGGACACAAAAACAGACGAATTGCGTATGTCGTTCAATCTCCTAATATATCTATTCTTCATGATAATGTCATACAATTTAATTAATTTTGGAATATATATACTAGCTTTTGGTACTTTAAAAGTCCTGTTTTTTTAAACCCAATTGATCCCGTTGCTTATTGTCACAAGCACTACCACTTTTACAATTGTCTACTGCACATACTTTTCCCATTTTAAATGTTTTTTAAACAGTTTTTTATTTAATAAATTTTTTTAACCAAATCGTGTACTTCAAAATGATCACTTCAAAATAAAAATAGTTACTTGGCTTACTTCACTTCTATTTATTATACTATATTCACTTTGGTAAGGATGAGTATCTATCAAAAACTTGCGACCCCAGCGGCATAAAAAGTAAATATAACTTCTCCCATTTCGTTGCCATATTTTGTCAATTTTCACGTATGACTTATATCTCCTTTATATAGCCTCCACGATAAACACTATGAAGAATAGATAAAATATATCTATTCATGATAAACACCATATAAACACGTTCGATTGAACAAAATGGCCGCACAATTATCGAGCATGACGTCATCACAGAGTAGCAAGCATGCTCTCTCGTGCTTCAAAGAAAACGCTATTAGTAAAAATATAAAATTTCACCAACTTTATTAAAAGTCATACATATGGATAAAAATCGAACCAGCACCCCATTATTTTCTGGAGTAGACCTCTGATGTCAGTATAGACCATCTAGATGCTCGGTAATGGTCCAGAAAATTATAGGTTCGATCCTCATCCAAGATTGGAATGATTTTTCCTATTAAGTATTGATGTTAAACGAACCTTCAAGAAAATCTGATAAACAAGCTCCTAGTCATTGACAAGATATGGGAAAAGCGAATCCCACCAGAATAAAGTAGAAGGGGAACACAATGGGCGATAACGTTAAAGTGCAATACTTTTTTTCCAAAAGTTATATCTATCTATCTATTTAACGTATGCAAAATTCAGCCGGAGAGACTGATGCTCCTCGTTTCAGCATGTTGAGTAGAAAATGTATAATAATATACCAATTTGTTTTTATAAAGATGTTACGTTGTTACAAAGACAACTAAATGAATAAATGAATTAGATACTACGCAAAAATGCATAATCAGTTTATATTTTTTTTTAATGTCGACAAAAATCAATTCATTTTCGACAATTATATTATTGCAAATGAAATAATAATGTTATTTAAAACCACCATGTTACCGTGCAAATAGACACTTTCTAAAACAAATTCAAGACGTGAGACGTCATTATATTTTAAAAAAATGATGCAAAATGAAGTAATAATTGATATTGAAATAAATCAATGAATATTAATAATTAATAAAGAATAAATGTATAGATAATTAAATTCGCATCGAAATATTAGAATAAAAATATGAAATATAATGTAAAAATTTACAATTTTCAGACGGATGGAGTTCAGTGATATGTACTCTCTCATACTCGTGGGAGATCTGCTATGCGAAGATGTAAACTAAACGGTATGTATATAAGACGAATGGAGGTCAGTGGTAATACTTCTATATGACGGTGGTACCTCTATACAGAGGTCAGTGATTTTTTGACATTAGAATAGGAAAAGACATAGAAAATCGCAGTTGGAATATATTTTCCATAAAAAACGATTAATTAAAAGTAAAATATTTAGATATTAATTAAAAATGACTGCATTCGAAGGTAACTTTGTAATATTTTTTGAATAACAAAAAAATTTTCTAAATTATATTCCTTTTTAAAGTAATATACTTATGCCGGTATTGAATTAAATAATATTTAATTGATTTTAGAATTTGGTGTCATGCCCGAAATTGGAAAAGCTGTAGAGGAAATGGATTGGATGTAAGATCTTTCTTTTTTAAATATTTATCTATGTATTAAATAATAATATTCTTAAGGTTACCAACCGATGTCCAATCCGAAGCTATTCCCCTAATACTTGGTGGAGGTGATGTTTTGATGGCTGCTGAAACAGGCAGCGGAAAGACTGGGGCATTTTGTTTGCCAATATTACAAATTGTTTCAGAGACTTTGCGAGAAATAGAAAGCGGTAAAGGAGGATCTGCAGGTGGAAAACCTGCAACTAGTAAGAAAATTTTTAATTATACCTGATCATGTTCAATTAAAAGTAAGTAACATTTGAGTTTGAACTTAGGTTCAGGTACTCCATGGACAATGTCATATCATGATCGTGGAGCAGCTATGGCTGTATCCCCTGATGGCTTACGATGCCAAGCTCGTGAACAACGTGAATGGCATGGTACAAGATGTACGCGGGGTGTTCAGAATGGTGGTAAATATTATTTTGAAGCCACTGTAACCGATGAAGGATTGTGTCGTGTTGGTTGGAGTATGCCGCAAGCTAACTTAGATTTGGGAACTTGTCGGTAAAATAATAAAAAGGATATTTTTCAATATCTGTTTATTTAAAGTATCGAATTTTGTATAGGTTGGGTTATGGATTTGGTGGCACAGGAAAAAAATCAAACAATAAACAGTTTGATAATTATGGAGAGGCGTTTGGTAAATGTGACGTTATAGGCAATCTACTCGATTTAGATAATGGAGAAATTAAATTTTCAAAGAATGGACAAGATTTAGGTTCTGCATTTAAATTAAATGGACAAATGAAATCCGGTCCATATTTTCCTGCAGTAGTATTAAAGGTACGACTACAACGGTATATTATATAAAGCTTCGAATTTAAACGCTAAGAAATACTTATTCGACAGAAAAATGTTCAGTATTTCCTTTTTAATGATTTTATTCGACACTGAGCATTTTAAATTTGTCTTTGGTAAATACCGGGAAAATTTAGTTCTTTTAATTTTTACACAGAATGCTGAAATGTCCTTCAATTTTGGAACAACACCTTTTAAATACGATATCCCAGATGGTTATGTGGCTGTATGTAATGCTTTAAACGATAAAATAGCTATAAATCCAAATGGTGCATCTAGCTCAACCACCACTTCTTCAAAACCTGCGTTAAATGCTCCGAAAGCAATCATTATCGAGGTAAATATTTAAATTAAATGCATTTTTATAAAATATTTCTATTCTAATGATTATAATTTCTTGAAGCCATCTAGAGAACTTGCCGAACAAACATCAAATCAATTAGCTAAATTCTCAAAATATTTAGAGTCACCAAAAGTGAAAGAACTAGTTGTAATTGGTGGAGTTAGTGTTAAAGATCAAATAAGTGCCTTGAATTCGGGCATTGATTTAATTGTTGGTACACCAGGTCGATTAGAAGATTTAATTCAAGGAGGTGAAACATGAATGCATGATATACATAATAAAAACATTACCTAAGAAAATAATTGATTTGTAGGTCATTTGGCGTTAACTAATGTAAGATTTTTTGTACTGGATGAAGCTGATGGTTTACTCAAATCTGGTTACACTGATTTAATCAATCGTATACATCGTCAAATTCCAAAGATCACATCTGATGGACATCGATTACAAATGATTGTTTGTAGTGCAACACTTCATGATTTTGAAGTGAAGAAATTAGCTGAAAGGTTAATGCACTTTCCAACATGGGTTGATTTAAAAGGTGAAGATGCAGTTCCAGAAACTGTACATCATGTTGTTTGTATGGTTGATCCACAAACTGATTCAACTTGGAAGAATTTACGTCGTCATATTCAAACAGATGCGGTAAGATGTTAATAAGATTTGTTCATTACAGATAGTGCAGAGCTTGTGTCCTGTTTCTGCAATAAAATATTCTTTATCCATATCACTGACCCATTTTCGCTTAAACTGAACATATTTAAAAAGTGGGGCTCATGGCCATTCATTGATTTTTAAAACTTAGCTTTCAATATCTCGGAAACTGAACAAGATATTGAAAATGTTTGCTCTTCAATTTTTGTTTATCTCGTCGAGTTCTAACAAAGTCCATCAACAAAACTTGTCCAAGAAGTTATAATATTGTCAATATGTATATTCGACAGTAAAAATGGAGTTCTTTTTCCAAAATCTTATACATTTTCGAAAAAATGTTTATTACAAAAATTGTTAGTTTTATAGTCTCTAATATTCTCGTCCATGATTTATAATATCACTATCAGGGTATTCTCAGGAATGTGGACAAAATAACTAACGATGTTAATATACTCTAGTACGTCAGTATATTTTTACTTTGTCAAGTACTGCAATATAAATAAATACAAACACAACATTAAAATCATATACAATATAATGCTTTATGTCAAGTATACTAATCTCAGCATCAATTTGTTTATGCACTGTATTGGAATTCACTATTGATGTTTGATGCCGAGGTTAGTATAGACTCAGTAGAGTGAGTCATTCCATATGAAAACACCAAAAAAAAGTCGTTGCTGTGCTATTTCAGATTTTGCTTAAACTTCGTGGAAATGTTTTTTAGGGTCCCAAAGACAAAAATCTATGGGAATTTAATTTTCGCACGCACCACTTCCGGTCTACACAAAAGAAAGCAATTAAAAAGGCGTATTTTTGGGGTTTATGGTTTCGACTGTAAAAATTTTTCTATTAGAGATATCCACTTGATTAAGGTGGCATTTTAAAGCTAAAAGAAAGTAGTTTCTGGATAAAAAAATCCACATACCTCATATTGTATTGAAAATACGTACATTTTAATGATTTTTCGTGATTTTCAACTTACTACGGTACCTATACTATTCATGTACTATTGTATACTACCGTTGCGGCTTCGTCCGCAAAAATTTATATTTAACCGAGTAACATAATATTTCTTCTCGTCAACGACTGATTATCTTAAAATGCTGTTACACGTAATTATTTGTTTATTTATAGGCTATATATCAATTTTCTCCAAGTTCAAAAAAACCGAAACTTTGACTCCCTATTTTACCCCCTTAAAGGTTGATTTTCGAAAAACGCTGAAAGGTGTATTTCTTTATTTATTACAGCTGACCCGCTAAGGCTTCGTACTGAAATTGTGTCTGAGCTATTAGTTGTATGAAAAAATATTTCACACAAAAGTTTTTTGTTTTTATTAGATAAACATTTTTTATATTTAAAGATTTTCTCTATCTCGCATCGTTTAAAATTTCGGTTTTTAGCGTGCCACGCGGACACGGTTGCATGAAATGCAAACTTATAGCCTATGTCACTCGAGAATAGTGTAGTTTTTCTTTCAGTGAAATAATTTTTAGAATCGGTTTAGTAGTTCCAGAGATTACTATCTGACCCATCTGTTCCAGAGATTACTAAGTAACTATCTGACCCACACGGGCTTCGCACTGACATTGTGTTTAAACTATTGGTTATGTGAAAAAATGTTTCATACACAAGTTGTTTGTTTTTATTAAATAAACATTTTTTATATTTAAAGATTTTCTTTATCTCACATCGTTCAAAAGTTAAGTTTTTACCAAGCCACGCGGACACGGATTATGTAGCTGCCACTCGACCGCGAATGCATAAAACAAAATCGTTTTATAGCCTATGTCACTCGGGAATAATGCAGCTTCCTATCAGTGAAATAATTTTTAGAATCGTTCAGTAGTTCCAGAGATTACCCGCAACAAAGAAACAAACAAATTTTATCTCCTTTATAAAGAAAAACTATTAAACAAATTTTTTTTAAAGCTATTTTAGCAGTTGATAGTACATGTGCTGCAATTGAACCCCACATTTTAATGGAGAAAGTAATCTATATTATTATAAAACTGTAATTCTCTGTTTGTTTTTTCTAATTAGACTTAAAAACTGGTGTGTATTTCATCTCTCTACGATGACGCGAGCCGGGGATATAACAATAAAGCGTGAGCGAAGCCGCTGGTATAAGCTAGTATTAAATAAATGTAACGCTCGATTCCACTAAGGTAATCTATGGAATGCTTCGTTACTGTATGCTACGAAGTGACAATAAGTTTGCAAATCAAATTGTATATGTCATCGTTTAACACAAATTAAGATGTTGAACGATGTTTATTATCTGCCAGTCAGTGGATCAGTGCGTCAAGTAATATAAGCTATAGAGTAGAATATCGAAAAAAATAAAGATTACAAAAAGTCATTCGAACTAGGAAACATTTACAAATAATAATATGTTAAGGCTAAATTTGATAATGTTATAATTAGGTGCATAGTCAAGACGATGTAAGACCTGGTAACAACACAGCAGAAACATTAAGCGAAGCAGTCAAAATGTTAAAAGGTGAATACTGTGTGCGTGCAATAGAAAAACATCGAATGGACAGAGCAATTATATTTTGTCGAACTAAACTAGATTGTGATAATTTAGAACGTTATTTTAAGCAGGTACGTTTTTTAAAGCATAACTCAAACAAACATCTTTCTTAAGAATTTGATGGAATTGAAGTATGACATTATGCTCAGTGTTCTTTAGTTTAAGGATGTACGTGCACTGAAGCTTAAAAAGATTAATGCTTGATTTTTTGTTTACGTGTAGTTGAAGTGCATATAAATCAATTATAAAAGTTTCAGGAGGAAGGGGGTTACGGGGGTCTTGAATTTATTATTTAATGTTAAAGTTCGAGTTTTAATGCATTGCTTATGGCGAAACCCATATGTTTACACATATTTTGATAATTTTCACTTGGTATAAAATAAGACGAATAAAAAAAAACTACGCAATAGAAAATAGAAATATTAATAAAGAGATTGATCCAATAAAATTCCGGTATGATAGACCTAAAAAAAAGATATTTAAGAAAATAACAGATTTCGGGTAAAATTTATTTGTCGGCGGTAGCTTAATTACCCGAAATCTCAGTTTTTTTTCCTAAATATCTTTTTTGTTAGACCCGGTATGACAGGCCTTAATTAAATTTTAACTTAGACAAAAAATAATAAACATTATTGTGGACTTTTATGAATGTACTATATAAGATTTTGAAGAATTTTATAAATGGACTAAACATTAGCGCTTTTACATCCGTAAAAGAAAATAAATTATGTTAACCGATTGTGAACGATATACATGGTATACGTAAATGGTTCGCACACATCTTTTTTTATAAAAGAAGAAAACTTCTATTAAAAACTCTAGCTCTTGGATATGCTCTCTGGTGGGTAAATTATATACTAGAGCTAGTAGCTCGATGTTTCCTGTCTCAATCCCCGTGACATACTCTTCGACCTACAACTTTCATGGTCGCCCTTTGCTGAACAACTTAGTAACTACTGATTGATTGATCCAGGGATCCCAATAGATTTCCTTCAAAAATAAATATCTTATAAGATTGAACTTCACAAATTAATTTTAAAAAAAACATATACTGCGTATTTTTTTACTGCGACACCAAAAATGAATAATCACCGTCAACGTTAGTTTTGCATTGTACAACATATAATGGGTGTGTTTAACAAAGTTCTTAGTATCCTAAGTTAGATACTCAGCATAAAAATAAATTAAGGCCTTAGCGACTGAGTACAGCGCTTTTTGACCTGAACAGACTTGCTGACTAAGTGGCCATTTTTGTTTATGTTTACGTAAAGTACATAACTAAACACATATATAAGTATCTAAATATATTTAAATAAATATATAATATATTTAATATAAATCTGTTTCTTTCTTTTTTGTCGGTTATAAATTTATTTATATACTAATACGAATGATATTAAGCAAAATGGCGTCATAGTCTGAGTTGCTAAGTATCTGCAAAGTGTCTCGAATGAAAACTAAGTTAGATATTCTGAGTATCTAACTTAGGATACTAAGATATTTGTTCGCCCAAACACACCTAATATATGTCATACTGTATTTTAGACTTTTAATTTTAAATTAAAAAATATATACTCTGAAGTTATGAAGCATAATTTTAATAAATGTGTTACTCTTCGTAATGGGGATTGATTGGATCACTTAGATAAAAGTAAGTGATCCAACAGATTCTTAAATAAAAGTAAATTATAATTTACCTTAAATTTCTTAACTCACACACAAAATAAGAGTCTACCGCCAATGTTTAAGTGAGGGTGTACTCTCTGACAAAAATATCCTTCGATTTTATTGAATCAATAACCAATTTTGATTCCATTCGCACTTGTTAGATGTATTTAAAATTCTAGGTGGGTGGTAACAAATATTCATGCGTATGTCTTCATGGAGATCGTAAACCAAATGAAAGAAAAGCAAATTTGGAAAAGTTTAAACGTAATGAAGTGAAATTCTTAATTTGTACGGATGTGGCCGCTCGTGGTTTGGATATATCTGGTTTACCATTTATGATTAATGTCACTTTGCCCGATGAAAAATCAAATTATGTTCATCGTATTGGTCGTGTAGGACGTGCTGAACGTATGGGTCTTGCTATTAGTCTTGTTAGCACTGTACCAGAAAAAGTATGGTATCACGGTGAATGGTGTTCATCACGTGGTCGAAATTGTTGGAATACACAATTGACCGATGTAAAAGGTTGTTGCATTTGGTACAATGAAAGTCGAGTAAGTAACATGTCACTTAACTGATCTTAAGTATACCTAATCCTTAGCTGACAAAATTTAAGGTTTTGTGACTGGATTGTCGTAGCTATAATAATTTATTTCTCTTGTTAATATTTTGAAATACTGTATATGTTTTTTGAAGGAATTTAAAATAAGGAATTTGTGAATACCATAAAGTTTTAAGCTTTTTTGGTGGAGAATTAAATTTCCATTTATGACATATGCATATGCTTGTAATTATTTTCAAGGAATCAGGTATAGCATGTTGTAGAATTTGGTATCCCTTCTTAGAGAATATGTCGGTAATATAGTTAAGGGCTCTGTAGCTACAATGCCTACTACAAATTCCCGTCGTCTGGGCGGCAATTATGCTTTCAGTTGGGGTATTTAGTTGTCAGGGAATTTTGAGTTTCTGGAATAGTCATGGAATTTCGTAAAATTCCAAGGAATTTCGCATAATCGTATTTAAAATAACTCATTTCTAAAAAATTATCACTAATAATTATCTGTTTTGAAGTTTTTGAAAAAAATTTATGTATGTTACTGATGAAAAAGAATGTATAGGTTTCATCATATTATCCATAAAAAATGAATATAAATGAACAAATCTATACTTTTTTGCCAAAATATTACTAGTAGACACCCTGTTTCAAGAGACAAGGTGTACACAAAGAGAGCACGGAGTAATTCAAAATTAAATATTACAGAGTGTACGAATAATCGATTAAAATTGAATTCTTTCTAATTATTTTTTTTAGTATTTAGCAGATATTGAAGATCATTTAAATATAACAATAGAACAAGTTGATAAAGAAATATCAGTGCCTCTCAATGAATTTGATGGTAAAGTGGTTTATGGTCAAAAATTAAAGCAAAGTGGATCAAATTATGTGGGGCACGTTGCACAAATGGCTCCAACTGTTACACAACTAGCATCACTAGAATCAAATGCACAGAGTATATTTTTACGTAATATGATCGAAGCTAAGTAAATGTAATGTGTTATTTTCCATCTTTTTCTAATTTATTTAATAAATATAATCTTCAAACAATTGATAATGTTTTAGTTCGACATTTTTCATTACCTTTTTTATTTAGTTCCTTCTTTCCTACTCCTTCCATGTCTACAGGTGATCGAACCTATACATGATTTCTAAGCAATTTTTATTTAGTTCCTTCTTTTCTACTCCATTCCATGTCTACAGGTGATCGAACCTATGCATGATTTCTAAGCAATAAACTTGTATGGATAAAAAGGTTATGATGTTTTTAATATTAAAAATATGATCACTGAAACTCGTGGCACAAGCATTTACATGACCTAAATACATTAATACGACAGGTGTTTCAACTGTGATAGGACGATTCCTTATAATTTTGAAACAATAATGTCAAACCGCCAACCCGTTGAAGATACTGTTGTTATTGCAGTCTTTTAAAAGAAAGGTAATAGTTTGAATCAATATCTTCATAGAAATCTTTTCTTAATGTTAATTTATAGGGAATATTTGCCCCACAATATTCTTAACGCAAAACAATCAATGTCAATGAATCTAGAAACTTATTTCGCTAGCAGAAAAATCTATTTCGTTTAGAAATAAACTTTATCCGTACGTTTTTACATTTTTCTCCGACTGATTTTTCCAGATCGTCCACCACCCTAACTGTTAAGTAAATGCGAGTCGATCCCATTCAAAGCTAGTAATAAGAAAAATGTTTCATTGTTATAACTCTCTACTTTTCCAGAATTTCCTGACAAGGTCGCTCATCGTCTGGTTTCTAAACGCGAATAAATCTCATTCAGAACTAGTATTTAGAAAAATTTTTCAATCAATGTTTTTTCGGTTCTGCATATCTATTTTTAACGATATATTTTCAATTAATTTTTGAAACACTAATATTTTTAATACAATATATACAATACTTTCAATAATACATTAAAATAATTAAAAACTGGAATGAAAATACATGACTTTTCTATGAAATAATTAAAATTGTTAGCGTTTTTGATTTTTTTTTAGTATGAGATAACGCACACACAGTAAACATAATGTATATATTATATATATTTTTAAAATACTTTTTTTTTATAACCCAAACCAATTGAAATAATTTGACCTAATTTCTATAACAAGCAAAATATCTCATAAATGTATCTAATGTTTAGATGGTATTTCTCCACGTTGAACACGATAGTTTTGATGCAGTTCGGGTTTAATTTCGCAAACAATTTTCAAAATATCGGAAATAATCTGGAAATAATAAATTTTTTTGTTTTTTAAACAAATTTTGTTTTATAAGACAAATTATCCAATTGTTATAGTTACCTTTTCCTTGTTTGCATCAACTTTTTTGTTGATTTCATCAATACGACCACGGGCTTCCAAGTTTATTCTTTGGGCAACATCTTCACGGGATCCCATGTGTTTAGCTTCAAATTCTTTAAATTGCCGTTCACGTTCAGCACGATACTTTTCAATTTCTTCTTGGGCTTCTTCTTTTGCTTGCTTTAGACGTTTTGCTTTGCCTTCAAGAAATATTAAAGTTTAATTTTTGTTGACTACACCCATAATTTATAAAATAACTTACGTTTACGAGCTTCAGCTACTTTTTCAGCTGCCCGCTTTTCAGCAGCTAATAATTGTTGTATACCTTGCGTTTGACTAGCCATTTTAAGATTCAAATAATTTGTGTCTGACTTACAAGTATTTTAAATTCAGACAACTAAAACTTTTAATAGAACACCTCTCAAATTGCCTTGGATCAATGAAGTAAAGTCATATGATCTCTCATTACATTATTAATTAACCACCAGAGGGATATATTGTTGATAACTTTTATTTCTATTTTATCATGTTTCTATCTTTTATGTGTATATTTATGAAACTATAAATTGAAGAAATTTTTTCTGAACGTATTTGCTGAAATTCGCTGAATTTTCATTTCACCCAATACGCAATAGTTTCTAAACGAGAATAGATCTCGTTCAAGGCATCTAGGGTCATCTTAGCACCCATTTGTTCTAAACGTGAATCAACTCCATTATATATATTTATCAAGAGTCCTTAGAAAACATGCGGTTATAAAACTGTTAATGGACAAAATCGGCCAAAGGAGAAAGGGAGTTTAGCTAGAGGGGACAACAAAATATGATATATCTATCTTATATTTACAATTTTAATATTATAATAATGGATATTAAACCTGTTATCAAGGTAATTAGTCTACGTAGATTAGTTAATTTTACCCCAATTTTTCATATTTTCTAAAAATTTCCTTTATTGTTTAAAATATGTTGGATTTTGAGTCCAAGAAATTTCAATCCCCATGCTCTCATTTAAAGTTGTAAGAGTTTGAGGAACTCCAGTTTATAACTATCCAAAAAGTTTGTTCTTAAATCCACGCCTGATGTTTTACCAATGAAAACCAATTTGCAATAGTCAAAAAGAAAAGTCAGGTATAGAAGGAAGTTGAAACAGAAATTTTTTATTTTTTCTCTTAACATAACTGACTATACCTAATATTTACAGAAATAATTACAATGTTAATACTATCATAGTTTTAACTTGATTTCATTTCACTAATATTATCTACGAAAATTCTCATAGTCTCCAAAACTTCTAGGTGACGAATTTTCCAATGTAAATAATTCGTAAGTCATTGATGATGCATTTAAATAGGCATTTTGTTTACCGTAAGGAACATCCGATGCAGTAGTCAAACTTACACTTGCGACAGCTTTCTTCCAATATCTTAATATACAAAATAACTACTCACTAAAAATTCCTCGAAATTTGGATTTTTCGTTCTGAAAATCTAAAAAAAAAAGGATATCCGTTCGCAGTCTATTGTATTTCTCGAATATGATGGGTCCGATTTGGATTAAAATTTGAAATTAGGGTTTAGATGATCCAAATTTTTTGCCATCCAAATTTTTTTAAAGTGCAATGCATTTATATAAAGTTTTATTTTTTACGTTGCAAGCAAAGTTAATTTTTAAAACGCAAAAAAATAAATAATGCAGGAAAAATTGAGAAAAAAAAGTAATTTTAAAGACGAATCGAGTTAAAAAACTATTGTACAATAGATTCCGGAGTGTGGTTATTTAAAAAATATAATAAATATTAATTAAATATTGACATGAAAAAATTAACTCGTCCACCAGGAATCGAACCCTATCTCCAGTGTACTAACCGTTACACCATGGTTGACTCTGATAGATTAGTAAATGCTAGTTCGTTCATACCGTGTCTTAGGTAACCTTAATGGAAATTAACATTAGTATTGTATTGTGACGCCTAAATATATACAAATAATAAAATATAAGAAATATTCCCTCTTACCTTTAAGAAAAATGAAATAGATAAATTTAAAAGGAAGTAATAACAAAAACACAACAAATATACAATATTTAATATGAGAATTTTTTTTATAAATAAATATTTATAATATTATTTACAAATATCAAGTAATGATAAAATCAATTCGTTTTCAAAAACGAATTCATGTGTGTTATATTTTTTTTACGTAAATATTATAACTACAATGAACTTTTTTTTTTTGATTATTTTAATTTTTTCCATTTTCTTTATTTTGCATAGCGTTTATTTTTATTTATTATTATTTAATTATTAAATCCATACATGTTTTTGTTTATCACAGTGTCTGAATACACCTCTATTTTTATGTACATTCAAAAAACAACATACAAATATATATATATATATATATATATATATATATATATATATATATATATATATATATATATATATATATATAAAGCGAATATTACCCACAATTCTCATAAGAAAAAAATTTTTGAAACATTTTTTTTTCCTCAAAGAAAAATATCCATTAATAATGATAATCTTACCGATGATCGATTAAAAATTTGAAATTTTACAGTAGATTGATAATAATTTATCATAGTTACTTTTATCCAAAAAGTCTTTTCAATGAGAAACTTCCATCAGTTCACATTTGGGATATCTTTTTGAGATATAGTTAAAATTTCATAATGTAATTGTATTAATTTTGAAGCAGGTTATATTTCAAGCTTTTATTTAATTTCATTCGCCCATTTGTCGTAGACAGTGTTGCCAGACCTTTTGATACGAAGTAGCTTAGCCGCATCGTGGCATGCAAGTAGCTTAAGGTGGGAATTGAATTTAAAGTTAATTAAATTTAATATACCTACCAAAAATGTATATTAAAAAAATAACAATAACTTATTATTCAATAAACATACATTGATTTATTTTTATTAATTGCACTTTTTTACGAAAAAAAAGTAGCCTAGTTACCTACCTATAGCCGATGAATAAAATTTTATAGCCGCTTGGTAAAAAAATTTCCCCATTGGCGTTAAATGGCCCCATCTGGCAACAATTGTCGTAGATACACTTTTGATAACCTTAACCCATGTACATGAAGTGCGAACAAGGGAGGGGTTGGGTAAGGGTGTTTGTGAATGTTCCGACGCATTGGAATAAGAAATATATTTCCTAATCATTTTCTGTCTAAACACAGTAGACGATACAGTTGAACTGATTATGGGTATACAAGTCGGTCTAAAACTTACCGTATAATGCGATTATAACTTTTTATTTTTGAGTTTGGTTCTTTTAGAAAGCAAGTTTTGCAGCAACGAGCATTTGGATACCCTCTTTTAGGGCCGATTGTTTGTGAAAAAATAAAAGTTTTAGCCGATAAAAACGACAGTTTGTCTGCATTTTTCATCAGTGTACACAAATTTAGCAATTATCTTGAATCGGGTCCGTTCCCAACTAATCCAGATAATTCGAGTTCTACTGTAGTCCAAATTTGATAGCTTTAGTATGAAAACTGCTCACTCTATACAAAATGGACTATTCATTAGTCTCAATGGTTGTTTGGTTTTGGATAGCGACTGAAGTTTAACGACTCAAGTTCGTTGAAATAAAAGCTTGTTAAAAAAATAAATAACTTCTTTTTATATTAAAATTATTTTTTGTTTCGAAATATTGATGCACAATTAAAAAGTAAGCAAAATGGATTTTTTTTTTGGATAAAAGTGCCCAACAATAGTTTACTTCGATCAATAAAATTATGATTTTGAAGTTTTTAAAATCTGATTATAGGTAAAATTTAGTAAATATCAATATTGCTTTTTACTATAATTATTATTTCACGAAAAAAAGACAATTTGAGTTTTTTTTTGTGATTGAATACAACCTCAACTATATAAGTGCTAACGCCACAAAGAGACCAAAACATAGACAGTGCTATATATATTTAATATAATCTATTAAAAATTGACTGTCATTACCGTTTGTGACGTCGTTTCACTTAAGTATCATTTGTTTTGAATTAAAAATTGACATGAAAAATCATCCAACAACGCACACGACGAGACAACTGAATCAAAAATCGATTGAATGAAGCAAAAATATTTGTTTTTTTAAATATTCGTAACCACACACTTACCCTAGAGTTATAATAGTTAACTACATATTATTGACATAGAAAAAAGTTCCAGAAATTACCACATATCATTGTAAAACTGTATTTTCTTATTGCTAAAAAATGGTCCAAAATAGTCTACGGTTTATTTTTTGTGTGTTATATTAAAATAGTTTTTAGTCTGTTCCCGAATTTTTTTTTATCCCTATATAAATTTTTGGCAAATGTTTGGTTTTATTTATGTGAAGAAAATCAATCATCATTGATATTTCGCTATCTAAATGTATCGATAAATTTTTTATAAATATCAATTGCTTTATCTAATGTACGGCGATTATCTTCTTGTAAACAATGAATATTTTGTAGATATTGTAGACGACGATCCAAATACTCAATTTGCATTTGATAGTTCTTTGTTTCATCTAACAATTGCTTACAACGATTTGTTTCATGTTGTATATTGATTTCACGTTCTAAAACAAATAATTATAAACATATAATTTTATACATTTATATTGGAGTAAAATTGCAAAAAGGTTGCCTACTTAACCGAAAACGATTAGAAATCTTTAAAACTTTTAAAATTTATTGTTTATATATTCGGCCGGAAAAGGATTTAGTTTTAGTTCAAGGTAAAAATCAAATTGACCTCCATTATATAACTATTGTACGCACATAAACGAAAAAACCAATTATTGACCGATTTATCAGTAAAGCATTATTCTATATTTATCAGTAAAGCATTAATCTATATTTCGATTAAGTAGGGGGTTAAAATTGGGACAAAAAAAATTTATTATTCTATTAAGGATGTACGAGCACTGAAGTGCATATAAATCAATTATAAAAGTTTCAGGGAGGTTACGGAAGTCTTGAATTAATTATTTAAGGATGTTCTCCAGCATAGTACCACTTTTCGACAGATTTTGCTAATTTTTTTCACAGGCTAAAACTAAAGTTTTCTAATAAATTCCGAAGTTTCAGAATTTTTGACCGTTTAGAACGCGAGATAATTAATAGCAAAGTTATCATTCTCTCTCATTAGAAGCATGTAAAACTTCATGCCCGCCCAACTATTATCAGTTTTATTAGAAAAAATAATCGACAGAATTTTAAAAATAAGTAGGAGAGTAAAGCTAAATATTGATTATATAAATTTTAAAAAAATAATCGTGTGTTACCGTTTTGTTTTCGAAATATAAAAGTATTAAATTTTTTTTTCTTCAAATTAACATTATTTTGTATATGTGAACAGTGTATTTGCCTATGTGTTGTATTGTGTGTTTATGTATTTGTGTTATATTAAAGAGAAACCCGACATATTTTGATAATTTTCACTTGGAATAAAATAAGACGAATAAAAAAAACTACGCAATAGAAAATAGAAATATTAATAGATTGATCCAATAAAATTCCGGTATTACGGACCTAAAAAAAATATATTTAAGAAAATAAACTGAGATTTTGGGTAAATTTAATTCCTGCCGGCGGTAATTACCCGAAATCTCAGTTTTATTCTTAAAAATCTTTTTTTAGGCCCGTCATACCGGAATTTAATAAATAATGAATTTTAATTTTAACTTACGACAAAAAATAATAAACTATATTGTGTACTTTTATGAATTTACTATATAAGATTTTGAAGAATTTTATAAATGGACTATATCTAGTGCTCGTACATCCTTAAATGGTAAAGCCGTGAGACGGGGCTAATTGTAAATACGAGTAGTTAAACTAACCTTTTGAATATTCTTTATAAGATGATAAAATCGCTTCAAGACCAGGCCATTTAAAATGTGATGATTTCTCTTCAATCCATTGACTACCAACAACATTTGTTGGATAAAAAATTAAGTTTTGTTTTAATAAATCATCCGATGTTGTTTGATTATTAAAATGTATTAATGGCGCTGTTGCTGTTACAACCGTATTATTATTTATAATTGGACCACTTTCAATTTTTGTTGGAAAATTGATAATTATTGGAATATTTGTATGATTATTATTTGTATGATTTAAATTGACAACACCATTCACTAAATTATGATTTTGATTCGATGATGAATATAATAATTGTATAGAACGTTCTGGTATACGTAATACTGTTTTTTGACATATTTGTTTGAATACATTATCATTATCACCTGTATTTGTATTATCAATATTATTATGCTGTTGTTTTGACGATGACGATGATGACGATAATAATGTTTTATTTAAACGATATTGATGATGACATGATAGTGATGATGATAATGAATTCTTACGATAATATTTATTGTTTTGCTGTTTTTGATAATGTGATTTATGATTATTTACTTCAATATTTAATTGATTCTGTCGTTTTTCAATGGTTTTAACGAAATAAAATGTTAATGGCGAATAATAACCACGTTTTAGTCGATCATCGATTATTGTTTTCCATGCATTTTCCATTTCTGTAAAAGTAAAAAAAAAAAGAATGTAATAAACTGAACAGTAGAGATTAGTAGAACAGTAGAGATAACCGATCGGGATTTGTTTTATTCAATGTTTAAAAAAAATACTTACCATCACGATAGGTGTTTGAAATTTTGCGTAAACCCAATTCCCGTAAAAAACATGATTTTTCTGGAAAATCGGGACTATTATTTAATACTTCTGGATGACTTAATGGTATTGGAAGATCAAATGAACAATTCTTTTCATCTTCTTCATACAAAATTGGTGTCCATTTTGATTGCCATTTACGTTTATTCAATTGTTGTAAACTGTAATCTGTAATACAAAAATGTATATTTCTCAAAAGTTGTTAATAATGTAAAAATTAAAATTTACACGGCCATACCCAAAAAGATGGGTAATGTATTTAACGTTTATACAGAGGAGGGACATTTTAAATTATTCATGTAAATTACTCTGAACGTATGATAAAAATTTTGTCTAAAAATTGTTTTAGACAGGATTTGCCCGTTTTTAAAAAGAAAATAAGACGGCACTATCAGTTTTATTTTTATACTCTGGTGACAGTGAAACCAAATTAGTAACGAATAACATATCCGGAGACAATATAAGAGTAATGCTAATAAGAGTAATGTTAACAAGAGTAAATTTAATAAAAGTAATTTCAATAAAATTTATTTTATTTTGTTTAATTTTTATTTATTTTTGTCTATTGATTTCTATTTTCTATCTATTTCTAAGTCAAAGAGTAAATTACGACTAGCTAATTTATACTGATGATGACTACTTTGTAGTCGAAATACGTATTTATAATACAAAAACTGATCTAGGTATTGGAGCGAATTAGAAATTTTATTTAAAAAACCTAGAGTTCTCATTAATTAGTTTTCTCATAATTTGTGTTCAAAGTTCCTCGGAAAGCGAAAAATATGCCCATCTTTAAAACCATTCGAGATTTTTTTTAAATTGTGGGACAGTTCAAAAATTGTTAACAATTCAAACATTGATATACAACTCAGTATACACTGGTTATTCAAACAATTAACTCAGTTAGTTGTTACATTACTTGTTTATCTTTAAAGTTAATATTCTAGAAAAACTTTTACGAAATAAAAGAATGTTTCGAATTAAAAGTGTTTATTTGTATCTCATACAGACAAGATTCGTATTATTAGGTAGTTTTCTTTCAGTAATCGTGTTAAAAAGTTTCAACTCAGAACACACTTCGTTAATATGAATAGACTGAGATTGTATACTAAACTTTTTTGACTTGAATGTACCTCGTATACACGTTCGTTTGAATTATATAAAAATGTCAACCTTTTCGTCAATCTATTACAATAATTAAACGGTCAATAATTTATTTTTTCTTCCAAATATAAATATAACATCATTTAACATTGTCCTAATTTTTTAGCCAAATTGCTCTACGCGTTTTTTAAATAAAATTAAAAGTGTGGTGACATCACTAATTTCTGTATATACCTGTAATGTTAAGCGTACAATTTATGAGAGCGATTTTTATAAAAACTAAAAGTTAAATAATTTTGAAATTTTAAATTAAGTTCGATACTTATATTTTGAATAATTTATCAAAAATTCAGCCAATTTCGCGGAAAGCACGTCCCATGCCAAATTTCATTTCGATCTAATAATGCGCCTCTAGAGCGCGTTCAGACATACATATGTATACATTTTAATGACGGTCATTTTCGAAGTAGGATCGATGGACATTTGAAGAAAAACTTTGCTAAATCGTTTCATTAATATATTTAACAAAAATTTGCTAAAACGTTAACTACAATTGATGAATTAAAAAGGATAACTGAATTTTTTTTAAATGGAAAACTTCAATTTATTGTTATTTTCATACAAAAGAAGGGGGAGAGAGGATGAGCATACACATGAAACTTTGTGATAATAAAAATACTAACCATTTTTTCGTGAAAATGTAGTCAATTTAAATATTTCTAAAAAATCCACTTTATCTTTACGTGTATCCAACTTTAACGGTGGACCAGATGTAATCCAAAGTTTATTTTTATTATAATAAGTTGTATTACTATCATCATTTCCGGAACTATTTTCTTCATCGTCACTGGTTGTAGTAGATACTTCAAAATTCTGTTTAAACAATAATTTTTTATCATCCATATTGTTCTTTTTTAAATTAAATGCATGCAACAAGTTTGCTGATTTCTCATCTTCATTTTTAATTTGTTGTTGTTGCTGTTGTTGTTGGTTTTTACGCATTTCACGATTACGTTTACGTTGTTGTACCGCTAGATCAATTGAACTAACAATTGTATCAGACTTTTTACTATACGTTGGTATTTTTAAAACATGTTTAAATGATTTTTTGCTGCTCATTGTCGGTGTTACTGTTGATTTTACAATTGTATTATTATCAACAGTACTTAATTTTGTTGTGATTGGCTGTTGCTCATTTTGTTGATTTTGTTGTATAATCTCATTTTTTGGTGTAAATGATGGATATATTTTTGGTGATGTTTTTTTATTTTTCGTTTTTGATGTTGGTAATAATTTTTTTGTTTGTTGTTTTTGCTGTGGTTTTTCATCAATTTTTGTTATTCCCGTCCCTGCTGCTGCTGTTGTTGTTGTTGAATTTTGCTGAATAAAGGACACATGTTTCTTGTTAATGATTTCATTTGCACGTATTAAATTTTCAAAATCATCTTTATCGGAGGTGCTACCTGTCGTGCTTGTTGAATTTTTTAAAAGCGTTGTTGTTGTTGTTGTTTTATCTAATAATTTTATTTTTTTACTATTATTTACATGTTTATTATTATTATTAATATGAATATTATTATTATTATTATGTTTTTCAATGGAATGATGATTTAAAGAATCTTTTTTTAAACGTTTTACACCACTAACACATTTTTTCATTTGTCGTTTTTGATTTGTTTTAGATGGTGTCGTTGTAGGTGCTGTTGTAACAACACTATTATTATTTACAGGAGAGGGTAATAATGACGATGTTGTCGTTGTTATTGTTGTTGTTGGTAAATCACATTTTGCAGTCGTCACTAAATTGTTAACAATCGTATTATTTTCAGACGATGATAACGGAGAAGAATAATTATTGGTAATTTCAATAACATTTTTATTTAAACTTAAATCATAATACAATTTATTATTATTACTAAAATTTTCATTTGTTGATGAAGTAAATGTTGTTGTATTTTGTTGATTAGGAACAATATTATTTGGTATTTGTTGTTCGTGTAATTCGGTTACTGGTTTAGTTCCATCATCACCCGTAGAATTGTTTTCAACAATTGTTGGATGATTTTGAACAGGATGTTGGTCATTTTGTTGGTCGTGATCATCTACAATTGGTATTGGAGGTTGTTGCGGTGGAAGATGATTTCCATAGACAGTATTTTTATACTCTGTATTATAAATAATCACTTGATCATCTGTTGCTGTCGTATTATTCGATATATCAATGTATGTGGTAGTATTTTCATTGAACGGATGTATATTTTGAAAATTTTGTGCTGTCGTTGGCTTTAAAACATGATCATTATACGCTTCATCAGAATTTAATATTGGATCAATTGGTACGGGATTGTAGAAAAAAGGTGGCGGTGTTGTTGTTGTGGCAGTTGATGGAATTGGTGATAATGTTTGATTAGGCACCTTATGCACCGTACCAATTGGTAAATTGTTGTTGGTGATTATTGTGGATTGCTGTTGCTGTTGGTGTGGAATTTGTGGAAGATGCTGTGGGTGTTGCAGATGATGCTCCACCTGTTGTTCCACCTGATGGTGTTGTCTCATGACTGGCATAAGTTGGTGATATTGTAGAGGTTCGGATTCCTCCAATAATGGATGAATTTGCTGTTGCACAGGTGGTGGATCCAGTATTTTGATTTGTGGTTTTATACTCTCTAGTTCTGTTATGTGCGACTTCCTGGCTGAAACAAAACGAAATTCATGCGTATTGTTAAATTCTATTACGTATGCATTTATCAAAGAAATTATATTGCTTAAAATCATATATAATGTGTTTTTTAGATAAGTGATTAAAGGACATTTTAAACAGGGATGGGTAATATTTGAAATGGTTTTAAATTTTAAATATATTTTGAAAAATCATTTCTATTTTATATTTAAAATATAATAATTGTATGTAGATAATTTCACTAATTCACAGCGCGATAACAAGTAAAATTATTTGGTTGTTCAAATTATCGCGCGCTTATGACGGACACTGCTATTTAGCTCGTATTTTGGATGTAGTGCGTAAATTAATAGACCATATTTTGTCATGCGTGACTGCATCCCAGTCTTTTCTTATGTTAGATATTGTATTATTGTAATTCAAGTGAGAATCACGTGTGTGCATTTTTTATAAAGTATCTTAAGGTAATATCCTTATAAAAACAATTTCAAGATAAACTTATAATGTAAAAGAGTTTCTATTAAATTCAAATTAATTTTTTTCAAATTTTTCTGACGTCTAGTTTTTTATTTTATTCTGGCATTTTTAACACGCGATGGATAGAGAATGACTATAGTGATAGCAGTTTTCACTTAATTTAAATATGAAAAATCCAAGATGGAAATTTTAAATACTGATTATTATTTTATTCCAACAGTATATAAAAATGAATCGAAGAAATTATTCCAACATGATAAAAACGACACTAGACAACTTAAGTACATATTTTAATTTCTAACAATTATAAAACAAGTAATTTTTTGTTAACTCCTATATAATTCAAGTAAAAAAATAGTTTTTCCGAATAAAATAATATAGTACCTCATATAAAAATACGGATGTTGTTATGACTTATACAGTGTTGAGGATATTACCTTAAGCGAAAATATGTACTATGAATGACAAAATTGAAGGTGATATAAGTGCGAATAATAACTTTAAAATACCAATTATTTAGGACGGAATTTTTTTTAAAATTATAAACTTTGTGAAAGAAAATGTTCAAACTTGATGCATTCAGTTTTGAACGACAAAAAATGATGCTTATGAAATAGGATTCGAGTGTCAAAGAAATTTGATCTTTAATTATAAAAATTTCCAGAAAACCATTTTAAATATATATATATACAGTATATATATATATATATATATATATATATATATATATATATATAAATAAAATTTTTTATTTTAGATATTAAAAAAAAATAATCGAAGGCTCTATTAAGGATGTACGAGCACACTGAAGCTTCAAAAATATTAAGGCTTGATTTTTTGTTTAAATGTAGTTGAAGTGCATATAAATCAATTATAAAAGTTTCAGGAGGGAGGGGGTTACGGGTGTCTTGAATTAATTATTTAATGTTAAAGTTCGAGTTTTAATGCATTGCTGATGGAGAAACCCATATTTTTACACATATTTTGATAATTTTCACTTGGAATAAAATAAGACGAATAAAAAAAACTAGGCAAAAGAAATATTAATAAAGATATTGATCTAAATAAAATTCCGGTATGACGGGTCTAAAGAAAATAACTGAGATTTTGGGTAAATTTTAATTATGTCGGCGGTAGCTTAATTACCCGAAATCTCAGTTTTTTTTTCTTAAATACCTTTTTTATTAGGCCCGGTATGACGGGCCTAAATTAAATTTTAACTTACGACAAAAAATAATAAACATTATTGTGGAGACTTTTATGAATGTACTATATAAGATTTTGAAGAATTTTATAAATGGACTATAACATCAGCGCTTTTACATCCTTAATGAAAATGACATACACAATAATTGTAAAGAAGAATAATACTCACATTTCTTTATCTGTTTGCCACGTATTACAATGTCATGAATCAGCTTCGGTAATTTTTTTCGCATTTTGTTCTTCTAAAACTGTTTGTGAATTTTTCTCATTATGTATTGAATGTTCAGTATTTGTATCATTATTAGCATCAGACGATGTGGAAATTAATCCACTACCACCACTTCCAACAACCACATTCGGTTGTTCTGAGCCATCTTTAGACGTTGAATTTGTAGTGGAAGGTGCAGGTGGACCTGGTGGTCCATTTACATTCTCTATCATCGATGTACAAACTGGTGTTGTATTTACGTAAGTTGTTTCGGTTGACGATGTTTCAGTTGATAAAACAATTGGTACACTTTGTATACCACTTGCACCACTACTTCCTGGTGGTGGCAAATTTGATTTGTGATCATCACTAGATGAATTTGATAAATCAATTTTATTATCTAAATTTCGTTCATCTAATTCAATTTTCTTATCGTCCAAAATTTGTTTCGGTGTTGACAAATCATCAATTAATAACGGCATTGATTTTTTCATAGCATCTTCATGATTAGGTGTAACTCTTGGAGAACTAATAGTTTTTACGACATCAGTACTGACATTTTGTTGTGGTTGATGTGATGATAAATTTAAATATGCCCCAGGTGAATTATATGATCTTGGTGAATGCATTAAATCGCCACGTGAATCTTTAGGTGTTGATGTTGTTGACATTCGAGGTGATTGACGTGATGACGACGTATCCTTTTCTCTAGGAGATTCACGTTGTGGTACAACACTTGTCGGTGGTGGTGGTAACTGTGATTGTGCAACTGCTAAACTTGACATGTGTGCAGCCATACTTGGATGATATAAATGTGGATTGCCAAATAGAGCATGCGCTGTTGATACAGGAACTGGTGGTAAAAACATTGGTGGCGGTGGATAGCCACCGATTGATGGTACAACGTATGGGTGTGTTTGATTTGAGTGTGGAGAACTTAACGGCGATTGTCTGTGATGTAAAGGATGCATGTTATGTGATCCTAATGGCGACTGTCGATGGTGGAGACTACTATGATTTAATGGTGATTGACGTTGCATGTGTGCCGATTGCATCGCGGCAGCAGCTGCATGTCCATCCATTGGCGATTGCCTATGTAATGGTGATGGTATATGTCGTGATGACTGTGATAATAATAATCGCTCACGTTCTCGTTCATACTGAAATTGTCGTTCTTTTTCTAACTGATGTTGACGATCACGTTCTTGCCTTTCACGTTCAATTTGTCGCTCACGTTCTAACATACGTTGTCGTTCGCGTTCTTGACGTTCTTTCTCTTGTCGCTCTTTTTCACGTTCTAATTCACGTTGTCGTTCTCGCTCACGTTCACGCTCACGTTGTTCACGTACCAGGCGTTCTTTCTCTCTTTGTTCACGTTCACGTTGTTGTTGTAACAATTCACGATGTTCCTTTTCTCTTTCTTCCCGTGCTCTTTGTTGTTCCTCTTCGTATTTAATTCTAAAGATAGAACAAAATCATATTAATTATTTTAATATTCGAATGACCTTATACGGGAGGAGTTGGATTGTATGTAAGAAAACTGAAGCTTTATTTTATTGTGTTTATATGATCATGATTCCCAAATATGGGTGGTCAAAATTATGACTGCGTGACACGAGCCCAGAGAATTAGTGTATTTTTAATTAGTTAATACATTTTGTTGGTAAGTATAAAACAACTATTCTACACAAAAAAATCGAAATTTGATTTGCGTTGCTCAGTTAGGACTTGTAAACTTTTTTAAAATATTTTAAATCATTTTTTTTTCTGAATAAACAAAAAAACCCACATAATATACAAAATCTTATTAGAAAAACAAATGCGGATTTATATGTCAAGTTTTTTTTAAAGAGATACTTAATTTAGGTACATGAATGAAGGAAAAAGATAGTAAAAATTTTTAATAATCTTTTATTATAATCAAATTTTGAGTATGAGAATTAAAAATTTGGTGAATTATATTTAATGACGAGCAATGTCGCTGCCTTTTCAGGTTCCATCCTGTTTCGCAGAGGTTCATAGATTAATCTCGCGCTAAACTGCTCCTAATTTTAGATGAGTCTTGGTTGTACGGCCAAGGACGTGGTTGTACGGCCATTGCGAGAGTATGTTTTATGGCATATTTTACACTGAGATTTATCTCGGACATGCTCATCTAGTTTAAAATAAGATTAAATCACGTTGTTGATTCACTTGTCAAATAGATTATTCAAGGCAATTTCAAAAAAACATCCATATAATTACAGTTTACACCTCTAAACCCGTTATGATTTATTTTACAATCAGAAATACTAAACCAAACAAGCAACATTCGCTTCCGTAAAAAGCATTGATTATTGCGAAAGCGGATGCTAAAGTTAATGCGGAAGGTCCACGATTGCGGATGCGAATATCCGCAACATCCCTGATTTGCACTTAAATATTCAGTCTTGTTAGAGTTAGGTGAAATGCTTAATTCAATTTTTTTTACCTTTCATGCATTATAGCTAATGGTGTTGGTAGCATTGCGTATAAAGGGTAAGCAGGAGGCATTGCTGGAAACAAAGGAGGTCGTAACATTCCACAACGCTCCAAATACAATTGTTCTTCTAAACGATACGCAGCTAAATTCGATGCAAAAAATGGTGATGGTGGATATCCGGGTGGTGGTTCTAATGCTCCAAGTGTTGCAGGTATTCCAGGATGTGTTAACCTAATAAAATGTATTCATTTATAATATTACCGAAAAATAGTGTATCAGCTAGTCTCCCCATTTCTGCGGTAAAGTTGTGCGAGGTGTCTTTTATTTAAGTATTTGGCGCAGATTGTGAATATACTAACTGCGAAAATTAATAACTTTGTAATGGTTTTCATCTTTATTTCATCCGGAGTGAATTTTTTTTTATGTTTAAAACAAAACTTTGCCATTTGAAAATTAACCATAAAAAAGTCCGTTATTTTTTTTTACCTAATTTTTACGAAAATAGCTCTGCAAAAAGCCTTGTCAAAATGAACGAATATTCGAGAAAAATGTAAATTGATAAATATAATGAACAATTTCTATTCGAAACTTAAATGGTTTCGACACAAACCACCGAAAAAGGTTAATTTTGATGAAAACCATAACAAAGCTACCAATTTAGTTTTTCGCGTTAACATATTCGTACACAACACGAAAAACTTAAAAAAATTGAAACCTTATGGCATTGGCGTAGAAATGAAACCATTTTTCTTATAAGCTGATGGACTAAAATTAGATAAAATTAAATAAAGATAAGTAAACTTACCTATCTTCGGGTCGATAAGGTTGAAAACCACTTCGAAGTATTTGATCTCCAATCAGAGAACCAGCAATAGATGGTGATACACCTGGTGGCAAATAACTACCCTGTGTTGTTTGAGGTGCTGCAGAATTACCACCTTGAACAGTAGACGATCTATGATGCGGAGAAATATCTTGAGCAACAGATCGAGCTGCTGTTGACGATGATTCATTGGTAGTTCGATGAGCGGTATGATCATTAACAGTACCTGATCTCGAATTACCTGAGGGTGGGTAAAGTGACAAATCTGCATTTGATTTAGGTTTACTTTCGGTAATTGGTGATGCCCCTAATTAACAGAATAAAATCAATTTATATAAAATATTAATTAACACAAATAATAAAAAAATTTATAAATTTAATACCACTATTTCGTGATTCTTCTTTGGTAGTATATTCGCGCTCGTTCGCAGATGGCCCAGCTTGTTGAGCTAGCGATCGTAAGGCAGCAGCAAATGATTGAGATCGACTTCCACCAGCATTTGGTGGTGCCGCACCAGGTGCCACACCAACTGGTGATGGTATTGTAGCACCTAAAGGTGATGCTGGTGGAATAACAGCTGTTTGCGCGCCACCAGGGCCTGGACCTGGTATTGTATGACCGCCAGTACTAGACTTTTGCTTATGTGACGAATTCAATGGTGATGACGGTAACAGAGGTCGTGACGTTAATTTTGCTGGACTCCCTTTAATTAACAAACAAATATTTTTCGTTAATAATAATCTTTAATCAAAAGAAATATTCTTAAGTAAAATAATGGGCCGGAAATATTAAACAATATTTGGGATTTATTAAAAAAAATGAATACTACTGGGCCATGATGCAAACGTAATTTCAACCAATATTGTGGCGATTCCTTCAAATATATTTGAAACTGTGGAAATTTTTTAAACATATATTAAGAGGCACAGACATTGGATAAATATTTTTAGGTTAAATAAAACAATTTGTAGACACTAACTTAATTCTGTAAGAAAAATGAAAGTAGATCTTTGTATATAGTTATAATAAAAACTTTTTATCAACAAGACCACCCGCACCTGAAGTAGGTTGGAAATTAGTATCCAACATAGTTTTTTATATTAAAAAAACTTTTTACATTTTTTAAAACTATTGTCTCAGCTTTTTTGTACCTGCAATTGATAATATCGTAGTGAACTGATGGCGTCATGGATGAGAGAGTGAGACATACTTTGGGCTATTGTCTTAATTCTATGTTTTGAATTATTAGAAGTTAAATAGGTTTATCATTTATATAGGAAAATTTTAGAAAAGATATTTTAACTGATGATAAAACAATAGGCCTCCGTGCTCAAGGCATTCTGGCTATTGTACAGGGTTGCCAGAATAATTTCTATCAAGTAGCCCCATCTGTATTGAAAAGGAGCCTCATGTAGTACTCAAAGCGCCTAATTATTTTCAACCAATAATAACATATACAGTGGCGGGTACAAAAGAGCCTTAATTGCGATACAACATATTTTAAAGTAGCTCAAGCATAGAAAAAATAGCCTAATTCGAGAAAAGTAGCACAATCTGGCAACCCTGCTATTGCAGCCAATATGTAAGCAATCGTTTTTAGTAACCAGTTTTGTCTGCCTATTGTCTATAGTCAGTTGTGTCTATAAATAAAAGCTTTGCAATATCAGAAGTTCAAAACACGTCCGGCTGCTGCAACAAGTGCACGTTTACTAGAAACAACAACATATATTTACATGGGTGCTGCTTGTGCAGTCTCTCATAATGGCTGCCCGCAGCAAATTAACGGCTAGTGTAGTCAAGCACGTTCTAATGATTCAATGGTGCCTCAGCCAAAGATTCTTGGTTGTCTACTGCGCACATTCCTATATGGGATCCTGAATAGTTACTTGGGTAGATGTGATCTACAGAAAATTTTTGCGACATCATGGAAACCTTCAGTGAGACTATCCTACACTTTCTTATTAAGTTTGTTGTAATCTATTTAACATATACCTCAAAGTGAAGTGCGACTCGCCGACCCGTGTAATAACATTGCATTTTTTGGAAATGCGTTTCAAGATATCAATATCTTCAGAAATGAAGGGGCTAAAAATTAGCACGATCAGTCTTTAAATACCCTAATTATTTTAGCAAAGGATCCTGCAAATTTTCTAGGTCAACAAAAATTATATAACATTTTTGTATTATATTATAAAATTCTCATTTATTATATATATATATATATATATAAATCAATAAACAATTTTGTAAAGAATTTTTTCAAAAAAGTGTTATTAGTTTATCTGCTAAAAAAGTTTTTTATTCATTTTTTTTAAATATAAAATTAAAATTGTTTTATATTATTTTCAAATTTATTTTTGAAATTGATAATCTTTATGAACCTAACGAAGAACTGTTATAAAATAAATAATTACAATAAATATTTATTAAATTCTATAGTAGCCTAGGCAAGGTATTAAAATTATTTTATTATAATAAAATTAACAAGTTTGGCATAGTGGGTACCAAAACGTCACTATGTCTTTTAAACTATTCGCAATTAAAAGCATTGTAGATGTCAGCATTTGGTATGTCTAAGAGAGGTCTAATCAGCGGTATCCATATATGTAATACTCCTATATTGACATTTTCTATAAGTGGAAACTGTTCCGACAAAGTGAGACAGATGATGTCGGGTACTCTCTATTCTCGGAGCGACCAATTCTGTTTTACGCTTTTTAGAGAATTGTCAGGCATGCGCAGAATGGACAATGTGTGTTGGTGGAGAGAGAGAATAAATATTGTCGGCACCTTCTTTCTTATATCAACTGTCCATATAGGAGTATTACATATATGGTCGTATCACAAATAAGTGAGTGAGAAACAAATTAAACAAAATGATAGTTTGATGAATGATTGAAGGAAGGCTTTTAGTCTAGGAAGAATAGGCGCATGAGTGTTGGAAACCATTCGGACGCAATTTTTAAGACGGAATGCTTTCAAAATATGCTAATTATTACAGAAATTACTTTAAAAAAATTAAGACCACAATTCCGACACTCATGCGCCGATTCATCCTAGACTAGTTGCATTTTAAGAGTGTTGTCAGTAAATTTGAGTACCTGGACGACCGATTTCTGCTCGGGACAAATATGAATTGTGTAACTAGACCTATTTTTTAACCCAAAATTGATATAATGGAATTTTAAAAAATCCAATAAATAACTACTTTTAGCCAAGTTTACACAATATCATCGCAACAAGGTCTTTCTTACAAGTTGCTTACTTTTAAAAAAAACTTCATACTACTTCTTTGCTTGTGAAAAAATGATTTGTCCTAGAGATTAAGCAAGCTAGATAGAAATTTGCCCGCAAAAACCCCTATTTTATTGAAAACGTTTGAGATCGTTCGATACAATTTTCTTGTTTCCATCACATAGGGATTGTTACTAAAATAAAGTGACTAAAGGTATATTTTCATGTGAAGCGGACTTGAAAATTGTTCTCTAACCCCAATAATGTAAACAAAACAGTATTATTCATTTTAACATTTCAAAAATTATTGTATGTTACTATTGAAAAAAAACGAACGCTTATATGGTTTTGTAGTAATTAATAAAAACAGATAAATAAAATGTTATATTTTCTCCTACGGATCCCAAATATTATGTTATTTATGTAGATGATGAAAAATATTTGTATCGTACTTTAGACGTACAGTCAGTACAATAAAAGTGAAAAACAACCGATTAATTAAATGCCAAGATCTTACTTCATTCGCTATGAATTATACGAAAAACAAAAGTAAAACAATAACTAACTGGGAGTTGGTGCCATTTTGAAATACTAGGTGGCTGTATGGAAGTAAAATCATTTTATCTATAATCAAACAACACTGTATTTTAAATAAAAATAGTCTCCCACATATTCTAGGCTAGACAATGATTGCGGAGATATGCAGGAGATCTTTCAAATATTTTTTTCACAGACCACTTGTTAAAATTGATAATTTTTTTGCATAATAAAACTATAAAAATCGATTTAGTATAGATTAAATGAAACAGGTATTTTAACTGACCGAAATGAAATTCGGTGAAATATAAAATCACTGACATATTCATACATATGGCGGTTCCTTACCCGTAACCGTTTTATTTTAAAATTTTAAAACCGAAACCAACTCATCAAAATCGAAACCGTTACATTTATTAAACGGTTAAAATCCCTACAATGAAAACGCAGCTTAGTTTTTGGAAATCAAGCATATAACCTACATATATAGACATACACTACCGTTCATAAAAATTGAACCAGATAAAACATTTTAAGAGTTACTGTAAGTAATATTATACATATATTCAGTGATATATACTCTTAGAATGTGCTTACTGGTTCAAATATATTGAACGGAAGTGTACATAGTTGTTATCTGTATATAGAGGTTAAAAAAATTAAGTAAATAGAAGTATTTCGTGTGTATGGTCACGTAATTCTATTTTTATTTTAGAAATTCATTTTTACTCTCAACATTTGTATTTATTAATTATGCAAAATTTCTATTTAAATATAATATTAATAGAATCGAAATTTATTTGTGTTTAAAAATTTCGATTTTGTTGGCAGGATAAAGAGGATATAAATATTCTTATATTTGTCGCCTCGCATTTAAGCTAACTATTTACTGTATGTAAAATGTTTCAAACGAAAGTTGTTTGTTTTTATGAGATACACATTTTTTGTATTTCAAGATTTTCTCTACTGCCAAGCATTAAAAAGTTAGGTTTTGTGAACAGTTGCCATGAGGGCACGAATGCGTTGAACAAAAAATTTTATAGCCTACATGTTAGCCGGCCAAATTCTGTATCATCTGGTGAAAACCGTATCATCAAAGGTCCAGCCGTTTTAACGTAATTCGGGAACAAAAAAAGTAAGATGTCTATCTCATTCGCACACACATACGCATCAAAATAATCGATCTTTTCGATTTCGATTTTTTTAAATGGTTACAAATTGCTGAATCCCAGCCCACCTTTATCACCAAGATCTCAATTGTTATAAACAATTGTTTTTTTTTAGTACACAGTTAAATTCGATTATATACAAAATTTATATATATTTTACAATTATATACAAAACAACATTAATGTAACGCGGGTTGCCTATTTCAATATTAATAATTTTTTTTACATATTATTTGTGTAAACTTTAAGTGTCACAATACTATACTATACACAAATAATAAGTTGATGTTGACTAAGATAGATATCTTCAGTCAGAGATAATGTGGCAGGATGTTTCTTCCCCCTCGCCACACAGTGGACCCATTATGGAATCACATTGTGTACAGATGCTTCCGCAGGGGATAATACCTGGCAATGAATCCGGTAACCTCCCGCAGTTGCATTCTGTTCACCTTCAGTGCATCGAGAGATAGCCTCTTGGTTGCATTCCGAAGCGGTATTTTCCAGAGCTTTTGCTGCGGTAAATTTTTCCAGTGATCACGGTGTTTACATGGAATTCCTAAAATAGGCTCTGGGTCTCAGACTCCGTTCTTTACTAAAATCATTTTAATCTGCTTTTTTGTTTCCTTCTAAACCACTGTGACCCGGCATCCAGATCAATTTAACATTGTTCCGTTTTGCCAGCTTCAGCAGTTTCTCCAGACAATCCTTGACTTCCCCTGAGGTGACCTCAATTCCAGACAAGGCTTTTAGAACAACTTGACTGTCCGAGAGAATGCATACGTTCTGGTTTATGTAGCCTCTACGCAGGTTCGCACGGACGCAAGCCAGTATGTCGTAGACTTCTGCTTGAAAGACTGTGGCATATTTCCTCAAGTTGAGGATGTTGACTCAAAGTAATACTGTCAATGACATGAAAATATTGAATCGTTCATTTATACCATCTGTAATGTAATGATTGCACAATGGGCTAGAAATCGAGAGGTCCAAGGTTCGATACCTGATGGATGAGTTAATATATAGCTTACACTTGACTTTTAAAATAAGTGTTACCTATTTTTATAAACTAAAAAAGATAGCATATTAACCTTTTTATTTATTTTTTTTCGATGCAATCTTGGCCACACATAGTAATTATTGAATTTTAAAAAATCGCCGTGGAAAAAAATCAATTTATGTTATAATAAGAACTAAAAAGTGGCTTTGCAATGGAACCTTATAGACCATTTTATAGTATGTGATATATTCTTATTTTTTAGTAGCTACCGTGATCGCATTACTTTAAGTTGAGTATATGAAAATATAAACATACCACGCGATCCTTAACTGACTGTAAAAAAAGAATTAGCGTTCATGAAAATAATACATCGTAAGTTCGTTAAGATAGTGATAATTATCATAGCTATCTCCACATGATTTAAAGGTTATGTATTCTTTAACTAATTAACTTTTTTTTCCTGCATACTTTTAATCTCTCCACCAAGTGGGGTCATAATAATCTCTATGTAATATTATTAAAAACAGCATTGAAACTATTTGAAGTCTAAAGGTTTGTGTACATAGTAAATAGGCTACCCACTATCAGATTTGATTAGGGTGTATTCGTTTTTACATGCTTTCAGTGCTCACACTTATAAGCGCAATTTATTAGAGTTCGTATTGTCTTTACGATTACTCTTGAAAATGTCGTTCGTTTAGACATTATAAGTACGTGTAATTATGAAAAAAAGTTTCAAACAAAAGTTGTTTATTTCTAAAAAAACGAACATGGTCCGATTTTGTCCATTTGTCCACACGCACACAAAATTTCAGCTCGTTATTTCTTTTTGTTTTTAAGTAGCTTAAGTGTCCACATACGGACGGACGAGCGGGCGGGCGGAAATAGACTAATAAGGTTATTGAACATCTATAACAAAAATTTTTTTTCTACGAACAATATTTTCAACCGTTACAAAGTCGGAACTAAACTTAATATACCCTGGTATAGATTATATAGCGGGTATAAAATAGTATAGGATCATTTTTGATCAAAATTTGATTCAATTTATGACATATTATGATGTATTTGCTATAAATCTTATAGTTTTTGAGATATTTGTAAATCACGATTTGTAAAATACTTGTTTTTAAATAATTTATTAAAATAATATTAAATAAGATCAACACTGCTATTAAGACACAAAAAGTTAATAAAATAATTTAGTAGTGAAAGACTACAATTGAAAAATAATATATTGTATCTAAAACCACTTCTTCCGTTAAAATTAGAGTTTAAAATACTGGCATTAAATCCATGATTAACATTAGAATTATTAGAGATAGTGAAATTTTTCAATAAATACATTAAATATACAAAGTTTACGAGCCCATGCAAATGATATCATTAATAATGTGGCTCGTACTTCTAATATTCTTCTTTTATCAGAAATAAAGAGTAATTATGATGAATATATTACTGTACCTAATTTCAATTGTACAGTCAATTTTAAATGTTCTAATGTAAGAGCTGGCGGTGTAGCTATTTACCAAAATAATAACGATCATTCATTTTTCTACAATGTATAATATTGTGTCTAGCCTTTGAATATACAAAAATCATAGCACACACGAACAAAATTAATGTCCACTACAGAGAGTAGTGACTGCTTATGTGACAGCAAATTCTTTTTTCTGATTAAGCATATAATGTATGTATACATAAATTTTGTCTTTATACTATATGACACACATTTTTGACTGAATGTCTCCCAAACACTGTACAACAGAGCAGGCTAAAATCAGTGTTACATCGATCGAGCGGGTGTTACATCAGTCGAGTGTTAATATCATACTCTGATCGGATGCTCATAACGCGCCAAACGAAGTATAACTTCAATAAGTATAGAACCATTTTTGTTCAAAATTTAATTTATTTTATGACAGTTTTTGCTACAAATCTTATAGTTTTTAAGATATTTATAAATCACGATGTCAAACCCGTCTTAAAGAAGCCCCTTTGTAAGTAAAAAACTGGTAAAAAAACTTGATAAGCGAGAAACAATTTTCGGTCTTTTGAATTCTGACTTATCAGTTATCGGGTACACGCATTTAATTCTGTTCGCGTATGGTACAGCTTCCGTAATTTATTAATTTATAACTTTTTTTCGTGGATCAAGTATATTATTTGATAAAACAGTGTTAATTCAGTTTCGCGTAATATTTGTTTACTGATAAACATTAATTAAATACACGCATAAAAAATAATCACGAGTTCAATGTGAACGAACCTTTATAACACGACAAAACCAGTTATTTACAGTTTTTCTGTGTTATAAAAACAAAATATTATTTATATTAAAAATACTCAATAATCATTTAATAAAATTGTTATGATTTAAGAGAATCAAAAAGGTGATCTCAAAGGTCAATTGTCTCATCATCATTAATACGAATGGAAAAAAATCTCATTGCGAGGCTAAAGGTCTTGATCTTTTCTTGTATAGGGGGCATGACCCAGGACTGACTGCGTTATCAAAATTATTATATATTTATACTTATTGTGTGGGGCTCAATAGTTCCGCAGCATAAAATTATTATCAGGTTTAAAACTAATAAATATTTTTTTTTTTAAATTTATAAAAAGTATATTATATTTTGTACCCAAACTTGATTATTTATTTTAGAAGAAGGTTATTATGTTTTACAACATTTTAATTCATAAAATATTATTTAAAAGAAGAAAAAGGTCATACGTTTGTTTTGCTTTAACTAGTGACATAATATAAATTTTTTGCGAAACATGTAATATGAAAATAAATATTCTAATGTAAACTGAAATGAAGTCGGGTTAAAAATGGAATGAAATTTGTGCTTACGGTAATTAAAAGGCCAAGTTCGTTAATGGGTAAAATCGGTTCAGGAAACAAAAAACGGTTGGGGATTAGTGGGGTACAGAAAAATTTTTTAAATGTCCTAATATATATGAATTCGTTATTTTGAAAAGGCCCTATCTCCTTTTTTTAAATTTTGCAATTTAGTTCAAAAACACATTTGTATCTTCTTTCCTTATGGACCACATTGTTCCTTGTACCTTGAACCTCCTAAAGGTCAAGGAACGGTACAATACAACTACCAACTTGGTCCATAAAAAGTTTACTTAAGTGTCAATATGGCCTTCGAAATGACTGATTCATATATATATATATATATATATATATATATATATATATATATATATATATATGATATATATATATATATATATATATATATATATATATATATCTATATATATATATTTTGTTTTTTAAAATACACCCAATCTGAAATACTGTGTAGTGTATCTATCGCTGTCTATATGTAATGTATTATGATATGGTTTACTTTGTGACACTTAAACAATCAGTATTGTATTATAAAATAAATAACTATTATATTATAGTTATCACTCTCTAACTACAATCATTTATATATAGTTGCATCTTAGTCGTGCATGTATACATCGTCGTTATTGTCCGTCGTGTAACTGTAACACCATGTCATGGCATACTACGCATAGACAGTGATATATACACTACACAATGTTGCTATTGGGTCTATTTTAATTTACGTAGTGTATATATATAGAGCAATTAACTTAACAACTAAGTTAATTGTTTAAATACCCTGTATAATATCGAGTTTTTTATCATATTTTGTATATTTTTCTTTTACAATGTCTTATAGTTTACCAACATAGTACTATATACATATGTCATACACAATACACATGCTTCTATAATTTACGGTAATTACAGTTTTTCATTATTTACGTTATAAAAGGAAACGAATTTAAGATTCTAGCATAGTCGCTTTCTACCAGTCCAAGAAGCCGAGCGGTCTAAGGCGTTATGTCTGTGCAGTATGCAGTACTTGGAAACTGGGAGGTTATGGGTTCAAATCCCGACATCGGAAGTTTGTTAATTATAAAAAAAGAAAAAAAAAGGGCGATTAATTGACTAAACTGTCGGCGTGTGAACAAGAAGGTTTTCTGCAGTTTCCTTCACGAACTCCAGATGAATATCGGCATAGTTCCTATCATAGTCGGCTGCAGCCGCATATCCTACCAATTCCTAGTCTACTCACAAATACCTTCCACTCCACTCACATCCTAAGGCATCACAATGGACCTTATGGTCGAAGTGTAGCCCGTCCAGGGTAGCCTTTACAATCTACCTCTACCTCTCATAGTCGCTTTCTAATCGACCGTGATGAATCAGTCAGTTGCCCAGAACATCATGTTTCTTTATTTTTATAGATTAGCACAATCGGTGTTGATGATTCGGTCAGCCAATTATAGCATGTTTCTTGATAGTTATAGATTAACACTTTAATGACTTTCAGTATCTGTAAGACATATAGTAAAACTTCTTCTGAATTGAAAAGGATGTGGTGGTTACACCACCATGATCTATGTATCTACCAAATACATACAAAACAAGTGAAAATAACTTAATTAATTGCTTGTTAATTAATATCCGGTATATATTGATTTTATACAAAAAATTTTGTTTATTTTAAAAAAACAAACATTTTTGTCTTCAATTTATTTATTTATGCTATTTCTTACCGTTTCAAAGATGAGTATTCCCCCCCCCCCCTGGCGGGGAGAAGCACGGTCCGATTTTACCCATTCACGAACTTGACCTTACTTTTTAGCTCTAGAACACACACACATAATTTCAGCTCGGTATTTCTTTTCGTTTTTCAGTTATCATGTTTACGGGTATGCGGAAATGAACACTTAGGTCATTTTATGAACACTTATACCAACAATTTATTTTCTGTGATCAATATTTTCAAAGTTGAGATTAAACTTAATATACCCTCGTATATATTATATATACTGGGTATAAAAATGTCTGACAATCACAATTTTATAAAAAGGCCCTTGGTTAAGACGCCGGCCTACCAAAATTAGGTTACAATTCTGAATAACTGAGCATTCCTGAACTGTATTGTCCGATCGGTGTTTGTGGGACGTAGCATGAATACAATTTGGTTGTGACCGCCGTTAAGTAAACACGAACCGATAATTTTTGGAATAGTTTTATCAAAATTTACGAATCAGAATAATGGCTTTGGAAAGTTATAAGAAACTGTTATCATGATAATGTGAAAAAAGAACCCACTTATACACGTGTTATTGAAAACAATTGAACCCACTAGGGCACTCAAAGATTGTTGTGAAATTAAGTGAAAGCATCGGAGAAGCCCAGTGCAGAAACTGATTAAGTTTACGAACCGTTGTTGTGTACGAACAGTTGTGCACTGATAGAAGGAAAGGAATTTCTTTCCTCATGAAAAAATATTTTATTCAATAAAGAAATCTTTGTTTTTATTCAAAACTACGCATTCGAACTAAAAACATATTTTTAGTTGAGCGAAGAAACTAAAATTCTTGAACGGTGTTTAAAATTTTTTTAAATAAAGTTCGTTAGTCTTGGCCTAAGAGAGGCTTTCTAATACTCTTGTGATTCTTTAGTAAGAAAATAAAATTCTTGTAAAAAAAAAATTTTTTTCTTATTAAAAAAAATAAAGAACTCAAGAAGAAACAGTTTATGCAGGTTCTTTAACTGTAGTATATAAACTCGACCTTGCGCAATACCGTGCTCTAGAATTTAACTGAAGTATATCATTACTTCTTTAAAAAAGTTTCATTTGTTTACATTAAACAAATGTTTATTTTGGTCCGAAATTTTAGCATCTTGGTGCAAAGAAATCATCATTTTAGTTTAAGAATTTCGAGATTCTTGAATCAAGAGTCAGTTTATCTTTAGTTAAGATAATTTTCTCAAGTCAAAACTATAGATGTCAAGTTACTTATTTTCTTATACCAAATATATAATATTATCTTCCCTATATATGAGTCAGAAATTCTTGGTTTAAAAAAATTTTTTTTAATGCAAGGAATTACTTCTATCAGTGTGTAGAGGTTTGACATCTGGACTATTAAGTGAATTTATGAATTTCAATGAATTCAATTAAGAATTTCAAACGAAACTGAACTGACATCGACCGGAAGAGGTCAATTGCAGTTGAACTGTACAGGCTAAATACTCATCAAGTCGGCTGAGCAATCTACAAAGTCTGTGCAGTTTTGTACCACACACTTGCAGGAAGCGATCAGCCAATAAGTAAGTGATTTTTGTCGATTTCACAATTTTAGAAGATTTGTGTGTATGTGTTCGATTGAACCAGTCAGGTGGCCGTGCTGTCAAAGGGGCATTGTTTGGAACTGGGAGGTTGCGAGTTCGAATCTCGGTGGTGGCAATTTGTCAATTATAATTAATGGGCGGATAATTGACTAAACTGTCAGCGTATGGACAAGAAAGATGTAAACGGCTATGCTTGTGAAGCTTTTCTGCAGTTTCTTTTCACGAACTACCAATTTCTAGCCTGCATACAAATTCCTTGTCATCCGCCCACATTATTAATGTATGGTTATAAATTAATAAAAGTTAAAAAAATAATGATGTGGGTGGGCTCTGTTATAAACTGTGAAGTCTCAGAAACGGATGTAAAAACCCATTTATATTATTATGTGTTGGATTGAAGTCTCTCTGTTCGAAATTTTACTTGCAGTTGCTGGATTTCAATTAACATTGTTAGTAAATTTTGTCAAAATATTTAAAATTAAATTTTCCAGAATAAATTTCCCTCGCCAATCGTTTGGCGGGCTTCGAATTTTACCACTGCGGCGTGCTCAAGGGAAAAGGTTTGAACTAAAGAAGTTAATCGATCGTAGCTAGAATCTAGATACAATCTTTTTAGCAAGATTGGAGTTAGTTTACTAATATTGAGTTAGAAAAATATATTTTGTACCCAAGTAACTATTAGTTATTGTACACATCAAAATTTTTAGTCAGGAAAATGGCGGAAAATTAGATTTTGAACAAAATGTCAAAGGTCACAAATAGGATTTCCTGTAAATATTTCGTTAGCGATAACTTTTATGGAAAAAAATCAAATAGGATTTCCTTTAAATATTTCGTTCGCGATAACGTTTATAGAAAAAAATAAAGCTAGCCAATATCGTATATTCGTAAGTCAAAATGTTTGAACACAAATATTAAATTCTCTAAATTATTTATATAAATTGGAAAAAAAATTGTATACCAAAATTCATTGAAAGCGTTAATTAACCGATTTCCGCCTATTTGAGATATTAAATTCAAACTTTATAGATTTGTTAAATTTTAATAAAATTATTGTCTAACCAAAATTTATTGTGAATTTCGTGTTTCGAATTATGTGGAAGAATTTAAGATTTTAAAATCAGTCAAGCATTAAAATATCTATAAACTTCTTACAGGTAATAAACCATCAGTAGGTAAAGTATCTTTTTTATCATCTCAGAAACACTAATTGAAAATAATCCAATTTTAAATAATTTTTTCTAAATATAAAGATTAAAACGAAATCCCTATTATATTTCAGAGTATGAAACAGGCAGACATTTCCGGTTTATACAATTTGTTTTACATTATTTTTTTACCCCCCACGACAATTTTTTTCCCTTTGGTATTATTAATGACAGTATTTTTTCAGGTACCTAGACTGAATTACAAATGTTTAAAATAAATATTAAAAAATTATTTTAAATAACAAAAAACGCTACAAAGAAAAGCGATAATCGACGAAACAGAAGGAGAAAGAGAGGGGGGTGGGGTAGCTACTTAATAAACATGGAGTTATGATAATTATTAAAAAAATTTACATGTTAAAGTGAGGAAAATAAATGTACACCTCTTACCATTTATTGGATAATAAAACGGTTGTACCATAGATGTAGCTTGTGGTGGATGTTGTGGACCATAATCCATAATTTTTGGAAAAATAACAGAAACAACACCGAAAAAAAAATGTTGACAAAAGAAAATTCTCTTATGAATGATCCATCGTTGTTATCATTGTCATAATTTTTGTCATTATCATTATCGTCACCGTCACCATTATTATCACACGATTCCTCATTTTTTACCCCCGATGTTTTTTTTTTAATTATTACACGACACACGAAACACGATAAAAAAAATCACTAAAATTCTAATACTCCTCTCCAGACGAACAGAAGAAAATTTTTTTTTTTAAATATAGAATTCTACATTTACAAACTAAAAAATAAAAAGAACAACTTTGCTCTAAGTTACCATCGAACAATTTTGAACAAAACAATATTTTAAATATTCCAGAAATTCTTTCCAAAATTTAGTATTTAGAAAAAATTTCGAGGAAAAAATGTCAATGACTTTACACACACAAATTTTAATACTAACGTTTTGTAATACATTTGTGTATGTGTTTGTAAAACAGGGTTGGGTTCTTTCACTATGTGAGTGTATATGTGTTTAGTTACTTATAATTTGCAAAACAACCCCTAACTTCATGTTTAACAACATAATCATCATCATCATAATAATATCATCCCTCTTGGTTTTTTTTCTAGTTTTGTTTATTATGCAGTTGAGAAAGGTATACATTTGAATATAATTGGTGAAGAAAAGATAGCGCTATATATATAAATATATACATATATTTCGAAAATCACAAGTAACATCACAGGCTCACAGCAAAATTCTCTTATACGATGATACGGCGAACGTATACACGTATGTATATATAAATTTATTTGATTGTGTAAAGAATGTCTGAATATATATTTTAACCCTTAATGTCTTACCGCGCTTGTCATTTAAAATCATTTATGGAGGTAAATTTTAAAAATTTTAACAGATTTAGTATACACAAATAATAATATGTGGAATAATAATTTAACGTTGACCTCAAAGTAATGCTGTCAATGATTCATATATATCATCCGCGGTGTAACGGTGTTTTTAGCACACTGGGCATGAAATTCAGAGGTCCAGGGTTCGATACCTGGTACATGAGTTAATTTTTTCATGTCAATATTAATTTAAACAATTTTAACAGATATTTATTATAATTAAAAACAAGTAATTTAACAACTAACTGAGTTAATTGTTCGAATACCCAGTATATACTGAGTTAATGGGAAAATTTTTCAAAGAAAAGTTGTTTATTTTAAAAAGAAGATTTTTTGTTAATAAATTTTTGTTATATCTTTTACGGTTTCAAAGACAGGCAGCTTTTCCCATGTTGCCCACACATGGTCTGATTTTGCTCATTAACGAACTCGACCTTACTTTTTTGCTCTAGAACACACACAAAAATTTCAGCTCGTTATCTCTTTTCATTTTTGAGTTATCGTGTTCACAGACGAACATGCGGAAATGGACTAATTAGGTTATTTTATGAACACCTATAACAAAATTTTTTTCTGCGATCAATATTTTCAACCGTTACAAAGTCGGAACTAAACTTAATAAATCTTGTATATTTACATTATAGTGAATATTATAATGAATATAAAATCAAGTTACCATGGTGACAGTAGTAATATTCATTATTACAGTGTTAAAACATTAAAATCAGAAATATTTCTGTAATTATAATAGAGTAAGATCCCGTCCGTATTCGCCAGACCTTCGATATTTTATAAAAGCTGAAAGTTTTTCTGCGCACATAAATATATATATATATATTTAATGTGTCTGTGGACTCCCTAACGGTCACAGTTTTAGTCTGATTGGAGTGAAATTTGATATTTGAGGTGTTTTTGCTATTTGAAAGATCAAGTTCGTTAATGGTTAACATCGGACAAGGTGGAAGGGGGGTTTTGAGGCAAGGGGAAACACAAAATTTGGCATGTCTCCTCCCTTAATATTCCAAATACCAAAAAATTTATCAGAAGTAAAGTTGCAGAAAATTAGTTTTACTATAATTTTGTCTCTTGTTATTTTTTCTGTTACACTAATATTTACAATTTAAGATTGAAAGTTAAAATTCTAAATATCTCTGTACACATTAAAATTTGAGCAAAAATGATCAGTTAACGAATTGTAGCAAACGTGATTTTCTACAACTTTACTTCTCATGCATTTTTCGATTTTTCTAATGCGCTCCATTCCCCTTTGATCTATGCCATTTAAAATAAAATAGTCCTTGCAAATACCAAAACTATACCAGATACGACATTTCATTTTGATCAGACTAAAATTGTGACCGCTAGAAAGTATTTATATATTCTAAGAAAATTCGCTAAGTTGACGCAGCTCCCGCGTAACGAATTTTTTTAGCCATAAATAATTCTATATACAGTACACCCGCGATAATTATATAATTATATATATATATATATAGAGTTTTAAATTTGAAATTTTACAGTCAATGGAGATAATTTCATCTACTTGCGTATATTTAAAATATAAGGTGTCTTTTCATGTTGATACTTGGCACTCAGTTTGGCTAATTCGGTCACGTGGTGATAAAATTTTAAGTGAAGCGTCAAAATTCAACCCTATAGAAGTGCTTTTTAATGAAGAAGCTTGCCGCCTGTTATGGCCACAATTTGCTCAAGTGTTACAATTTTAAATATATTGTCAAAACTAGACGCTATTTAAATCTGACACAAGCGTTAAAAGAGGAAGAAATATGAAAGTGGATTTATTGACTTAAAAAATGGCTAAATGAAAAATTCCAATAATTTTATTTATGCCAAGAAAATAGGTTACAGGTATTTGGCTACTTCCAAAGATCTGTAACTCGGTCAAATTGGATAAAAAAAGATAAGATTTGCCAAATCAGATTCTTAGAATCTAAATGAATCCGAACTGATAACCATTGAACTGATAACAACGTGGGTAATTGTGATGCTACAAAATCTTTAGACAAATTTTCCCAAAGTATAGGTTTTTTGAGTTGTGACCACCAAATCGCGAAATGTCATAAGTGTTGAAAAATTTTAAACTGAAATAATTTAACTAATTGGCAGTCAAATTATAACTAAACAAGTGAAAATAACAACTAACTGTGTTAATTGCTTAAATACCCGGTAAAAGTTGTTTATTTTCAAAAAAGGAACATTTTTTGTTTTAAATTTTTATTCTATCCCTTACCGGTTTCAAAGATAGGCAGTTTTGCCCATTTTGCTCAAACATGGTCCGATTTTTTCCATTTGAACTTGACTTTACTTTTTTGCTCTGGAAGACATATAGAAAATTTTAGCCCACTATCGCTTTTCGTAATTAAAAATACTTTAACCTTTATAGATTAAAAATTGACGCTCTAGCCGAGAAAATTTGTCAAAAATATAAAACATAAAATTTTTTCCTTAATATTCCTGTCGAAAAACACAGGAATGTATTTAAAGATTTCTTCCATGGTAGTATCTACAATAGTTCTTGTGGGCGTACTTTTGGCTCTCGCTGAAAATCGATGGTAATTGTGTAAACTTAATAAGACGAAAATGAAGAATAAAATTTCAAATAACCCGCAACAAACTCAAACAAATCGGCGTATGACCGATGAAGTGAAAGATTGTAGTACTCGATTAGAATAGTTAACATTATCGACCATAATATAAAAAAAATCGCATTTGCATAAAATTAATAAATACGTTTAGTACGGTAAAAAATAGTTTTATGGATATTGTAATGATGGATGCAAAACATTTGAAATCATTGAGTATATACTGTGTTTATGAAAAAAGTTTCAAATAAGATGTGTATCTCTTTTCGTTTTTGAGTTATGCTTTCGGGCATGTGGAAATTTACTATTATATATATATATATATATATATATATATATATATATATATATATATATATATAATATATATATATAATAGTTTTATGGATATTGTAATGATGGATGCAAAACATTTGAAATCATTGAGTATATACTGTGTTTATGAAAAAAGTTTCAAATAAGATGTGTATCTCTTTTCGTTTTTTCTCGTTTTATCTCTTTTCGTTCGTTTTTCGGAAATTTACTATTATATATATATAATAGTTTTATGGATATTGTAATGATGGATGCAAAACATTTGAAATCATTGAGTATATACTGTGTTTATGAAAAAAGTTTCAAATAAGATGTGTATCTCTTTTCGTTTTTGAGTTATGCTTTCGGGCATGTGGAAATTTACTATTATATATATATATATATATTTTTGAAATTTTTTTCATAAACACAGTATATACTCAATGATTTCAAATGTTTTGCATCCATCATTACAATATCCATAAAACTATTATATATATTATATATATATATATATATATATATATATATATAATAGTAAATTTCCACATGCCCGAAAGCATAACTCAAAAACGAAAAGAGATACACATCTTATTTGAAACTTTTTTCATAAACACAGTATATACTCAATGATTTCAAATGTTTTGCATCCATCATTACAATATCCATAAAACTATTATATATATTATATATATATATATATATATATATATATATATATATATATACTGGGTATAAAAATATGATATTTTGTAACAATGACCACGAATAGCGTATGAATAAATTTTTGATAAAAGTAAATTATATTTCACATGATCAAAAGCTGATCGACACAATGCGCTCATCATCCATTTCAACTATAATATTTAACAAACTTTAGGATATAAATTTTAAAATTGTAAACTCTTTGTAAGTCCCTTTGAATAAACGAGAAAAACTACCGTAAAGACTGACACCTACGACTTTATAATATAAATGTGATATAGTTTATTTGTTGTAAATAAAAATTTATCAAGATTATCTAATGTAAACAAACACAGACATAAATAAGGACTTATTTCCTACTATTATTATATTAGAATTTTTAGATTAAAAATATTTTAATCCAAAATCTTAAATTATTTGTTTTGATAAGTAATGTAAATGAATTAACATAATATTTATAAATAAATCAAATAATTTTGAGTACATATAATATCTGTATGTCAAATTTAGCACAATATTAAGGGATTATTATATTATTACGATTAATTAATGTGTCCGTGGAAAATTTTTTAAATAAATACGTCAAATCCACAGTTATTAAAACTTTGCAACAAAAGTTTGTTTAAACTTTTCTTCTTTTTTCCGATGTCAGTCTTTCCGTCAACACGATAATTCAAATACGAATAATTAATGACATAACGACCTGAAATTTCTTCAGAGTGTTCTAGAACTATAAAATACTCACTACAAAATACTCAAAAATTATTGTGTTGAACAGTAAAAGATAGAAGAAAAATAAAATTACATCAAAAGTATCTGTTTTAAAAATGACAACTTTGGTTTAAAATTTGTTTTGCATAAACTCAATAGTTTTGCCACATTTAAATTACTAGCATAGTTAGTGTTTTGCTTTAAAATAATTTTAACGTCGAACGGACATTGCAGGATCGTAAAAGGGGTTAACCTTCAACTGCGTAAACTAATTTGGATCAACCACAGAGCAATTTTGTACGGTCAAAATTGCGAAAAATAGGAAGACTAGGGCATCACAAAATGACCATTTTTTAATTCTCCATTATCTTTACTTTCCGCTATTTTGGCCTAAACTATTGACGTTATAAAAAAATTGTTCAAACAATAAATGTGATGATTTTTATTTCCTACAAAATTGCTCTGAATAACTTTTTCAATAAACTACGATTGGGGGAGATATCAAGGAAACAACAATATTCACTCCCGTAAAAACAAATGCGGCAGGGACCGATTGTAAAATGTAAAATAAACAGTACACAACAATACGTTCACTGATAAACAACACAGTGGGTATAAATGGCAGCAAAAGTGGCGTTCTTTTTTTTTTGCACAGTTGGTTTGGGCCGAATCCATTCATTCGGGTTTGAAAAAAAGTTTTTGGTATTTTTATAACGAACAACTTTTAGTCTAAACGTTTT